>CM064548.1:40595780-40730518 GCA_032716605.1 Paralithodes platypus | reverse complement strand
AATATGTTTGTGCTCTTGGGTTGAAGATTCTGATGTCGAAAAAAAAGCCCCGCTGTCCCCTCGTACAAAAACCTCGAGCACTTATGTACACTTCTTGCTTCATTTGAAGTATTTGCAGTAGTGTGGGGCAAGCGCTGTCCCGTCCATAGGAAGAAGTTCCGGTTCGATTCTGACATCATGTCACACCTCGTCCAGCATTTGTGTGCAGTGATGTCCCTCGTACTTCATCATGCCGGATACAGATGAACTCCCTCCTTTCGTACAGGTCATACAGTGGTCTGAGTTGGTTTTAGTTCACCACATGCACATTTCAGCGGCAGGTTCGAAACTGGCCACTCATACTTCCAAGGCTACGGCATTCCTTGAATTCTTGTTTATGTTAAGATGAAGCCTTTCTGTTTCCTTTTTTATTGGTAATGATAGTTGGAGCCAATTTGAAGCCCCGTTGTCGTGTGCCATCTCAACTCTCATTTTTCAGTTCTTCACTACAAATTCGGTCTTAATTTTGTTCTAGGCTATGTTTCTGGTCTCTCTTCCTCTTGCTCTTTGTAATTTCTTGTCTTGCATTTTCGTTGTTTCATCCATCGCCTCCCCACCTCATCATTTTTATTTTGCTTCCGTATTTTTTTCTGGCAGTGACGTAGTAGGTTTAAGGGAATTTGTGGTACTCATGAGGTGCCGCCTCCTTCTGGTTCTATGATCCCCATACCTCCCGAACCTTGGCATAAGAGATAAATAGATTCTCTGTAGCTCTTGGCGTGACGCCATTCAATCTCTGTAAAGCAGGGTTATGAGGCTGCTCTGGATTGCTTCTTCCAGTGGTTGGAGCATCGCGTACCAATGTCAGGCACTGTTCTCATAAGGGGGGCGAAAAAATGTCCATCGGTGCTTAAAACCATATGTGGAAGGCAAGTATATGCAGCCCATGTGGTTCAGATTTCGCAATGTCTGCCATGGGTTTTCACTTCCTGACCCACTCCGCTACCTTTTGTTTCGCACATCGCGCCTAACATTCCGCTGTGCCTATTACTGCTCCCAAGATGCGCAGCATTGACCCTCCTTTGTAAATATTCACTCCTGTCCCATCAAATGTCCTGCACAGCTTCTTCATACTGGGCTTCTTTCACTATTAGTAACAGCATTTAACTAGGCATTAGTATGGTACCCAATGACTGCAGCCAACCGATTGTACTCTCTGCCACCCATTCGTTGAGATCCCTTATTCTTTCTGCAGCGGTCATCAACATAACGCCACTTGTTTTCACTCGGGTTTCCTCATGTTTTATTGTTCTGCTTGCAGAATAAATAGTGCAAGAGCGTACATTGGCATTGCCACAGGATCTCCTTGCGTGTGTTCCTTCATTTGATTTGAGAATTTTTCAGTGTTTCTTCCTTCTTTGTGCTTCCCACTATATACAGGTTTCGCTGGCGTCCTGTATAGAGTGGTTTTTCTATGTATTTTGCGAGTTGCTCGGGTTGTTGATCTTGGATGTTGTGAATAGCCTGCCTCCCTATTAAGGTGTTAAGGGCATTTGTTGCATCCAAATAGCAGAACCGCCTTAACAAGTCTTCCTCTTCATACCCCTTCCCTCATTGCATGTATTGCAGGCTTCACCTCCTCCGGCTTTGCTGTCCTGCACATACTTGTGAAGGTTAGCCCACGTGCTCTTTGTACATCTTTTCCAAATACAGATGTTATGATTGCGTGTTTTTCCTATAATCCTTCATAGAGAACTTCCCCAACGCCTACTGGTCTAAACTCTGGAGTCTTTATTTAAAGGTATCAGGCGACATGCTTGGCAGACGCTCATATTGTCACGCATGGCGTTTTTTTGTTTTTTTTCGTTAAATGGCGAGTTTGTTCTTTGCAAGCCATTACTATTGCTTCACCAAAGGGTCACTCGCGGGGCTGAAAACCAAAACTTGTTTGACTTAGGAAGAATTTTCCAAGTCTTAGCATCTATACCTGATGGACCTGCTCCCTCCCTGTGTTTTCAGTGCCTTTCTCCATATGAGGTCTCCAGTTACAATGCTCATATATCACCGGGTCCTGGAGGAACATGTTCCCCTTCTAGTTTGGCCTCATCAAGTGCTGGTTGTTGCTTCTGGGCTGTTTCTCCTTTAGCGGTCCAAGATGGTTTGATTCACGTCGTGCACCCCACTGTGAGGCTTTCCCCAGTGACCATCTGGACTGCCTGTGCCACTTTATACCAATCCTCATGCTATTTCCCACTGTATCGTGCCCATATCATTCTGGCTTCCTCTTTCTTTCATTGTTTTGTTTTTCAGTCTTTGCTGGATTGCTCCGTACTTGACTAAGAATTTTGTTCTAACTACAGTTTTTCCACCATTCCATTTCTCTGTTTCAGTGCCTTAGTGTTTCTCATTCAGTTTTTGCCTTTGATCTTTTTCTTTGAAGGAACAACTGAGGAATGAAAGAAGACTATCTTGATTGCCACTTGCGCCAAAGGGGCATCCTGAAACAGAACATAGGATCATACGACCTGAGTTCCCCCAGCATGTCTTTTGCGGCCATCACAAATCGGTAGTTCAAACGTATTATGTGGCCAGTGTATCACGTCTGTATAAATTTTCATTCACTAATGCTATGAGCTCTGTCACCAGAATGGTCCCATCGCACATATCGCCAACATTCATGTTTACATTACGCAGGTAGTGTCGTGTCTGTGTCACGATTTGTTTCGATAATCTCCGTCTCATTATCTTCGTTTACACCGTGTTCATTATTTTGGGTTTCCGCACGTCTGTTGTCTTGCGAATTATTGATCCGGCATTTGTCTTCTGCAGGCTGCAGTTGTTGATGGTTGTTATTACCTGCATTTTCTCTAAACATGGGTTTGCCTGTACATCCCCATTAACCATTGAAAGATCGGGGTCGGACTTAAGTCCGCCTCCAATTTGCAGCAAGTGTAGGAGGCATATTAAGGCTTTTAAAGGGTTATTAACAATCGAGTGGCAAATGGACGGGAGCACAGCTGGGCCAGACAGCCGACTCCCAGGGCTTGAACCGCCGCCCATTAACTCATGTTTCCCTTGTGTTCGTCGAGAGGGCCTGGCAGGTGTAGCCAGATAGTGCGCATAGCTGGGCATAATATGCCGCTATACGCTACAATACTCCCCATGGTTTATGGTATCAATGTAATGAGAAGCCACGGGTAGCTACTTAGCTCGGTTATGGTCTCATTTTGAAGCTTTTGTAGCCCACCTAGTTTTTTGCTGAATACATTTCTGTTCCTGCAGATACTTGATTTATCATTCAGGAGGGCCTTGAATATGCCCAAATAAGCCCAAAACCCCCCACTAGACCAGGGATTAACTACATTGTCTATTTCCACGGTTCATTTTGGTACTGCAATCACTCACTGTATTTTGTCCTTTCATCAAGGATTAATTTATCGACCTGGGACCGAGTTAGTTAATGCCATCTTGTCCGTATTATCTTAAGATATCTACCTATGCCATAGTAATTAAATCTATCTATCCTTACTTCCCTCTGGGACGAGCCTCCTGCCCGAAAAAAGGGTGAAAGAAAATGTTAACATCCTATGAGTTAAGCGTTAGAAATAGAAAGAGTAAGAGAAATTAATTTAACTCACTAAGTATAATGCAAAGTTACAGGCAAATCAGGCTATACTATCAGATGGAGAATGAAAAACGGAAAAATATTACATTTAAAAAAAACAATAATAGTCGTATAGCTATATATAGAGAGAGAATGATTACTGTGAAACAATTGAAAAGAGTAAGAGAAAGTTATTTAACTCACAAAGCTAATGCAAAGTTACAGTAAAATCCTGCTATGTTTAAGACAGTGACTTAAAAGGAAAAAAGAAAAAAGAAAATATTATATAAAATAATAATAGTCGTCTAAATATATATATACAAGAGAAGATCCTACTGTGAAACACTATGCAAGGAAATATCATTAGTACCGTAACATAACTAAGCAGCCACGCTTTGGTGTGTGACTTTCAGTTAGTTGTAAGCGACTCACATGAATACTAAAATACCCGGAAACAAGTTATTCGGCAGTTACAAGAACAGGACTAACTAAATAAACGCCCCGAGTGTTGAAAAACAAAAAACAAAACAAAAACACGAGAAGAAAAAATGCTGAGAAAAAAAAAAAAACACTAACAAAATAAATATACCTGTATTAAAGATATCCTGTATACTGTATACTGTATATATATACAGTATATATGTAACAGTATATATATATTGTAGTGAGAGAAAAAGAACTATTAATAGAAAAAATGAGTATAGAAGAAAAGAGGTCAAAAATAGTGCTAAGGATGTTTAAAGAAGGATGTTGTTAGAAATCTGCCATTAGTTTTGAGAAATACCAAAAAAAACAACTAAATCCTGGGGTATCAGTACGCACCCATCATATCAGCACATTATACCTTATTTTAAATAGTATCCTTAGTTATTAGTTCGTTAGAGATAACTCTCACATGAAGTTTACCACTTACAGTCTGATTTCCTGACTCAGGCAATAAATGCATATGAAAACCTTACCTAACACAATCGGCATGTTTCCTCAATGCTACATGACTCTATACTTTATAAAAAACTAAAGAAACCTCGGGCAATGTTGAGCGCGCTTTAACATTTCTAAATATGCCTAACTTTTAATTGAAACCAGCCAATTACGTCTGGTTGATTAAGTTATTTTTCAAGGACAAACATAGGGGAGGTTACATGGGGGGGATGTGGTGGGAAGAAGAGGAAAAGTGGAAGGAAGAGCGGAGAGGGGAAGAAAGGGAATGTGTGTGGTAAGGGAGGGGGAGGGGGTGAATACTTGGTGGGTTCGACTGCACCACACTCTCTCTCTGTCCGGCATAGCCCACTACTACTATCACACCAAACAGCAAATTTTTTTTGTAAGCTGCTGCCCCATGCCCTCTCGTGAACGATGATCGTCCTATTACTCTTCCACAAGAAACTGCAATGTCTTTATCGACCATGCTATCAGTAGGGGCGGGCCAAAGTTGCACAGGGCCAATGAGGCACTGGGTTCATGGGTCCGGACCTCTAGTGTCAGGCATTGTATCCCAAACACACTGATATTTTTTTTCATGTAAATCACACCCACGGATTTAGAATAAGAAACAATACCTAAATACACTTATTTTCACTCCTTTTGCATTATGTTACGGCGCTTTGTTTTATCGCTGCATATTTCCCCTTGCTTGTAGGTCGTCTCTCTCTGCATTGTGTCCGTAATGCAAAAGTATTCCGGTTCACTCACTTTGGTCACCAGGGCCGACCTCACGGCCCGGCAAAGCGCTCCTTCAAAGGTTCGCCACTTCTATGCACTTGTTGTTTGGATTGTGGTTAGATAGAAACTCCAGAATTTTACCCCATACCAACTCCCAGTAATTTCACACTCGCTCCCTGATGTAGGTATCACAACCTCCATCACCACCGCATTCCCTCACATAACTTGCTGTTCATCGCGGGAAGAGAGAAAGAGAGAACTCCCATACGTCCTCTCCCGTCAATGCTGACACACACAACCACACCCACGCCACGGTGTAGCTTCAGACAGAAGAGTAAATATAACCTGTATAGTCCGCTTCCGGAACGAATCACCACCATCTGTTTATATCATCTTCCGTGATTCACTCCTGTCTCTCTCTCGGCAAATGTCCACCAAATACTTGCCATGGATCATTGATTCAACCTCTTTTCAATTTCTCGGATGCTCATATATTTATATGTATGTATTGTGTATGTCTGTTTTAATAGTTATTGATATAAGTAAATATTGCTTTGGTCAGATTAGTTCACTAGCGTATGTGTTTTTATTATTCCGGAGTTGAAAACCTGTTTTCTGCTCTTGTCTCTGACACACTTAAGATAATGTGTCCCATTAACCCCACAATGTAAGATAACGAGTCACTTAGTTTGCATACCAATAGGGTACCTAATTATAAAACAAAAGTGTCTCACAATAAAATTGCATAAAATAGTTAATACATACAATGAAAAAGTACTAGAATGCCAAGGTTAAGTAAAAAACCACAAACAATAAAAACCCGGTAAGAGTGTTCTAATTTTCTCAAGAGGAAACCTCTATATTAGTTATGGGACCAGAGTCTAAAGGAGTTTAGTAGTGTTTGTGTTTTCTGCCATAGGGGTGCTTGTTCGAACAGGCTGTTTCTGTGCAGATGTTGTCCCTCTTTCTGTCCTGTTGCAGTAGTGGTTGATTGGTGTCTTTCTGAAGGGAGAAGATGAAAGTTGTAAAGTGTTTGCTACAGTTTTGTATACAGCTCAGTCAACAGTTCAAACACATCATGACAGGTCAGTGTGGCCCTTACTTGTAAATAATACCTAAGAAAATTATTACTATCTTTGTTTTGTATGTAGTGTGTGTGTGTGGCGTGCGAATTAAACCAAATGTATAATTGGTCTCATCAGTTCAACTCCTCCAAGCTTGCCTCCCATTTGTGTGGGTCACCCTAATAAACGAAATGTATAACACAATCAATGTCTGGATCTTCCCCTACTTTCCTCATTAATGTTCCCATATAATTAGACGACAATAATTGTCCTTCATAATTGGTCCGCTTATTCTTGGTTTTAGTACCACATTTAGAGATGGAACGACTATAAATATTTCACTATTTGCGATTACGACATACGAATACCGAAATATTTGTTGGTAAAACCGCCAAATACGAATAGCGAATAATGCGAATATTTCAATCTTTCTTGAAGGATGAAATTGTCATCCGTTCAAGAACTGGTAAGTTCTTTTGAAGATCACCAACAAACGTTAACTAAATTAATATGTAAATTAATTAACCGGAAGCCAATGACACGTTGTGAAATGTGTAAAGCTGCGTGGTTTCGTTACCACCACTGATTAGCCATTGGGGCTTTTGGCCAGAAAATGCAAACAGATTATCAGTGATAGCAGAAGCCATGTTTACATACAGTATTCTCATCGTCCAGCAATATTACTGTTTTTCATAATCATCAGCCATTACTCTAAAACTTCCCTGTAGTAAAATATTTAATTATCACTAGACACAACACACTATATCATGTAGGAGAGTCTCCTGGAGAAATAGGGCAAATATATTAAACAATGCATGATAAACTAAACGCACAAATGTATGCTAGAATAGCATTGACAAATCGCTAGGATAGTACACCAGACACTACAAACTTGTATGTCACTAGAAAACATATGTTGAAGTATCTAGAATAATCTTTAAAACAATCGAAAAATTCTCTACAATTCCTTAAAATAGGGAACATAACTTGAGAATCAGCGCTAGAATTAATCACTCTTGATGGCACTAGATGTGAAGTGGTGAATGGAAAGTGATTCGCTGGATCTAGCCGGTAGCGGAGTACATTGGCAACATTGTACCAAGACCATTTTATTCCGTTATAAATTCACAAGGTCAGATTTTCGGAAACTATTACAATTATTTCAAAGTGTCAGGAGATCATTCAGATTGGTTTGGAAGTCGATGGACACATTTCAGTTCCATAGTTTAAAAAACATTCACATACGTACTGGTACTTTAGAGGGTTTTACATAAAAGAAGTCATGCCTTTCCCCGACATCGTACCGTCCAAGCGAAACAGCCACGCTTTAAATATAATATTTTTAAATTTGTGTAGTATCTTCTAGTTGGTTTCGTGTGAATATATTGCGGCATGTTTGCAAATAGCTATGAATGGAAATGCGAGATCAAATACGAATACAAATATGAAAAAAAACATAGCAAATATTCGCACATACTGAATACGAAACGAATATGGCATATTCGGTCCATCTCTAGTACACATACAATGTAGGACTCTCCCCGCTACTCTGGTCTCCTACACGCTATAATACAATGTAGGACTCTCCCCGCTACTCTGTCTCCTCACACGCTATCATACAATGTAGGGACGCTCCCCGCTACTCTGTCTCCTCAACCGACGCTATAATACAATGTAGGACTCGCCCTCGCTACTCTGTCTCCTGTCACACGCTATAATACAATGTAGGACTCTCCCCGCTACTCGGGTCTCCTCACACGATATAATACAAGGGTAGGACTCTCCCCGCTACTCTGGCTCCTCCCACTCTAGTAATTACAATTTAGGACGATCCCCGCTACTCTGTCTCCTCACACGCTATAAAAACAATGTAGGACTCCCCCTACTCCTGTCTCCTCACACAGCTATAATACAATGTAGGACTCTCCCCGCTACTCTGTCTCCTCACCCGCTATAATACAATGTAGGACTCTCCCCGCTACTCTGTCTCCTCACACGCTATAATACAATGTAGAACTCTCCCCGCTACTCTGTCTCCTCAAACGCTATAATACATGTAGGACTCTCCCCTCTACTCTGTCTCCTCACACGCATAATACAATGTAGGACTCTCCCCGCTACTCTGTCTCCTCCACGCTATAATACAATGTAGGACTCTCCCCGCTACTCTGTCTCCTCACACGCTATAATACAATGTAGGACTCTCCCCGCTACTCTGTCTCCTCACACGCTATAATACAATGTAGGACTCTCCCCGCTACTCTGTCTCCTCACACGCTATAATACAATGTAGGACTCTCCCCGCTACTCTGTCTCCTCACACGCTATAATACAATGTAGGACTCTCCCCGCTACTCTGTCTCCTCACACGCTATAATACAATGTAGGACTCTCCCGCTACTCTGTCTCCTCACACGCTATAATACAATGTAGGACTCTCCCCGCTACTCTGTCTCCTCACACGCTATAATACAATGTAGGACTCTCCCCGATACTCTGTCTCCTCACACCGCTATAATACAATGTAGGACTCTCCCGCTACTCTGTCTCCTCACACGCTATAATACAATGTAGGACTCTCCCCGCTACTCTGTCTCCTCACACGCTATAATACATGTAGGACTCTCCCCGCTAGTTCTGTCTCATCACACGCTATAATACAATGTAGGACTCTCCCCGCTACTCTGTCTCCTCACACGCTATAATACATGTAGGACTCTCCCCGTACTCTGTCTCCTCACACGCTATAATACAATGTAGGACTCTCCCCGCTACTCTGTCTCCTCACACGCTATAATACAATGTAGGACTCTCCCCGCTACTCTGTCTCCTCACACGCTATAATACAATGTAGGACTCTCCCCGCTACTCTGTCTCCTCACACGCTATAATACAATGTAGGACTCTCCCCGCTATTCTGTCGCCTCACACGCTAGAATACAATGTAGGACTCTCCCCGGTACTCTGTCTCCTCACACGCTATAATACGATACAAATCTCACAATTAATAACCTGTCAATGATCATTGTTCTCCATTATTGGTAGGTCTTTCCTCATAGGAATACGTTTTTGTTATTCAGGTTCATAGCTAATCAATATCGGAAAATATTGTATATTTATAATTATTTACAACCTTAATATTTGCAACGCTTTAATGTCGCACCTGTTAATGTGTTGTTTTTAAAACTGTCATCGTAACTAGACATTTAATGATAATAATAATAATAATAATAATAGTGATAATTATAAGTACATTAGTACAAATAATAATACATATACCTGTATAGTCATATATGCAGACGACTCTACCTTACACTATTCAATAATAATAATAATAATATAAATAATAATAATAATTATAATAATAAAAACATTAGTACAAATAATAATACATAATATATATTATTATTTGTACTAATGTTATATAGTCTATATATAGTCTATAATGACTATATATTATATAGTCATATATGCAGACGACTCTACCTTACACTATTCAACTAGTTTTTTAGAACTCCCCAACCAGCAATCCCTCAAAAACAAACGTTATGAAGCCAACAACAATTATCTTCTGAGCTAACGACCATCTCCAATTGAGGCAGAGAAAACTGTGTTTTCTTAATGCTTCTAAAACCCAATTTATCCATCTATCTACCTGCCGTGAACTCCCAGAGGAATATCCCTTATTCTTCAACAACACAAAAATCAACTTTTCATCTTCTCTCAATATTCTCGGTGTCTCTTTTTCTTCTGGTCTCTAGTGAAGGACCATATCACCACTCTTGCTTTGGCTGCCTCCCAGAAGCTGCTGGGTATGCTTAACCCCCTCAAGGGGTTCTTTACCCCTGCACAACTTCTTGCTCTGTACAGGGGCACAGTGCGTCCTTGTATTGAGTATTGTTCACATGTGTGGGAAAGATCCTCTCGCACAGCACTTCTAGACAAAGCAGAAAGGAAAGCCTTTTGTATCATTAACTCTCGTCCACTCACCAACTCTGCAATCTATCTCTCTTCTCCGCAATGTTGCATCACTCTTGCTATTCTATCGCTACTACAATAATCAGTGTTCCCCGGAGCTCTCCCAGTGTATAGCAACTCCTCTACGTAGGCTATGTATACCTGTCTTTCAAAAAAATACCACCCCTACTCTGTACAACTCTCCAACTCAAGAGTGAAACGATTCTCCCAATCTTTCTTCTATTCAATAGCTGAGCTCTGGAACTCTCTTCCTGAATCCATCTTTCCCTAATCCTATGACTTAAAGTGTTTAAAACTCTGTGTGTCCAGATATTTTAGCTTGAACGTCCCTTTATTTTGGCCCTGTCACTCTTTCATCACTGGGGGAGGCACTCGTCACCGGCAGTTTTGCCTTGTGTCTCCCTCATCCAGGAAATAAAGAGCCTACAGGTCACTTACATACCTCAAACTGTTCCACATGTCCTGTAATAAAGCAGAGAGTGGAAATAGTGCGGAGGAATGGGGTAATGACACTTCTAATACAATTGTTTTTATCGACATGTTCATTTTATGGAGGGCGCCAAAGTTCTGCCACAACAATAAGTTCTAGGCCTAATGGTAATAACCACTCTATTATGTCCCATGATATTCTCATACAGAATTATAGTGATTACAGTGATGATAGTGACAGTGTACGTGAATTACAGGCCATACCTAGAAGTGACTTAGCTGCAGTGGTTGGTGAAAGCTCTGCCACAACAGACAGTTCTAAGGGTAATCGTGACAGTGTGGAATTTAACAACCCCTTTATTATGTCCAATGATATTCCCTCACATACTGATAGTGATGACAGTGATTATAGTGAAATTGTAGATGAACCACAGGTTCATCTACAGTCACTGGTGAAAGTTCTGCTACAACAAAAAGATATAAGGCTAATACCAGTGCAGAAAGTTCCTACCTTGAGAGTGATGATAGTGAAGATGATCTCTTTTGTAAGCCCACTGATACTGGTTCACAAAGTGATAGTGATGACATTCAGGACATACCAGGGACAATTGGTGAGTGTAGTGGAGGGAGAAGTGGGCCCCCTTATGACCCTCCAACAGGTGATCCAGGTAGGGGTCGAAGATCAAAGAAGGTTTTACATGTCAGATATAGATTTTGATTTCATTGGCTAGCACTAGTGGATGTTAGTAACTGCATGGAAATGCCTCCTGTCTTCAAAGGGTTAATGATACTTCTCTGTTGTCTGTATACAATGACTCTGTGTCTTTATTATTATCTTGTTTGTGATAATGTCTGGTAAAGTCGTCGGAATAAGTTCTTTACCACCCCAACGTATTCATTATGCAAATAAAACTGGCATAATCAAATTTCGAATAAGTGTTCCTTTGCATAGGCTACTTTTACTAACTTTTGAGTGAATTACTTTTTAACTATTATTTCTACATTGTTCCTAGCAATATGTAAAGGGGGTTGTTTCCCTTAGTTTCGTCCTTAGACCTACATAAAGTAAAAACAAAAAAAAATAATAATATATAGAGCTAAACTCGTACATTGCTCGGCTCCTCCTAAATTGCAAACTGTACTTATATAAAATAGTTTATTTTGCCGCCAACCGCTTTCAAAGTTTGGTGCAACTGTTTACAAAATGGGATAATTCATGTTTGTATAACATGCAAACCAAAACAAAAATAAAATTAAGTAACATAAGAATCTGAAACACACATGTTGATCTACAGTATCTCCAAAATATCACAATACCATTATTAATAAGATGAAGGCACAAGTTTAAAAGTCGACAAACTTTGAATGCGCTTTGTGTCTAAATATTTATTATTATCTCACGTATATCAAATATAGAGGTTTTCAATAATACTAATCACAATATATTCTGCCATGCAATTAAAATGTGAATATTGCTACACAGACATAAATTCATTAAATATCACCACAAACACGGACCTTTTACTAGTGGGTATATGAGGGTACTAGTGGGTGCGTCAGGGTACTAGTGGTTGTGAGGGTACTAGTGGGTGTGAGGGTACTAGTGGTTGTGAGGGTACTAGAGGGTGTGTGAGGGTACTAGTAGGTATGTGAGGGTACTAGTGGTTGTGATGGTACTAGTGGTTGTGAGGGTACTAGTGGTTGTGAGGGTACTAGTGGTTGTGAGGGTAATAGAGGGTGTGTGAGGGTACTAGTAGGTATGTGAGGGTACTAGTGGTTGTGATGGTACTAGTGGTTGTGAGGGCACTAGTGGGTATGTGAGGGTACTAGTGGTTGTGAGGGTACTAGAGGGTGTGTGAGGGTACTAGTAGGTATGTGAGGGTACTATTGGTTGTGATGGTACTAGTGGTTGTGAGGGTACTAGTGGGTATGTGAGGGTACTAGTGTGTGTGTGAAGGCACTAGTGGGTGGGTGAGGGTACTAGTGGGTTTGTGAGGGTACTAGTGGTTGTGAGGGTACTAGTGGGTATGTGAGGGTACTAGTGGGTATGTGAGGGTATAAGTTGGTGTGTGAGGGTACTAGTGGTTGTGAGGGTACTAGTGGGTATGTGAGGGTACTAGTGGATGTGTGAGGGTTACTAGTGGGTATGTGAGGGTACTCGTGGGTATATGTGAAGGTACTAGTGGTTGTTAGGGTACTAGTGGGTATGTGATGGTACTAGTGGGTATGTGAGGGTACTAGTGGGTGTGTGAGGGTATTAGTGGGTGTGTATGGGTACTAATGGGTATGTGAGGGTACTAGTGGGTATGTGAGGGTACTAGTGGCTGTTTGAGGGTACTAGTGGTTGTGAAGGTACTAGTGGTTGTGAGGGTTACTAGTGGTTGTGAGGGTACTAGGGGTTGTAAGGGTACAAGTGGGGGTGAGGGTACTAGTGGGGGTGTGAGGGTACTAGTGGGTGTGTCAGGGTACTAGTGGTTGTGAGGATACTAGTGGCTGTGAGGGTACAAGTGAGTATGTGAGGGTACTAGTGGGTATGTGAGGGTACTAGTGGGTATGTGAGGGTACTAGTGGGTTGTGTGAGGGTACTAGTGGGTGTAGGAGGGTACTAGTGCTTGTGAGAGTACTAGTGGTTGTGAGGGTACTAGTGGGTGTCTGAGGGTACTAGTGGGTGTGTCAGGGTACTAGTGGGTGTGTCAGGGTACTAGTGGTTGTGAGGGTACTAGTGGTTGTGTGAAGGTACTAGTGGGTATGTGAGGGTACTGGTGGGTGTGTGAGGGTACTAATGGGTATGTGAGGGTAATAGTGGGTGTGTGAGGGTACTAGTGGGTATGTGAGGGTACTAGTGGGTGTGTGAGGGAACTAGTGTGTGAAGGTACTAGTGGGTATGTGAGGGTACTAGTGGGTGTGTGAGAGTACTAGTGGGTGTGTGAGAGTACTAGTGGGTGTGTGAGGGTACTAGTGGGTGTGTGAGAGTACTAGTGGGTGTGTGAGGGTACTAGTGGGTAAATGAGGGTACTAGTGGGTGTGTAAGGGTACTAGTGGGTATGTGAGGGTACTAGTGGGTGTGTGAAGGTACTAGTTGGTATGTAAGGGTACTAGTGGGCAAATGAGGGTACTAGTGGTTGTGAGGGTACTAGTGGTTGTCAGGGTACTAGTGGTTGTGATGGTACTATTGGGTGTGTGAGGGTATTAGTGGTTGAGAGGGTACAGGTGGCTGTGAGGGTGCAAGTGGGTATGTGAGGGTATTAGTGGGTGTGTGAGGGTACTAGTGGGTGAGTGAGAGTACTAGTGGTTGTGAGGGAACTAGTGGTTGTGGAGGGTACTAGTGGGTAATTACAAAGGTGTACAAAGGAGGTCAAGCAACAACAGGTCTAGTGACCCTTCTCGGCTGCTTGTCCTCCAAAACACTGAGGATCAAGTGTCCAAACAGTTTGTTTAGAGTGGGTAAGGGAACATTGGAAAGGGAACTACTGCCCTGGAACTAATGTCCGTGGCAGGATTAGGAAGTTAGTCGGGGACAGATGGGTTAGTAACTGAGGGTGAGAGAATAAAATAAAGTTATGCATTTACAAACGCAGACAGTCGCGAGGTTGATGCGAGATATTTGTCTAGGCGAAGTTTAAATGAATCAACGGTGCTGCAGTCTATAACATCTCGGGGAAGCCCATTCCATAAGTTGACAACTCGATTGAAGAAGACATTTTTAGCTTCGTGTGAGTTAAAAGATTTACCAATAATTTTGCACCCGTTTCCCCACGTGTAATTAGACTGGTCGATAGTGAAGTACTTACTACAGTTCATATTGTCGATGCCTTTGATGATTTTGAACACTTGAATTAAGTCGCCTCTTAATCTGTGCTGGGTAAAAGGTAATAGATTTAATTCTCTAAGACGCTCCTCGTATGGTTTGTTCTTTAGGCTAGGTATCATTTAGGTAACTCTATGTTGAACTCATTCTAGCTTGTCTATATCTTTTTAGTAATAAGGGCACCAGGATGAATGCAGTATCCAGAAGTGGGCGGACTAAGGAATTGTAAATGGTTAGGATAACGTCTTTGGATTTATGCTCAAATGACCTGCCTATAAAGCCAATTTTTTTTTTTTTTTTTAAGAGACAATGAACGGAGGAAGGAAAAACACAGATAAAACAAAAAGGTCCATGTTCCTAAAGGCATCCTCCATTCATAAAATGTTTGTAACAACTGGATTTAAACTTTTGTAGATTGTAAGTTTGTGGAAAGCAACTCGAGGGAAGTGAATTCCAAAGAGTAGTAGTTCTAGGGATAAATAAATTTTGATAAGCAGAAGTTCTGCATTGTGGAGGAGAAAGTGTAAATTCATGGGCACTCTCAGCTGCCCTGGTTCTACGGAGAAAGATGTGGAGAGGCGGCACAATTGAAGCAAGTTCCTCGGAACAATTGCTGTGAAAATATCTGTAGAATAATGCAAGGGATGCAACGTTTCTTCGTATGGATAATGTAGGAAGGTCCTGTGTGATTGCAGGGTTATTGATTAATCTAATAGCTTTATTTTGAATTTTGTCCAACTGCCTCAATGCAACCACTCCACTTCCACTCCACAGAGGTGAACAGTAATCCATCTGAGAACGCACATGACTTTTATATATTACGGCCAACTGCTCGTCAGTGAAGAATTCTCGAACTCTGTACAGGAGTCCCAGTTTTTTAGAGGCATTCTTTAGCAATGCTTCTAACATAATGTGTCCAGCTCAAGTTAGTAGTTAATGTTACACCGAGAATGTCAATACTAGGGGAAGTGGGAATATTTACATCATTAAAAAATATATGGGAGTCAGTGAGATTCTGTCGGTTAAAAAATTGAATGTACTTGGTTTTCTGTGCATTAAAGGAAACTAGATTATTTTGTCCCCATTCATTAATTCGAGAAAGGTCCTGGTTCAGAGAAATTGCAGTGTTTATTTTTGAAATTATAAGATCGGGTTTGGGTGAAAGAAGTGGTAAATGTGAAGGAACTGTGGAGTGTTGAGTCATCTGCGTAGGAATGTATTGGATTATGAGTGGTAGATATGAGATCATTGATATGAATGAGGAACAGAGTTGGGGCCAAAACTGATCCCTGGGGAACACCAGCATTTATTGAGTGAAATTGAGAATAAAGGCCATCTACCATAACACATATTTTTCTGTTATGAAGATAAGAAGAATTAGTGGAACTAATGATGCAAGGCCGTAGTGTGACATCTTCGACAATAAGGATTGATGCCAGACTCTATCAAATGCCTTTGATATATCCAGTGCTATTGTATGTGTTTTACCATGTTGGTCTGTAGCTTGGTTGATTTGATGCGTAAGAAGGCAAAGAATGTCTGCAGTTGATCGACATTGTCCTAAAAACCATATTGCCTATCACTGATTAATTTATTATTCTCAAGATGCTTAATTATGTGATTATTTAATATAATTACAAAGACTTTACCAAGAGTGGAAGTTATAGCTATTGGTCTGTAGTTTGATGGATCTGAAGAGGCACCTTTTTTAGGAACTGGATGGATGTTTGCTTCTTTCCAGGGAACTGGGAAGCATGAGGTATGAGTACACAGACGGAAAATTTTGCCAATACAGGAGCGAGCACCAAGGAGCAATTCTTAAGTACTATTGGAGGAATTTCATCTGGACCAGGAGCCTTATCTACTGAGAGATTCTGCAAATTAGTTTTGACATGTCTGGTGTGGATCTTAAGTGAGGGAATTTCAGGCGAATTAAAATTAAGTACAGGGACATCTTGATTTATTTCATCTAAGGTTGAGTTGGTGGAGAAAATATCCGCAAGAAGGTTAGCTTTACCTCGTGGTTCACTTACAAGATTGCCAGTCGGAGATTTTAATGGTGGAATGGATGAAGCAGTTGTGAAGTTGGATTTGAATGAGTTAAGAGTAGACCAAAATATTTTGTTATCATTTGGATTATTTAGAAGTTTATTTGCCTGCTTGTGGAGAAAGTTTGATTTAGTTAGGTATAATACAGTTTTGGTATGATTTCTGATGTGTCTAAAGTAATTAAAGGCATCACGTGTTTTTGATCTTGTGTATGCATTGTAGGCTATTGCTTTTTGTTCAGTTACTCTAGCACAATTATGGTCAAACCATTTAGGTGAATTAGATCTTTTACTGTACTTTTGATGAGGAATAAAAGTTTCCATTCCAATTTTTACAAAATCTTGTATGTGGCTCAAGGTGGTGTGTGCATCATTAGAAAAGAAAGAGGTCCAGGGAATATCAATAAAGAAACCTTGAAGACCCTCCCAGTCTGCCCTATCGTAATGCCATTTAGTCACCAAAACAGGTTCAGAGTGGGAAGGTGTGGTAGGTGATAGACAGGTGGCCTGTATCAGACAGTGATCAGAAGATCCAAGCGGGGACTTCACTGTAACATCATAATTTTCTGAATTGGTTGTTAAAAATAAGTCCAGTAGGTGGGAATTATGATTAGGATTATCTGGTACACGGGTGGGTTGGTTGACTAGTTGAGTGAGATTAAATGAGTATGCAAATAGCTCACATTTAAGACCATCATCATCAGTTCTGGCTGAATGAGTGGGCCATTCAACATTATGGACATTAAAATCACCCAAGACAGTGATTTCAGAAGAAGCATTTAAGTTGAGGACAGAGAATCAAAAAGACTTTGCTCTGGAGGAGTATTTGGGGAACGGTAGATGCAACATATGTATTTAAATTTACCAGCAGAAATTAATTTGTATATAGAATAATTATTTTGTTTGCCTTCTTAACAACTTCTGAACATTGTTGACTCGGTTTTAGGTTACTCGATATTGTTACTCTGTTTACATTCTTAATCTGAGTGCCATTCATCATATAGTTTGCTTTTTCATTTTGGTATCCGATATGTAGTACTTTACATTTATCCGCATTGAAACTAATTTGCCAAATTTGGGCCCAACATGATAACTTATCTAGATTGTGTTGCATATCGTCAACTTGTTCTTTTGAGAGTACGCTATTTGCAATTTTTGTATCGTCAGCAAATTTTGAGATTGTACAGGTGAGACCCTCATCTATGTCGTTATTGTAAATTAGAAAGATAATTGGTCCTTGTACCGATCCCTGGGGTACCCCGCTACTTACATTGGTCCATTTAGATGCCTTACCGTTTATGACTACTCTTTGCTTTCTGTCGCTGAGCCAATTTTCTATCCATTTCAAAACACCGTCTTGTATTTCATGCGCTTTTAGTTTTAGCAGTAAACGTTTGTGGTGAACTTTGTCAAAGGACTTTTGAACATCAAGGTATACAATATCTACAGCTTTACTCTCATCGTAGAGGATGAGGATATCGTGGAAGAAGTCTAAGAGGTTTGTTAAACAGGAACGTTTTTTACGAAAGCCGTGTTGAGTATCTTTAAGTATGTTATTTTCCTCTAAGTGATTTAAGAGTCTGTCTCTTATGAGTGTTTCTAGCATTTTATATACAACTGAGGTTAAGCTAATTGGACGATAGTTACTGGGTAGGGATTTGCTGCCTTTTTTTAATATCGGTGTTACGTTGGATAGCTTCCACTGATCAGGCATAGTTCCAGACTGCAAGGATTTATTGAATAGCAATGTCAGTGGTTTAGAGAGCTCATCCTTAGCTTCCTTTAGGACTCGAGGTGAGATTGTATCAGGTCCAGGCGATTTATTTACCTTGAGTTTATCTAAAACAATTCAATACTTCTCTCTCTGTAACGGTGATATTGCTTAGAACATCCTGAATTATCAATCTGAATCGGCGATGATGTAGGGATATCACTGAGGTCATCCGTTGTAAAAACTGATGCAAAGAAGGTATTGAGGGCATTACTCATTTGTACTTCGTCTTTGGTGTATTCTCCATTTTCATCGACTAACGGTCCAACAGTTGAAGTAACTACTTTTTTCTTTCTGATATAACTATAGAATTCTTTCGGGTTTGTTTTACTTTCATTCACAACATGTAACTCCAGGGTCTTTGCTTAATTAAGTTTTTGTCTTTGCGTCGTAGCTCTACAAATTTCACCCGTTCTTCATCATTTTGTAAGGATTTTATTCTATCATTAGCAAACTTTTTAGCAAGCATACAGTTTGAAATATCTTTATTCCACCATTTGGGCTTATTATTATGGCTTGTACGCCGTATTTTCGATGGTATGCAGTCCTGCACTGATTTTAGGTAAGTGGTTTCGAATTATTCCCAAGATGTATTTATGTCATTATTGTTAATTAAAAATCTCCAGTCAGTTTATTTAAACATAGCTCTAAGTTTATGAAAGTTTGTTTTTTTGAAATTAGGGACTTTTTCGATGCTGCTATTTGGTGCATTACTAGTAAACTTTAATCACCAACATTCAAGTTCTCTATTAATGCTTCATTTTTTTTTTTTTTTTTTTTTTTCTATATTCCAACTACTCCCTCTCGGGCATAGGCTGAGAGCTTGTACATTCCTCCGCTCAACACGGTGAAGCCCGTGAGGTCTTGTTCCAGTCTGGAGAGTGAGACATGCGAAGCATCCATCATGGCTCGAAGCAGCTCCATCTCTGGAGCGGCTGGTTGCTTCGCTCAAGTGCTTCACTGTCTCACCCTCCAGACTCAGACCCTAACTCTCAGAATGCCACCTATTGAGCAGTGAACTCACTAGGCATTGTCCCCCTGTAACATATTTTGAATATGGGAATATTCATACAGTGTTATTTAATCAGGGAACAATGAGGGTATTTTTTTGGCATTTCGGTGGGCTTTGTGGTAATCACAGGTACAGCACAAATTCAATCCCAATAATATCTTCCCATTGACATATCGGGATTTGAACCCGGGTCCATTGGATTACCAGTTCAGTGGCATGACCACTCCACCACACCTTACTTGTTGCAAGTACAAGGTCAAGAACGTTATTACCACGGGTCGGCGATCGAACAAATTGATAGAGTGAACTCTCTTGCAAGTTCGCATACAAGTCATGTCCGGAGTGTGAAGTAAGAGTATCGCCCCACTCGGTCACAGGTAAATTAAATTCGCCCAAAAATAGGGTATCTTGTGAGTTACTTACATCTGCAATTTGTTCATAAATTTCTAGGTCAGTTTGCACTGATTGAGCTGGAGGTCTGTATATTAATGCAAGTATTATTTTTGTACCTTTATATTCTTTATCAGCACAAAAGATGTGTCGACGTTCACAATTTGAGGTTTTGACAAGAGGGTCGGGTTAAGACTTTCTTTGATATTGTGGTAAACTATCAATGGAAGTTAAATATTACTTAGCTATAATGAATCAAATAAAATCAATCTAAATGAATACTCTATATCTAAATTGAATTCAATCTGAAACAAGCTAATTTATATCCAAAGGTCTCACATAATAAATGTATATATATAGGGTAAGGTTATAAGGGTTAATATTAGCCAGGAATTAACTCACCAATAGTTCCACATGGCAATGAGGCAAGGGAGAACGTTTTACCCAATATGGTGGTGGACAATGGGGAACGAGACTTCGGTCCCAAGACACGAGTCAAGTTAAAGAAACAATAAATGATTACATGGGAATGGACATGAATAATATGCTTATCTATCAGTCAGTCATGATGTCGATGAGAGCGTCGTGATGGTGTAGCTGTGTGTATTGCTGTATGTGTATTGTGATTAGAGGCACAAAAGCACGATCAACTGAGGGCGGAAAATTAGATGTTAACTGGTTGGAGTTCGTGAAGGCTCTGGCGTACCTCAAAAGCACACCTTGCTGCCTTGGCAAACCGCCAGGAGCCCAAATTATCGTACCGCATTTAGGCTGCTCTATACGATAAATTATATTAATATATACGATAAATTCATATATACTACATAAGACCATGGCAATATTGCTTAATAGCATATTAGGCCTTTTATAACTTAACTTATTTACAATCTTATAATATACGATCTACTCGTCCTACGTCGTGCTGTAGGAGAGATCGTGACGTCACAGAGACATACAAGATCACAAAAGAGTCATATTCTATCGTATTTATACGATACACTCCCCCCACAAAAAAGACCTGAACCCCACCTTAAACCTAAAGTTGCCCAGAGGCTATCTTCTGACGCCACAAGTCGACGGCGCCAGCAGCAGCGCGTCTGGGACGCGTCCCGGTCCGAGAATGATCACCATCAGTATGAGGTGAATCGTTCCTTCGAGAATCCTCGGACCCAGCAATAAAAGGTGGAGCCTCAGATTGCAATGCGGAATCGAGCTCCAAAGCGTACAAACGTGCGATAGGACGAACAGTAGTTCCAGTGGCTGTCTTTAATAGCGCCACCCGCTCTACAGAGTCTGCCCCCTTGTATACCTCCAATACGCGGCCTAAATTCCAGTATAAACGAGGACTATCTTCTTTAATTAAAACAACTTCACCAACTGTAGGTGCCGTTGGTCTACCAGAGGGAGTAACACTCCTTTCCCTCAATGCTAGCAGATATTCACTAATCCACCGTTTCCTAAAATCCTCGATTATCCTGGATATATACTGGTATCTCTTAGACACCGCTACCTCAGAGTACAACGAGGGATCCTCTAACTCTACTATGGATTGGAAATCAGATGGAAATGCAGTCAATGGTTTCCCATATAGCAAGTGAGCTGGCGTTAATGGTAGTGGTTCTTGCAGGTCGGTGTACACGTATGTATCATTCACGACTGCCTCTATCTCTGTGAGGACTGTCGTCAACTCACTCTTCTTTAATAGAGCACGTCCTACAACCGCTCTGAGTCCTGACTTTACTATGCCGACACACCGTTCCCACATGCCACCAAACCAAGGTGCCTTAACTGGAATGAACCTCCATTCGCACTTCTTCTCTCCCAAAAAAGTGATGATAGTAGGATCACTACTCATATCCTTTAGATATTTTGATGCTTGGACATAAGTGGGAGCATTGTCGCTAAGAATGAGTTGAGGGAATGAACGACGGGCACAAAACCGTCTAAACGCCAGCATAAATTCTTCGCTAGACATATTATCACATAGTTCTAGGTGTACCGCTCGAGACGTCGCACAGGTAAACAATAATATATAAACCTTCTCATGCTCCCTCGTCTTCAATGCCCCTGTGTAATCTAATCCTACCGCTTGGAAAGGTTCTACGTGCTTTACACGGCATTCAGGTAGAGGTGGAGCTGGTCCAGTTGCATATGGTTTACCCTTTAGTCTCTGGCATATTACACACTTTCTCACTACGCGTCGAGCTACTTGTCGAACTCTGGGTATCCACCATGTGAGACGTAAATTTGATATAATATGACATACCCCGTAGTGTTTTACTTCCCTATGTGCACGTATGATCAATAGATCAGTAACGTGATGTCTTGTTGGCATAAGTATTGGTCGGTTTGTGCCGTCTGGTACACCCGACCACTTCAGGCGACCCTCACACCTGATGAGGCCATTGTCTAGGTGCAACCTTAGTTGACGCACTATATTAGGCATTAATGTCTTATTCGAGCTTTTCAAGGATTCTAATTCATTGGAAAAGGTTTCTACTTGAACCCATTTGATCAAAGTTACTTCAGCTGCTTTAAATTCACGAGCATCAATGTTGTGACCCCTGTTGCAGAGTTGGCCCGTTACTTTAAGCTTAAGATTGGATACATATCGCAACACCCAAGCTACAACTCTGACTAGTTTATTATAGTCACCGAATCTTGCCTACTTCATGATAGGACCCGGTGGCTCATTTGGTTGGGCTGTAACTGCCACAGTTTCCAGTGGCAGAAGTCCCTCACCAACAGCATGCCATATCGTCCATTCACTTTCATGGAGCAGCCACTTTGGACCCTGCCACCACAATTCGGACTTCATTAACTGGCTAGCCGTTATACCCCTAGTTATGAGATCACTTGGGTTTTCCTTTGTATTTACATAATGATAAGCAACGTCTGGCAAAAGGGCTCTAATCTCATCTACCCTATTCCGCACATAAACTGGCAGAGACTTCTTGCTATGTATCCAGTTGAGTGCGACCTGACTATCGCACCATACGTGAACGATTTCAATATTTAATTCGCTCTCGTATGCTGCGCGTACATGTTGCACCAGACGTGCTAATAGCAGCATGGCAGTCAATTCCATTTTAGGGATAGTTACCTTTTTAACCGGGGCTACTTTGGCCCGGGCTGTAACTAAATGTGCCCCAAATGAAGTAACAACATATATGGCTACCCCGTATGCCGTGGCGCTAGCATCGCAAAACGTGTGTAACGTAACGTCACCGAACGCCGCCACTTTACGAGGTGTAGGTTTAGTACATAGGATGGCATATTCATTCAACAACAATGTCCCTTGGTCATTCAGGTCCTCGGGCAAACTGTCATCCCATCCTATTTTACGTCTCCAAACTTCCTGCATTAGAATCCTAGCTCTTATGGTAACAGGTAATGCTAGACCCAAAGGATCAAAAAATTGCGCAACTTTGCTCAACAGACTTCTTTTTGTGTGCGCTCCTGTCTGCTGAGCAAAAGACCTTGTTTGAAAAGTTAGTATGTCATGTTTAGGTTGCCAGATCATCCCCAAATTTCTGGACTTTTCCTGGTTAAGAGATGCCGTACCATCCACCTGTATTAAACTCTGAAGATCTTCACTATTAGTAACCCACTCGCGGAAAAATAGATGTGCATCCGCAAACAATCTGCGTGCTTGCCAGTGTGCATACAACAAATAATCTTGACTATCGCTAATTGCAATGCAAATTGTCAATGTATAATCCGCGAGATAGTTTACTTGTGTCCTCATGAGTGTCAGCTAGATGTTTTCTGATTGTGGCATTTAACAAAAACTGCGAGCAAGTGGCCCCAAAGAGTACAACCCGAAAACGGTATATTATGATGGGACTTTCAGAGTCGCTAATGTCGCTGAACCAAAGAAAGCGGGTAACATATCTATCTTCCTCCTTGAGCTTGACCATCAAGAATGCTTTCTCGATGTCACTGGTATAGGCGTACTTCCCCAGCCTAAACCGCAATAGATGTTGGGACAGGTCCGACACCATGGACGGACTTGTCAACAGGCAGTCATTCAGACTGGGTTGTTGACCTTGGTAGGCAAAACAGTCATACACCACCCGTATTGGTGTGGTGACACTGTCTTTCTTTACCCCATGATGGGCCAGATAGTGAACCCTACCCTTCTTACACGGTTCCTCGACATCGACTCTCTCAATAAAACCCCTATCCTCATAACTCCGAAATACATCGTCATACGCCTGGCGCGTGCTCGGTTCGTTAGACAATTTCCGCTGCAATGCGCGCAAGCGACCTAATGCCAAACCATAGTTGGTAGGCAGGCTTATCTCACTGTTCTTCCAAGGTAAACTAACTTTATATTGCTTGTCTGAGGCACAGTAGCACACAGACTCGTCAAACCTTTGTAGCGCAACTTCCGAGTCATAATCAGTCTCCATAGGATTAATGCCTATGTGATCCAATCTCCACAGTCGTTCCAGGTCGAACTCGGCAGCCATCTTAGGGTCACTAGGTTGGGAATCCTCCCTTCCCAACTCCTCTGCCGCAGTTACATTGACTCTATATATCGAGACCGTATCGACCAGGACCTTTGACTGTGTAGTATGCACCTTTCCGCTCATGCAGTATCCAAATTTAGTGGGGATTAAAATTACACCACACATCTTTTTAAATCCAGGGTATACTACTTCATAATAATGATCCACACCAAGTAGAACATGCACCTCACTCTGATTTCCCATGGGATCTGACAAGTTAACCCCTTTGCTACGTAATGCGTGTTCCACCTTCTTCACACCCACAGATACATATTCTGGTAGGGTGTCTACTACGATACAAGTCATAAAGTACCGGTTTTTACGATAGAAATATGAAATCTCCGCTATCTCGTAGTCTTGTTTATCAGTAACCCCTGTGAAGCCCTGTAATCGAAGAGTCTCAGCCCCTACGATTCGGTGCTTCAGTCCCACTAGTACGGACCTCTTTATAAAGGAACGTTGAGACCCTTGATCTAGAAGTACCCGACAAACTTTGTTACTGTCATTACCTTCCATGGGAATCTGTATTGTGGGCAATATAGTGGTGTCTTGCGTGCTACCTAGTGCCACAGTTGTAGTACCCTCATTTTTGACGTCTTTGCTTTATCTGCTGTAGGACACAACTTATCAAAGTGATGTCCTTTGCAGTGGCGACAGGGCCTTAAGTATGTAGCAGTACATTGTCCCTGCTTACCATGTTCCCCACTTAGACAACCTACACGTAGCTTCAATCTTTTCGCCTGTGCTAGTTTTGTCTCATTTGTTGGGTATTTTATGCAGAAACTCCATTTATGTTTGTTGTTACATAGCTTACATAGAATCTGAGCAGCTTTCTTATACACACCCTCTTTCTTTACTTTAGTCCCCACTGTCATGCTTACTGTTCCCCTCTTCTCCACATTCTCACTCCCTCCCGACTCATACATTCTCCCTTTGTTCAACTGTAGATTATTGATCTCCTTACTGAACTGAGTTTTGAACTCCCCCAGCTCAAATGATCTTACCTTATCAAGTATTGCCATAGGAAGCTTCTGACGCAAGATAATGACTATCATTTCCTGCGTGGTAAGCCCTAGGGTATCTAGCGATCGAGTATGGCACTCCATATTTGCCCTGAAGTTTGTCAACTCATCAACCTTATACTGTGGTTCTGCGAGCCCCAACAAGGCAACGACATGGGCCATCTTCAACTGCTCTCTATCCCCGTATGTGGACTCTAATAAGTGTACCGCTTCAAGATAACTACCACCCACTACTGCAAAACCCTCTATTAAATGTAAGGCCTCTCCTTCCATTTGTCCCTTCAGATAGTGAAACTTGCGGACATTATCCAAAGAGGATTCATGAACCGTAGACCGAAATACGTCCCAGAAAGCTAACCACTCGGTTAACTTGCCCCCAAATGTAGGAAGATTGAGCTTTGGGAGGTGTACAGTATGTTTTGGGTCAGCCCTTCTATGGGCCTCATCATCGCCTCCCTTCTTCCTTGCGACAGCACGCTGTAATAGGTACTTCGCTCTAAAGACAGGTTCGTCATAGAGGGCGCGATTATCACACTCTGTAACAATCTCTTCCTCCTCTGTCATGGCAGCCACAATCACCTCACTCAGAGCCGTAATACGACCGTGGGTAACCTGGACGTTTTCTAATCTAGCCTCCAATTCCTCTAGTTCAGCAGTAGTGATGAAAGTGTTGACGTCCACTATTAGCCTATTTATTACTCCCCGAAGTCCCGCCCTTTGATTTCTAGGGGCTTTGTTCAGCACCCCACTAGACGGTGTCTCTTTACCGTTTTTATCCAATTTGCTTGGGAGCCTATAGGCTATGTATCTAAATATTACGTCACAAAAACAACGGCCAAATAATAGGCTACTTAAGAGACGCCAACCGGCGGACTTCTATGTTATGGAGAAAAAATAGTACACTATATAGCAATACCTACTAATGGATCATATTGAACAAGGAAAAATGTTAGGTCAGGTCATATGTCACAGGAAGTCTGAAACGGAAAAGAAAATTATTGGGGAAAGATGATGAGTGGGATGCAGAACTTGGGCAGGTGCAACGATGTGACCCTGCATTCCGGCTCTAACCATCGCTTGGCTAGCCTTGCCAGTTTATCATAGAGTTGTTCCTGCATCCTGTTATATGTCCCCTTGTTCATTGCCTTAAAATCCCTTACTGGTAGCTAATTCCCGGGTCTGGGCACCAATGTGGTAAACTATCAATGGAAGTTAAATATTACTAAGCTATAATGAATAAAATAAAATCAATCTAAATGAATACTCTATATCTAAATTGAATTCAATCTGAAACAAGCTAATTTATATCCAAAGGTCTCACATAATAAATGTATATGTATAGGGTAAGGTTATAAGGGTTAATATTAGCCAGGAATTAACTCACCAATAGTTCCACATGGCAATGAGGCAAGGGAGAACGTTTTACCCAATATGGTGGTGGACAATGGGGAACGAGACTTCGGTCCCAAGACACGAGTCAAGTTAAAGAAAGAATAAATGATTACATGGGAATGGACATGAATAATATGCTTATCTATCAGTCAGTCATGATGTCGATGAGAGCGTCGTGATGGTGTAGCTGTGTGTATTGCTGTATGTGTATTGTGATTAGAGGCACAAAGCACGATCAACTGAGGGCGGAAAATTAGATGTTAACTGGTTGGTGTTCGTGAAGGCTCTGGCGTACCTCAAAAGCACACCTTGCTGCTTTGGCAAACCGCCAGGAGCCCAAATTATCGTACCGCATTTAGGCTGCTCTATACGATAAATTATATTAATATATACGATAAATTCATATATACTACATAAGACCATGGCAATATTGCTTAATAGCATATTAGGCCTTTTATAACTTAACTTATTTACAATCTTATAATATACGATCTACTCGTCCTACGTCGTGCTGTAGGAGAGATCGTGACGTCACAGAGACATACAAGATCACAAAAGAGTCATATTCTATCGTATTTATACGATAGATATAAAATAAAACGCCACCTCCATTTTTATTTATTCGGCTGTTCTCAAACATTACATAACCGGGAAGTGAATACTCTGCTAAAAAGTCTATCTTCTGTATTGAGCCAAGATTCTGTTATGCCAATCACATCATAATTTTCTGTAAACACTAGTTCCTCTAAATCTGAAAATTTATTGCGTATGCTACGAGCGTTTGCATAGAAAACCTTTAAAGTTGCGGTTTTATAACTCACAGAACGTTCTTTCATCAAATTTTTGGTTGTGGTCGGATCTACATTTAATATTCATGGCTGTTCTTGTTCCTCGGTCGTTATCCCTGGCGTTTTTGAATTTGAGTCGTGTTGGTGGAGCTTTATCCAAATTCACGGTTCTTGACGGATTAGCATTTAATTCCTTTGCAGGTTGCCGTCCTCGCTATCTTCGGTCCTCCTTACTGGTTGTCCTGTGCTGAGTCGATTTCTTCTCCGAAAATCCTTCACCGCATCGTTGAGAAGACGCCCAAAACGTGCTGCTCCCACCTGGTTCAGATGAACTCCATCGTCCAAAAACAAATAGTCATCATAATATAAATTGTCCCAGGTGTCGACGAATCCCACGTTCTCCTTCCTGCAGAGGTTTGTTAGACAACGATTTGTGCTGGTGGCTATGTTGTAAAATCGGCTCTCTACACCGAGCCGGGGGACGATTCCTGAGACAATGATCCTTGATGACTTCTCCTTAACAACTTGATCAGCTGCTGGTACTTTAAAAGCAAATCTTCTGACCGGGTTCGCTGTACATCGTTGGATCCAACGTGGATGACGTACATTGTGTTAGCAGGGGCCAGCTTTGATACTTCGTCAACTGCAGCAACTACATCATCCACACCAAAACCAGGGATACAAAAACGCTTCCTGGTCTTAGGTGCCCTGGTGCAAAACTCTTTGAGCTGACCACGTATTATCGAGTCTCCCACGAGCCGGACTTCTTCTATTTCCTCTTCGTCATCTGAGTCTGTGAGTATCTGGAAACGGTTTTGACACTCGGTAATCGGTATGGGATTCCTGGTCTTGGGGCAAACGTTGTTCCTCACGACACGGAATTTGTCTTGAGGGGGAAGAGAGTCACTATTTGTTTCTTGAGTATCGGAACCATCAGCTGAAGTGGCTACTGCAGGCGTTGAATTGTTGGCAGTTGACGTTGGGGCATTGTGGCTGCTGGAGTTGCGGTGACAATTGAAGTTTGTGGTACTCCAACGTTGAGTGTTACAAACTCTTGGAGTGATTCTAGCTTCATGGTGAGGACGTTGATCTTGTTGTAGGCTTCATCTAATTTCCCTGTAAAATTCTCTCGTTGCTGGCAGAGCCGGCAGACTTGAAGATCGACAGTAGCAAACATGGACTCACCAAACCTACCGGCGCAGTTCGTACAAGCGCGAGGCATGGTGACAGTCACTTTCTTCAGATCACTTCACTCACTTAAAAAAACACTTCACTCACTTTAAAACACTTAACTCACTTTAAAACACCTCACTCACTTTAAAAACACTTCAATCACTTCAACCGAAAACAAATATGTTGAAATACGCAGAAATAGGTTATCAGGGGTGATAGCCTAACCAAAAACAAAAATTTTGAGATACGCAGAATTAGGCTTCCAGGGGCGATAGCCTTACCAACAGTTTTTTTTTAAATTGAAATACGCAACAATAGGCTACCAGCGTTGAATAGCCTAACCGAAAATAATAAAATTGAAATACGCAGAAATAGGCTACCAGGTGTGATAACCTAACCTTAAACAAATATATACATAACAGAATATGTAACTAAATATACAATTCACCAAATAGAGATTATATAAAAATAAAGTGTGACTGCACACAAGGGGTTAATATACTGTGTCAACAGATGGCACTGGTGTCGCTGTAGCCTAGTAAAGCAGTAGCCTACTCTGTTTAGATAAAAAAGTGTATCAGTCAAAGGTTACTACAAGATCGTGCAAGCAACAACTAAATTTACATATAATTATATATATAGCTACAGTAGGATACTTAATTAATACTAGTGGGGGTGTGAGGGTACCAGTGGGTATGTGAGGGTACTAGTGGTTGTGAGGGTACTAGTGGGTGTGTGAGAGTACTTGTGGTTGTGAGGGCACTAGTGGTTGTGTGGGTACTAGTGGGTGGGTGAGGGTACTAGTGGGTATGTGAGGGTACTTGAGGGTAATAGTGGGGGTGTGAGGGTACAAGTGGTTGTGAGGGTACTAGTGGGTATGTGAGGGTACTAGTGGGTGTGTGAGGGTACTAGTTGGTATGTGAGGGTACTAGTGGTTGTGAGGGTACTAGTGGGTGTGTGAGGGTACTAGTGGGTGTGTGAGGGTATTAGTGGTTGTGAGGGTACTAGTGGTTGTGAGGATACTAGCGGGTACGTGAGGGCACTAGTGGGTGTGTGAGGGTACTAGTGGTTGTGAGGGTACTAGTGGGTATGTGAGGGTACTAGTGGGTGTACTCACCCAATTCACCTAATTGTAGTATACAGGATTTGAGTTTTTAGGCTCGTATTGTCCCACCTCCAAAGATTCTGTTATCTAATTTGGCTTTAAAAATGAGGATATTCCCCGCACCCACCACTTCATCATCCAACTGATTCCACATATTAATTCTTCTATATGGAAAGCTGAATTTCCTCACATCTCCTTTACATCTGCCTTTCTTTAACTTGCAACTATGTCCTCTAGTTCTCCTTTTATCTCCCTCGATAAAGTCCTCCTTGTCTATCCTTTCCAATCCCCTAACACATGTATACATCATAATCATATCCCCTCTTTCTCTTCTCTCACTTAGAGTTGGCAAATTCAATTTCTCTAATCTCTCTTCATATGTCAGTTCTCTTAGTTCTGGAATCATCTTCGTTGCAGCTCTCTGTACTTTCTCCAACTTAATTATGTGTTTTTTAAGATGGGGTGACCACACCACTGCCGCATATTCCAATTTACGTCTCACCATTGATTTTATTATATTTACTAGCATCTCTTCATTCAAATAGTTGAATGCTATTTTTACTTTATTCAACAGGCCATAAGCTTCTCCCACAATTTTGTTAATATGGCTCTCGGGTGAAAGATCTCCCTGTATTATAATGTCCAAGTCCTTTTCTTTCTCTGAGGGGTTAATCGTGCATTTTCCTAGTTTATATTCCCAATGAGGTCTTCTTTTACTCACACACCCTTCCATCACATGACGTTTATCTTTGATAAAATCTAATTTCCATATCTTGCTCCATCGGTCTATCTTATCCAGATCACTCTGTAGCTCTCTACAACTGTTTTCGTCCACTATATGTTTCATAATTTTTGCATCGTTAGCAAACATATTCATGTATGCATTTATTTCCTCTGGCATGTCATTTATATAGACCAGAAATATAATTGGGGCCAACACTGATCCCTGTGGAACTCCGCTTGTAACATCCCTCCATGTTGATAAGCTGTCTCTTATCATGGTTCTCATCTGTCTTCCCGAGAGATAGTCCTCCATACACTTCAACAAATTACCCTGAACCCCTCCAAACTTCTTCAACTTCCATCTAAGTCTACTATGAGGAACTCTGTCAAAGGCCTTCTTTATATCAAGATACACACAGTCCGCCCATCCTTCTCTCTCTTGTAGTATATCTATCATCCTATCATAAAAGCTCAGCAGATTAGTAACACATGATTTTCCCTCTCTGAATCCAAATTGTCTTACAGTAAGTAAATTATTTTCTTCCAAGTACTTTATCCATCTTTTCTTAATAATCTTCTCACACATTTTACAAACAACACTTGTCAGTGACACTGGTCTATAGTTTAGCGGCTGCTCCCTACTCCTACCTTTGTAGATTGGTACTACATTAGCCCTTTTCCAGTCTAGTGGTAATTTTCCAACTTCAATAGAGTAGTTAATTATTGCATATAAAGGTTTTACCAATTCCTCCGCACATTCTTTTAGAATCCATCCTGCTATATTGTCTGGGCCCATAGATTTTCTCACATCTAGTCCCTTCATAAGTTCTAGTAGTTCCCCTGGTTGAAAGATAATATCCCCCAATTTTTCATCATTTTTGGTATATAATCTCTGGTTCTAAAAATTGTTAATCCATAGCATAAACTGAATGTAATGTATTATTCATAACCTCACATATCTTCTCATCACCCTCATAAATATAGTCTCCTTCCCTCAGCTTCATTATTTTGTCCTTAACCTTCATTTTGCTATTTACATACCTGCAGACCAATTTGGGATCACTTACACATTTTCCACAATGGTTTTTTCATAATTTCTTGCTTCCTGTTTCCTAATTCTGACATACTCGTTCCTTAGCTTCCTATATGTATTCCAGGTCTGTTCATTTCTCCTTCTTCTGGCTATGTTCCATGCCTTATTTCTCTTATCCCTAGCTATTCTACATTTATCATTAAACCAGTCTTTTATCTTTTCAGTTTTATTTCCTTGTCTTGGCACATACCTGTTTACAATATCATCATAAATGTTTTTAAACACACAGTATTTATCATTAACATTGTTTTTCTGTTCAATTTCACTCAAGTCTGCATCCCTGAATCAACTTTTTAATAGCTTAAAATCTGCTTTCCCATAGTTCAATCTCCTTTCTTTATGTTCTTCTCTCTCTAGCATTGTTGGATAACCCATCAGGATTTCCATTTCAATTACCACATGATCACTATTTCTCAGCGGAGGTAGGTATTTAGTATTTTTAATCATATCTGGATCTCTTGTAAACACCAAGTCTAATCTAGACGATTCATCTTTACCCCTTCTTCTTGTGTGTTCCTTAATATTCTGAATTAGCAGGTTTTCTGTAACCAAGTCTAGTAGTACATTCCCCCAAGAACTCATATTACTACCTGCGTCTGAAAATTCCCGGCGTGACCGAAGCCGCTCCAAGGACCCGTGCCCCCAGGGAGGGGGCAGGGGATAGTTGTGACGGTTTGGCTCCCGAAACTGCTCCCCGCGGCCGGCATCCGGTTGTCCTCCACTGGTCGTTGATCTTGTCTCCGGCCGTGGAGGGCCGGCAGCCATCCGCGGTTGGTAGCTCCGGGAGGTGGTCCTACGGCATAGACGCCGCCACATCAGGACTCATATGACATTCAAACAGCACACCACAAACATTAAAAAGAAACTGACACCCAGACTTAACGCCCTCAGGTCACTTGCTCACACAAAATTTGGACACAACAAAGAAACTACCACCACAGTATATAAACAATACATAAGATCAGTGATGGAATACGCAAGCCCAGCCTGGGCTTCTAACCTAGCTGAAACACATCATAAGACCTTACAGACTATTCAAAACAAAGCCCTGAAGATCATAACAGGCTGCACAGCTACTGCACCCACAGATCACCTACATCAAGAAACCAAAATCCTCAAAGTCAAAGACCATCTGGACATGAGAGGCACTCAATTCCTGGCAGCAGCCTCCACGAACCAAGACCACCCACTAAACTACATGGCAAGACACCCACAGACACCAAGAAATATCAAAACAACACCCAGCACACGGTATCACACACAATTATTGTCCTCTCTCCCTCCCTGCCCACCCTGAACCAACTTCCAGAAGCACATCCATACTCATATCTCTCGCTGATCCATCCACTCACTCACAGACAACACGCAGCTGCATGCACGACCTCCCGAAATCCATCCTTCCGAATCCTCCCTTCCTCGCGAGGACAGAGTCCACCTGGCCAGGCTGAGATGCGGACACCATCCAGCTCTCCTGAGCTATCAGAAGAGACTGAATGACTCCGTTGTCGACGCCTGCCCGGGATGTAACACAGCACCCCATAACATTAAACACATCATAGAAGACTGCATTTCACACAACCACTTACGCCAACAACACAATCTACACTCAATGAGAGCTCTGTGGGAAAGCCCGATCGTGGCCATGGCCTTCCTCAGGGACTCGGGGCTGTTCGGCCAGGCAGCTTAGGGAACAACAACAACAACAACAATTACCTGCATCTCCCTCCTCCCAATTAACCTCTCTACAATTAAAATCCCCTACCAATAACTCGTTGTTTCTGCGAAATAAGTGTTCCATAGTTTTGATCATCTCTTGTTTTAATCCTTGGTATTCTTCCTCTTTCCAGGCCCTCGTATATGGTGGCATATATGCTACCGCAATATCAGTGTTTTCATTATTTTCATTAATTATCTCCACTGCTATAATTTCTTCTTTATTTTTTTGTAAATCTATCATTTTAACTTTTAATTTATTGTGTGTAATGATTAATACTCCTCCACCCATCTTGCCCTTCCTATCCCTTCTCCACAAATTATAGTTATCCAATCCCATCACTTCCAGACTCATATCTTTATTTAATTTTGTTTCACATAAACACATTATCATGGGCTTTTCTGGTTTTATGAGGTCACCAATCTCCAATTTTTTGGATATTAAACCATCCTCATTGCTATACACCAGTTTACAGTTGCTACTTTTATATTTTGTACAATGTTTTCTTTTCTTCGTTTTTAATCCCTCCTCTTCGCCAACTCCCCCTCCTAATTCTCTCTTCCCCCCCCCCCCCCGCCTCCCGCTCTCTCCCCCCCCCCCCCGCCTCCCGCTCTCTCCCCCCCGCCCCCTCTCTCCCCCCTCCCCTCCCAATTCCCTTTCCACCCTCTCGTCCCCCCCTCCTCTCTCTCGTCCCCCCCTCCTCCTTCTCCTTCTCGTCCTCCTCCTCCTCCTCGTCCTTCGTTCCCCTCCTCTTCATGTACCATTTTTTCCCTTTCCCGTCGATATTTCGATAGATTTTTTTTGTTTATCTACCTCTGACCTATTATCGTTCTTTTATCTCACTTCCTTTGTTATTTCTCTCATATTATCGCGCTGTTCTGCATTCAAGTCTTTCCTTAATATAACCTTGGTGTATTTCCCTTCCTGACTCAGTTCCAGCTGTTCCTCAATACCTCTTCTGCTGCTTTCGTAGACTTAAATCTAATTGTAATAGGCCTCCTCTCCCCCTTCTTATACTTTCCCAACCTCCAACTATCTTCCACCTCCTTCTTCCAACCTTCCTTTCCTACTCTGTCCATCACCTCTAACATGTCATCAACCTTCTTCATTTCCGCAACTTTCCTGTCATTTCTGTCCATTTTGTCCTCCTCCACTTCTCCAAACATTATCACACATCTCTTCTTTTCCACTATATCAGTTACCTGTCTCTCATTTTGCCTTATGGCCTTCACTACTTTCTTTCCTAGATTATTACCCTGCCACTCCTTTTGTTCATCCATAATAGTTTTAAGACTAACCTATGTTTCCTCTACTTTATTACCCCAAGCATTTTTCATTTCATTCATTTCTACTTCCACTTTTTCTGTCCTATCGTGATTCCTTTCCAATCCTTTCCTTAGTCTTTCATTCTCCTCTTTAAGTTGTTCTATCTCCCTTTCCGCCTTTTCTCTATATTCTTTATTTTCTCTTTCCAGTCTTTCTATTACCGCCTCTCTTTCTTCTCCCTTTCTATCCCTAATCACCACATTCTCCATTTTCTCCTCCAAAGCCTTCAGTCTCATAATAACCTTTCCTAACATCCCACCTACCTCTCCTCCTTGGGATCCTTCACATTCTTCACTCTCTTCCCCATCTATATCCTTCCTACTTCTCAATTTCCTTCCTTCTGTCGCGGCCATATTGCCGGCCTTTGTTTACCCTCAGCTACCACCTTTACGCGGGAATATCCAACGCCAATGAAGAACAATGCTTCATTTCTTTGTTTTAACTATTCTTACTATTACCATATGTGTGAGGGTACTAGTGGTTGTGAGGATACTAGCGGGTATGTGAGGGCACTAGTGGGTGTTTGAGGGTACTAGTGGTTGTGAGGGTACTAGTGGGTGTGTGAGAGTACTAGTGGGTATATGAGGGTACTAGTGAGTGTGTGAGGGTACTAGTGCTTGTGAGGGTACTAGAGGGTGTGTGAGGGTACTAGTGGGTGTGTGAGGGTACTAGAGGGTATGTGAGGGTACTGGTGGGTGTGTGAGGGTAATAGAGGTTGTGAGGGTACTAGTGGGTGTGTGAGGGTACTAGTGGGTATTGGAGGGTACTAATGGGTGTGTAAGGGCACTAGTGGGTGGGTGAGGGTACTAGTGGGTGTGTGAGGGTACTAGTGGGTGTGTTTGTGTCTGTGAGGGTACTAGTTGGTGTGTGAGGGTACTAGTGGGTGTGCTTGTGTGTGTGAGGGTACTAGGGGGTGTGCTTGTGTGTGTGAGGGTACTAGTGGGTGTGTGAGGGTACTAGTGGGTGTGTGAGGGTACTAGTGGGTGTGTGAGGGTACTAGTGTGTGTGTGAGGGTACTAGTGGGTGTGTGAGAGCACTAGTGGGTGTGTGAGAGCACTAGTGGGTGTGCTTGTGTGTGTGAGGGTACTAGTGGGTGTGTGAGGGTACTAGTGGGTGTGTGAGGGTACTAGTGGGTGTGAGGGTACTAGTGGGGGTACTAGTGGGTGTGCTTGTGTGTGTGAGGGTAATAGTGGGTGTGCTTGTGTGTGTGAGGGTACTAGTGGGTGTGTGAGGGTACTAGTGGGTGTGCTTGTGTCTGTGAGGTTACTAGTGGGTGTGTGAGGGTACTAGTGGGTGTGCTTGTGTGTGTGAGGGTACTAGTGGGTGTGTGAGGGTACTAGTGGGTGTGCTTGTGTCTGTGAGGGTACTAGTGGGTGTGTGAGAGTACTAGTGGGTGTGCTTGTGTGTGTGCGGGTAATAGTGGGTGTGTGATGGTACTAGTGGGTGTACTTGTGTCTGTGAGGGTACTAGTGGGTGTGCTTGTGTGTGTGAGGGTACTAGTGGGTGTGCTTGTGTGTGTGAGGGTACTAGTGGGTGTGTGAGGGTACTAGTGGGTGTGCTTGTGTGTGTGAGGGTACTAGTGTGTGTGTGAGAGTACTAGTGGGTGTGCTTGTGTGTGTGAGGGTACTAGTGGATGTGTGAGGGTACTAGTGGGTGTACTTGTGTCTGTGAGGGTACTAGTGGGTGTGCTTGTGTGTGTGAGGGTACTAGTGGGTGTGCTTGTGTGTGTGAGGCTACTAGTGGGTGTGTGATGGTACTAGTGGGTGTGCTTGTGTGTGTGAGGGTACTAGTGTGTGTGTGAGAGTACTAGTGGGTGTGCTTGTGTGTGTGAGGGTACTAGTGGATGTGTGAGGGTACTAGTGGGTGTGCTTGTGTGTGTGAGGGTACTAGTGGGTGTGCTTGTTAGTGTGAGGGTACTAGTGGGTGTGTGAGGGTACTAGTGGGTGTGCTTGTGTGTGTGAGGGTACTAGTGGGTGTGTGAGAGTACTAGTGGGTGTGCTTGTGTGTGTGAGAGTACTAGTGGGTGTGTGAGGGTACTACTGGGTGTGCTTGTGTGTGTGAGGGTACTAGTGTGTGTGTGAGAGTACTAGTGGGTGTGCTTGTGTGTGTGAGGGTACTAGTGGATGTGTGAGGGTACTAGTGGGTGTGCTTGTGTGTGTGAGGGTACTAGTGGGTGTGCTTGTTAGTGTGAGGGTACTAGTGGGTGTGTGAGGGTACTAGTGGGTGTGCTTGTGTGTGTGAGGGTACTAGTGGGTGTGTGAGAGTACTAGTGGGTGTGCTTGTGTGTGTGAGAGTACTAGTGGGTGTGTGAGGGTACTACTGGGTGTGCTTGTGTGTGTGAGGGTACTAGTGGGTGTGTGAGAGTACTAGTGGGTGTGCTTGTGGGTGTGAAAGTACTAGTGGGTGTGCTTGGGTGTGTGAGAGTACTAGTGGGTGTGCTTGTGTGTGTGAGGGTACTAGTGGATGTGTGAGGGTACTAGTGGGTGTACTTGTGTGTGTGAGGGTACTAGTGGGTGTGCTTGTTAGTGTGAGGGTACTAGTGGGTGTGTGAGGGTACTAGTGGGTGTGCTTGTGTGTGTGAGGGTACTAGTGGGTGTGTGAGAGTACTAGTGGGTGTGCTTGTGTGTGTGAGAGTACTAGTGGGTGTGTGAGGGTACTACTGGGTGTGCTTGTGTGTGTGAGGGTACTAGTGGGTGTGTGAGAGTACTAGTGGGTGTGCTTGTGTGTGTGAAAGTACTAGTGGGTGTGCTTGGGTGTGTGAGAGTACTAGTGGGTGTGCTTGTGTGTGTGCGGGTAATAGTGGGTGTGCTTGTGTGTGTGAGGGTATAGTGGGTGTGTGAGGGTACTAGTGGGTGTCCTTGTGTCTGTGAGGGTACGAATGGGTGTGTGAGGGTATGAGGCCGGTTCCTCTTGTAATTAAAGGATTGCTCTCACTTGCCAGCAAAAAACATCGATACTTAATTGGCACAGTACAGGTATAGGTCTTAAAATTGACAACGAAATGGAGCTAAAGGTGAAAAAATCGCCAAGCTAATGAGCCAAACGTCTTAAAATTTCAAAACTAATGGGGCTAAACATGAGGGAGAAAGTGGCACAGAAAAAACGAGGTGTGGTGGAGTGGTTTTGCCACTGGCCTGGTAATCCAATGGTCCCGGGTTTGAATCCCGATATAACACTGGGAGGATATTATTGGGATGGAATTTGTGCTGTACCTAGTATTAGTGCATTACCACAAAGCCTACCGAAACGCCAAAAAAATACCCTCATTGTTCCCTGATTAAATAGCACTGTATGAATATTCCCATATTCAAAATATGCTACAGAGGGGCAATGCCTAGTGAGTTAATTGCTCAATAGGTGGCATTCTGAGAGTGAGGGTCCGAGTCTAGGTGGTGAAACAGTGAAGCACGAAGGCGGAGCAGCTTCAGAGATGTGGCTGATTCTAGCCGCGAGTTTAACTCTAATGCCTCACTTGTCTCGCTCCCTAGACTGGAACAAGACCTCACGGGCGTCACCGTGTTAAGCGGTAGGATGTGCAGGCTCTCAGCCTATTCCCGAGAGGGAGTAGTTGGAATATAGAAACAACAAAATAATAATAAGCTATATCTTCACAACCATTAAGTATATTGAATTATATAACATCCCTATAAAACAGAATAGGAAGTTGAAACTACGGGTGTTTTTTTTAATGTAATTCCAGTAAACACATGAATAATGATGAGTATATGAACAATCACATAATTGTGTATTCACCTTTTATTTTAGGATCTTTTTCGATTATTTTCCGAGTTTTCTACAGTTGAATTTTGTACTGTACTTAGTTTTAGTGCATCACTACAAAGCCCACCGACACCATTAAGAAATACCCTCACTGATTCCAATAAATGAGCATTGTGTTAATATTCCCATATTCAAAATATGCTATGGGGGCGGTGCTTAGTTAGTAAAGTAGCACATTTTCTCAGTCTTTCTTCTATTCAACAAGACTAGTAAACTCTGGAACTCTCTCCCTCAATCAATCTTTCCTTCATCCTATGACATAGACTGCTTTAAACTTTGTGTGTTCAGCCATTTTGACTCTAACATCCCTTGAATTCGGCTCTCTGTCACTTTTTCAACTTTGGAAGAGACACTTGTTACAGGCAGCTTTGCATTTTGTCTTCTTCATTCACTTTTAAATTTAAAATAAAAAGCTCAATAGTTGGCATTTGCGAGAGTGAGGGTTCAAGACTGTGAGATGGGATGGCGGGACTGTGGCAATGAAGCTTCGAGTGGTCGGAGCTTGCACCGGGCCACAAGGAGATAACCAGGCGTTGGGGATCTACGAAGGTAAGACCATGAACGAGTCGGTTTCAACACTCAAACTGTCTCTTTTCTCACTCACAATCTGGTACAAAACCTCCTGACTTCACCGTGTTGACTGGTTGAATCTGCAGTCATTCATACATATTAGTGGACCTCACCTATTTATAATTATGGAAGCATATCTCTGGAAACGAATTAGAATATATTTTTTTTTTACATATACTATAAAACAATGTATACTATTTATTGAAAAAGCAAAATCCATGCACAAATCATTCCTGGCAATTATAATTGCTTAAAGAAAAGCATAAGGAGTCCACGAATTATTATAAGTGACTTTACATGCTTCAAGCCTAGAGTCTGAAGGTACAAGTTGAGAGAATAAATGAAAAAATATGTAGAAGACGTTGGTGTTTTCAAAATTGGTGTAAGTTTCTTATTTTCCGATATATCGAACATATAATATTGCTTAAACTGTTTGTGCGTGGTACCCTCTATAATTATCACGTCAGGCACTATCGAACTAAGCTCGGTATATTAGAAAATATGAAACAACAATTTTGAAAACACCTTCTGCTCTCATATAAATATATATATTATTTTTGTCTATGTGGGTGAGGAAGACAAAAGGCAAAACTGCCTGTGACAAGTGCCTCCCCATGAGCTGAAAGAGTGACAGGGCCAAAATCAACTAATGTACGAGTCAACATGCCTGAACACACAGAGTTTGAAGTAATTCAAATCATAGGATGAGGGAAAGATGAATATGGGGAGAGAGTTCCAAAGCTCCGCTGTTGAATAGAAGACAACATATTGGGAATATAATTTTACTCTTGGGTTGGAGAGTTTCACATAGTAGGGTTGGGATTGTGTTGCAAAAAGGGTGCTACGTACCCAACGTAGAGGAAGTAGCATACACAGAGAGCTCTAAATGAAACGTTTTTCGAACATGCATGATTAATAAACACACACTGAAAACGAAAATACATACATTATATACTGTATGTATCTATAATTTAGGGAACGTCTCAATTTCAAATTCAAATTGAAAATAGTTTATTTAGCCAAAATACATACATGGTGTAAATTAAACATTGTGATTACTTACAACACAATATCAGAAATGTCCGGCTGAGCCTTTTGAGAACAACTTTTCTCTTAAAAGGCTCATGGTGACTACGTGAACTATTTCATATTTGGAGTGAATTTGTGAAATGATGGGGTTGCTACCACCAAATGCAACAACCAGTTGCAGAATTGCCAGTCTGCAGCTGGGTCCACCAGCCAAACCCATAACCAGGAAACAACGAAGAAGTAAGAAAATGCAGGAGCCACCCCTATCACCCAGAGCCCCTCATTTTCTATCATGCCAAACAGCAGTTATCAGCATGGGAAACTGCACCAGCCAATCACAGGCCTGCCTTCAAACGACACCAGCCAATGACAGGACAGCATTCCTTCGTAGCGCAATGGATAAATGCATTGAATTTCGGTGTGAGCATCCTAGGTTCGAATCCCTGGACTGCCACATGTATTTGTTGATTTCATTAATTGAGTTTAGGAGTAAAGTCGTTTGGTGGAGGTAACATAATAATCCCCAGATCCCCAGATGAAGAAATGTTTATGCAAGTTGAACACCAGCGACCAGAAGCTTACAGATATAAATGGACCTGAGCAGGAGTACCAGCTACCACCAAATGCAACAACCAGTTGCAGAATTGACAGTCTGCAGCTGGATCCACCAGCCAAACCGATAACCAGGAAACAACGAAGAAGTAAGAAAATGCAGGAGTCACCCCTATCACCCAGAGTCCCTCATTTTCTATCACGCCAAACAGCAGTTATGAGCATGGGAAACTGCACCAGCCAATCACAGCCCTGCCTTCAAACGACACCAGCCAATGACAGGACAGCATTCCTTCCATCCCCAGATCTACAATATAATATGATAAAGCAATGTTTATGCAAGTTGAACACTAGCGACCAGAAGCTTACCGATATAAATGGACCTGAGCAGGAGTACCAGTTATGCCGGCCCGGTAGATCCAATAACCTCCAGACAAGAAGCACTAATAGGTCAGCAATACATCAGTATGTCTAAGAATCTGGAGGAGGATGTAATCCTAATAAGTAAGATTTCTCCCAGAATAGGGTAAATAAATGCTTTGTATGATATAAATATGTTACCTAGTATATAAGTACACCTATATATATTACAAAGCCATGTCTACTATTAGTATTTAACCTCACAACTCCATCACAACGAATTCACAATACCCCTATTGCCACGAGACTGTATAAACGAGAGTCAAGAATTAAGTCAGATATTGCTGCAAAGATTTAGGAGGAAAGTATGCAAACCTCCACTGCGGTACTGTACTTAGCCTGAAAAAGGACAGGACAGCTAACCACAGCTAAAGCTTGCCCCAGCCCTGCCCCTGCTAGTGATAGTGCTTGACCTGTGGTGCCCTCTGACGTCGGGAACTTGAAGTACTGCTCGAGGATGCCCTACCCTCCTGAGGTGCTGCCCTAGAACCTACGCTCTACGTCGGCCAGCCCTGTGCTCTCACGACCCCTCCAAATTTACCCTAAGTGTCTCTGTATATCTTGAGTTGTGATTATTGTTGTCGATGTATAGGTCAAAATATGTGAATCGTGTAAGCGTGTGATTATCAACAGATCTGTGCCCAAGATCTTGTAATTGCGTACCTGTTAATCCTTCTGAAATTAATAGTAATTCTTGTCTAAGCCCTGTGTTCAAGATCCTATATTATTCCTGTTTAAATATCCTCCAGAACGTCCTACGCATACATTATATACTTGTGTTCCTTCATTTATCACGCCACGTACTCACAGATTTTCCTAATATATATATTCTGTTACGTATGTTGTAAGTTGAGGTCGACGTGTATTTCGTGTCTTGATTCCCCTTCTTAATCCATAACCAAGTACCTAGAACCTACACCCAATTTCATATTTAATTTATCCCAGTGTAAAACTTATCATTCCCCAAGTTATGTACTTTCCAAGTCCCCCATTTCTCATACGATTACTTAATCGTTGTTGTGATTATTGTATGAACTAGTATTATGGTTCATGCGAGTATTGATGTAGATAATTTTGATTCTTATGATCTAGGAATTCTAGCATTGCATAAAGTCTTTTATCTAAATTTTCTATCGTCTCGAATACACCACTTATTAGGTGAATTCTTCATAAGACTGTTAACCCGTTCAGATATCTTGTTAATACCCTTTTGAGTATTTTCATTGTACAACTTCGTCTTGTGCGTCACTATTAACATAATTAATATCTTGTTAATTTATTCCTTACGCTATTACCATTATAAGCGTTGTCAAGACAAATACTATTTAATAACTTTTGATTATTTAGTCTTTGTCTTTATATCCAGTTAGTATTTATTTTTCCTTAATTCAGTTACAACTATACTGTATTAATAACTTTACATCTGAATTCCTCGACCGAGTTCGTAATTATTACATACGTTCGATTGAATTGAATATACAGTTCAAATCATAAATTACCTAATTTGAGTTACATATACAGTAAATTGTGATAATAAATAAGCAATACCTTACCCCCAGTTTCATTGTAATATCACTGAAAATAAGTTCATATTTACACAAACCAGAATTTTATTTTCCAACCCCGCAGTAAAAGTTATTGACCTCTCACGCTAGCTGATTAAAGGTTGCGTTTACCTGAGAGCCTTTACCAAGCTCAAGCGCGCGAGCCCCACCTAGTACCTCTCGCTCACTACTTGAGTGTTGTTTTTATTCTCAACTCTTTCATTCTCTTTTATATTGAGAGTATTAATATTTATCTTGATTGTTGTTTCATTCACGTAAGACACTCGACCCGCATCATTATTATTATTAAGGGTTGATACTATAGGTCACGTGTTTATTTAATTGCATATTTCCTGTTTGTTTATTACCAACACTGAATTAATATTGATCTCATCTTGGAATATTCTGCTATTATACATTCGCCTATTACCTTATAGTTCCCATAATTATTAAGGTAATATTATAGCCCGAATTATCTATATAAACCAAGCCTATAAGTGAAGAAATATTTCTATGCCTTTGAATAAACTTGTGTGTATAACTCTCCTATGTATTGTCACTGAGTTCTGTAGTACCTAGTTGAATACTTATTGTGATATTAAGAACGTGTTCGGGGAGTTCCTGTTGAGTTTATTTATGTCTATAAGTCCATATCTGGATTTTAGCAAAGACTATATCACGAGCTGTAATTATTATAGCCTGGCAAAACAATTTGTATAGCAATTGTAGGAATAGAGTGAAAAAACATAATTTAAAATGCATAGAAAAAAAAAAAAAAAAAAAAAAAAAATATATATATATATAAATAAATAAATATGGTATAAAATAAATAAATACATAAATAAAAACATAAATTAATGAATAAACTAATAAATATATATATATATATATATATATATATATATATATATAATATATATATATATATATATATATATATATATATATATATATATATATATATATATATATATATATATATATATATATATATATTGTATATATTATATTGTGACGATGTTCCATCATCGTAAGGTTTATAATTATAGTTATTAAATAGTCTATATAGCCTATAAATGACTATGATGCATTGATCATAATATTATATTCACAGGGTGAATATATCATACCGTCTCGCGGTAATTTCAATAGTGCGTGAAGCAGTGATCAACCCTGCTTCATATTAGAGATCGATCATTATCCGTATATTATCGTCTGTTCCAGTATATTATCGCCTGCTTCATATTCTTATTATTTCGTTCAATGACGTGGTCACGTTGAGTTTCCATTCTCAGTGGCTGTCGTCTGCAGATGTTTTAATTGTGTATTAGTTTATTGGGGACTATTAATAATACATTAACACAATGCATATATATATGTTATGCATTGCATACATTTTGTATTTAGTTATTTAATCCTATGTGGTCCTCCTTACATTGTACATTACGTTACATTGGTTACATTGTACAAAAAGGAACCATCTTCCAAGCTGGTTCAGGTAGAGCCATCTGGTGGTGTCAGTGAATACCAGCTGAACACCAGTCAGTCCGCATTTAACATTCGAGGGAACAAGACCTCCCTCTCGCAATTCTCTCATATTGGCATTTGTTTATTCTTCTTTATTTAATTCAGTGGCAATTATTCTATATTTTGTTTGCCTAACGGACTTGTGTGTGGCTTGTGTTTGTGTTCATATCTTTTTGTTTTATTGTTTTTTTTGTGCCGCAATTGGCCTAGTTAAGGTATCTGTTTGTGTTTATTTCTATGTGCATTATTTTAGCTAGGGGTCCAGGCTATTGGGGATTGCTTTGTCCGAAGTAGCGGGTGGTGGACTTCTATAGTCTGTTAAGTTACAGGGTGGATTACTTTGACCAAGCACACCGATAGTCTGGACAAAATCTATTGTGGCGTTTTATAGTTGGGTTGCAGCGCGCGCAGGTAGGCGGCATTGCCTACCTGGGTAGTTCTCTACTCGCACTGGCACAACTATAAAAACCCGATGATTTGAAGTCTGCTTAGGACGCCTCAAAGATTATTAGGACAAGCTTAGGTGTGTGGTGGTTGATCGGTGTTTGTTTCATTTGTGATTAATTCATTTATGCTTTATACGCCATTCCTTAAATTACATTAATTTGCATTTATTTACCGTAATAATATTAACTTAGATTAAATCAGAACTTTCTCTTTTTGTGCAGCTTAGAAAGGATCCTCCTCAGTATTGCCATTCGGTACTGAGTGTTTGAGAATAGTTGTGGCTCAAGATATCTTTTCACCACAACTAGGTGTTCCATTTTTTGCATTGTTTGTATAACGGAACCAGTTGGTGGATTGTCTGCACCTTTGGTCCTCAGAGAGCCTGGAAGTTGCGAATGAGCTCTGTTCTGTTGCGATAGGCTGTGATACGAGTTGAGGCTACGGAGGTGCTAAGTATTTACTTGTCTGTGTTAGTCCATGGACTAGAAGCCTCTACTGTCAGTCGGAACAGTGGCGACCTCGCCAGGATCCCTTTTAAGCTGATAATTTTATTTGTATAAATAGATCAACCACCATTCTAATTTGTTTTCATTTTCTGCAATTTTTTCTTTTTTGAATGGTGCCCACAGTCCTTTTGTTTCTTTCTATTGCATTGATACGACTACTCAACCATGGCGAGTAGTGTTCCATTGCATCTCTTGACCGAGTCAGATGCTAGGGAATTCCTCGTCGCCCAGCCTGATCGGTCTGAGATTACTCGCCGTGGACTAGATGAGCTATTGCTGGTGGCAGCTCTGCTGACTGGTTGTTGTGTTCAGAGTTGCACTGAGCTCCGAAAAGAGGAGTATGAGGCATTGGTGGTTGACTGGGTGATGTCCCAAAGGAGGGGCGACAGGTCATCGCCACCCGTGAGTGGGTCCAACGTAGCAGGCATCATAAGTACCCCAAGCAGCATGAGCTGTTTGTCAGAGGACTCGCCTGGTTTGGGGACCCCTGGCTTGCCTGCTGCCGTTGTGACACTCGCGGGAAGGTTCCCCGCTCAAGTGACCCATGTCCTCACACACTCTACACCAGTAACAACACCAGCAACAACAACACCATCAGAATTGACTTATCGTTCTCCACTTCGCTTTTTGCCCGGAAGTGCCCACCGTCCTAGGTTTACCCCAGCTCACCCCACCCAGATGATTCGCCCGACGGTACCTTCTAACCCCCCTTCTGTTGTTAATCTTGATATTTCTGTGCGCATGCTGGAGATGGAGTTGGAGAGAGAGAAAATGAGGCATCAGGCCGAAGAGAGGGAGAGAGAAAGAGAACAGAGGGAGAGAGAAGCACAGTTAAAAAGAGAGCGCTGGCAGCATGAGGAAAGACAGAGGGAGAGAGAAGCACAGTTGGAGAGAGAGCGCTGGCAGTATCAGCGGGAGGTTGGAGGTGCACGGGGTGGAAATGGTCGGGTTGAGTCGGTGGAGACATGTCTGGTCCGCAGCCTCAAGCTTGTGCCCGCTTTTGACGAAGTGAAGGTATCGGAGTGGTTCCTTCGCTTCGAAAAAAAGGCGCACGAGTTTGGGTGGGATCAGGGTCGGTGGGTCACACTAGCAGCCAGCATATTATAAGGCAAGGGCCTAGAGGCATATGACAGACTCACGGCAGAGGAACTGGCCGACTATGGGCTTTTCAAAAGATGTGTACTACAGGCATACGAGTTAAGACCCGAGGCCTACCGTCTTTTGTTTAGAAATGCTCGTAAAAGACCTCATGACAGTCACGTCGAGTTTGAGAAATATTGAAGAGACGCCCTAGATCGCTGGTTATTGAGTGAAAAAATTACCAACTATGTTGAATTCCGGGAACTGCTCCTCCTTGAACACTTCTGCAATGGGGTGGATAAAGAAATCTGTGCAAAAATCCGAGAGAAGCGAATTAAGCGGACTCGGGAGGCAGCATTGTGGGCGGATGATAGGATGTTGGCCTTGCGCAGTACTGGGGGCAGGGGCTCAGGTACATCGGCGGGTGCGCATCGGCAGCATGCAGGTAGTGTAGTGCCCGTCAGTACACCGTCCGTTCCCAAGGCAGGTGGGGAGAGGACGGGTGCGGTTAATACAAATGCTAGTAAGTCTAGTACTTATGATTCACGTCAAGTGGTATGCTACTTTTGTCGGCAGAAGGGGTACATAAAGCCTAATTGCCCAAAATGGAAGCAGTCGGTGAGCAAACCCGTATCATTGTTGGTGGGCGTCCCACCTGATGGGGGATTCGGGCTATGGGGGGAGTTGCAGGGCGTTGTCTGTGTTAAGTCTGGGAAGGGGACCTTCCCAGGCCAGACGGCTGTGAACCCAGTTGGGACTCCCCGGGTATCGCTGGTAGTAGTTCGGAAGACCCGCAGGTTTGGGGGCGTGCCTTTTTGCATGACGGGGAGGTAGAGCTGGAGAATGGACAAGTCTTCCCTGATAAGGTGTTCAGGGACTCAGGGGCCCGACAGTCTTTGTGTGTTCGGTTGCCTGGGATGGACACAAAAGGGGACGACTTTGTGCTGGTGCGTGGGGTTAATTCTGAAGCATGTCGCCCCCTGGTTCAGATGTCATTGAGGTGCCCAGTAGTAACTTCTTCTGCACCTGTGGCAGTCGTGGAGACTTTGCCCATGGAAGGAGTGCAGTTTTTGCTTGGTGCTGATATGGCGGGTGACCAGGTTTTCCCACCGCCAGTGTGTGTCTCCAGTGTTATTCTGCCTGATGTTCCCAAGGACCACGACTTTGAGGTTTATCCTGTATGTGCTGTAACGGGGTCAATGGCCAAGGTCGCAAGTCAGGATGAATTTTTTGAGGTGGAAGACAGAGTGGATGACGTGATAGATAGTTCAGAGGAGGGAGTGGACAGCCAAGAGGGCGCAATACCAATATCTCCCACGAACTGTGTTGGTGCCCAGAGTGATTTATGTGATACTGGGATGCTTGTTGAATTAGATCCTTTAGCAGACTCTGGTGCCAGAGGTGGTGAGGAAGACGATAATTGGGGCCCTACGGGTGGCACAGTTATCGTTTCGCCACCAACCTTGCCCCATTATATGTCCCATGATGGGTTGGCGGCGGTGGCTCCAGCTGAATTAATGCGGTGCCAGCAGGCAGATGAGGAGTTGGTACCTTTCTTTGGCCAGGTGGGCAAGGTGTGTAACCGTTCTGATGGTGCAGGGGAAATTTTTGTACGTGAAGGGTTGTCGTTCAGACGTGGGGGTTCTGGATGTAGGGGTGGAGAGGAGTTGTTTGACCAGCTGGTGGTGCCGCAGATGTTTCGACAAGAGCTGATACACCTGGCCCACGCAGCTCCTCTAACAGGCCACCTTGGAGTCAGGAAAACGCTTGACAGGCTGTCTCAGTATTTTTGGTGGCCACGAATGTCTGCCACGGTAGCAGACTTCGTACAGTCGTGTCATGTGTGTCAGCTGGTGGGGAAACCTAACCAGAGCATTCCTGTTGCCCCTTTACAGCCTATACCCGCTGTAGGTATCCCTTTTCACTGTGTCATCATTGATATAGTGGGACCCATGCCCCGCACCTCGGCCGGAAACCAGTACTTGTTGACCATTCTGGATGTTGCAACTAGGTATCCAGAGGCTATTCCAGTGCCTAGCTCACGTATTAAAGTAATCAGTCGTAAATTGCTAGATTTTTTCATCCGTTTTGGACTCTCCAAAGAGATCCAGTCTTACCGTGGGTCAAATTTCACCTCTAACATGTTCAAACAATTGTTGCAGTAACTTGGGGTCGAGCAGATCCTATCGTTTGCCTATCATCCGCAGACTCAGGGAGCACTTGAGAGAGCCCATCAAACTCTCAAATCGGCACTGCGCAAGTTCTGCTTTGACCATGACCGTGATTGGGACCAGGCAATTCCCTTAGTCAATTTTGCCATCCGGGAGGTCCCCTTAGAATCTCTAGGGTTTTCGCCTAATGAGTTGGTGTTGGGGCATAGGGTTCGAGGTCCTCTGGCGGTGGTGAGGGAGGCCTGGGAAGGAGATGTGCAAGTCCCAGAGGTTGGTTTGTTGGACTTTGTTATGAAGACTCGGGAACGGTTGGTCACGGCTCTCCAGTTTGCACAGGTTAATCTTGTTGGGGCGCAGCGTAAGATGAAAGCACGGTATGACCAGAAAGCTAAGTTGAGGGAGTTTGCTCCGGGTGAGAAGGTGCTTGTGCTCCTCCCTTTGGTTGGTCAGCCGTTGAGAGCGAAGTTTAGTGGGCCCTACAAGATAATACAAAAAGTGGGAGATCTGGATTACCTTGTAGCTACCCCTGACCGCAAGAAGGCACACCAGTTATGTCATGTCAACATGTTAAAACCCTATTATCGTCCCCCGACTGTGTCTCCCCTTGGTTCTGATGCATGCCTATTGTCATTAAACCCTGGTTCTGGGGATGTAGCCCGACACTGGCTCTGCGCAGGCCGTGTGCGCGTCGAGCATCGCCAATGTAGGGGGGCGCGACTCTTCTGTCGATGTGCCCAAGCTTGCCGATTCTTGGGCTGGACAGGCACATTCAAAGGAGCAATGGATGGGGAAAGGGAACGTTGGAGTTGCAGTCAGCAAGTCTCAGGGTGTTGGAGTGCAGGTCCTGGCTGTATTAGACACGAAGGAGGAGGAGGAGGGAGATATGTTTCATGGGAATTTTCCCGATGCGGTGTCGGCTGGGGCCTGGTGTAATAACAATTCAGAGGCTTTGTGGGCTAAGCTGGTGCATCTCAACGAGTCCCGTAGCCAGGCTTTGTTTAGTCGGTTGTCACAGTATCCTTTGGTGTTTAGGGATGCGCCTGGGCTGACCACTTGGGCAGTCCACGACATTGATGTGGAGGATAATAAACCGATAAAGCTGGCTCCCTATTGTCTGAATCCTGCCCGAGCTCAAACCCTTCAGGTCGAACTAGATTATATGTTGGAGAAGGGTTTGATTGAGCGTGTGTGGAGTGAGTGGGCATCTCCTGTCACCCTGCAGCATAAGCCAGGTGGCAAAGTGCGTTTTTGTATTGACTTCAGGCGCGTGAACGACCTCTCCCGCACTGACTCTTACCCTCTCCCTCGGGTAGATGGTTCCGTTGACTCTATAGGGGCTGCCCAGTACATCACTAAGGTGGACCTACAGAAGGGCTATTGGCAGGTCCCCTTGACACCTCGCGCACAGCAAATTGCCAGTTTTGTTGTGGCAGGTGGTGTGTACCAGTGTAAGGTAATGCCATATGGACTGAAAAACTCCCCAGCCACTTTTCAGCATCTAATGGATCAGGTTGTTGATGGGGTGCCAAATTGCACAGTCTATATAGACGATGTGGTAGTATATGACACATCATGGGAAGCCCACCTGAATAATGTCACTACTCTATTTCGACAACTCAGTGAGGCAGGTCTAGTGGTGAATTTGGACAAGTGTGAATTTGTCAAGGCACAAGTGCAGTAGGCTACCTCGGTTACATCGTGGGGCAGGGTATAGTTGCTCCCCCGAATGCCAAAGTTGAGGCGATAAGAGCTTTTGAGGTGCCCAAGAATAAGCGGGGAGTGCAACGCTATCTCGGTATGATAGGGTACTATCGCCGTTTCATACGAAATTATTCAACTGTACTGGCCCCCCTCACTGCTCTCAAGAAGGAGGTAAAATTTTGTTGGACTGATAAATATGAGATAGCATTCAAGGATGTGAAAGCACTCCTTTGCTGTCATCCAATAGTGCGTGCACCAGACTTTTCCAAGCCTTTCAAGTTAGCTGTTGATGCGAGCGACGTCGGTGCTGGGGCTGTATTGCTTCAAGACTCCAAAGATGGTGTTGAACATCCGGTCTCATATTTTTCTAAGAAATTTAATAAGGCCCAACGCAATTATTCTGTGATTGAGATGGAGTTGCTGTCTTTGATTTTGGCTCTGGAACATTTTTCAGTGTATTTGCCTTCCTTCGGTCCCAATATTGTTATTTATTCTGATCATCACCCTTTACAATTTCTCAGTCGGTTTAGGAACAAGAATCAGCGATTGACTCGGTGGAGCCTTATGCTACAGGAATATTCCCTTACAATTATGCATATCAAGGGAGTGGATAATGTCCTAGCGGATTGCCTGTCACGGGGTCATGGGGTGTGATCGTGACGGCCGTGTGCGCCAGCCATTGCGCAAGTCAAGGGCCGAGCAGGGTAGCCTACCATAGCATGCATTGATTTCTTGTGTGGCCGACTGGGATGTATTGGGGTGGTGATGAGATGAATGTTATAATTATAAGTTAGTTGTAAGCACATTAGTAAACTTTACAAACAAAAAATATATTAGTATCAACACTCAAAAAAACTAAAACTATATGCTTATTATGTATGTTTATTGGCTATAGTGAGGTTGGGTTTTGTTGCGATATTTTCATTGCCTTGAAAATCCCCCCCCCCCCCCCCCTCCCCGGTGAGGGTGTGACGATGTTCCATCGTCGCAAGCTTTATATAGTTTATAAATAATCTATATAGCCTATAAATGACTGTTGCATTGGTCATAATATTATATTCACAGGGTGAATATATCGTACCGTCTCGCGGTAATTTCAATAGTGCGTGAAGCAGTGATCAACCCTGCTTCATATTAGAGATCGATCATTATCCGTATATTATCGTCTGTTCCAGTATATTATCGCCTGCTTCATATTCTTATTATTTCGTTCAATGACGTGGTCACTTTGAGTTTCCATTCTCAGTGGCTGTCGTCTGCAGATGTTTTAATTGTTTATTAGCTTATTGGGGACTATTAATAATACATTAACACAATGCATATATATATGTTATGCATTGCATACATTTTGTATTTAGTTATTTAATCCTATGTGGTCCTCCTTACATTGTACATTACGTTACATTGGTTACATTGTACAAAAAGGAACCATCTTCCAAGCTGGTTCAGGTAGAGCCATCTGGTGGTGTCAGTGAATACCAGCTGAACACCAGTCAGTCCGCATTTAACATTCGAGGGAACAAGACCTCCCTCTCGCAATTCTCTCATATTGGCATTTGTTTATTCTTCTTTATTTAATTCAGTGGCAATTATTCTTTATTTTGTTTGCCTAACGGACTTGTGTGTGGCTTGTGTTTGTGTTCATATATTTTGTTTTTATTTATTTTTGTGCCGCAACCTTGGCCTAGTTAAGGTATCTGTTTGTGTTTATTTCTATGTGCATTATTTTAGCTAGGGGTCCAGGCTATTGGGGGTTGCTTTGTCCGAAGTAGCGGGTGGTGGACTTCTATAGTCTGTTAAGTTACAGGGTGGATTACTTCGGCCAAGCACACCGATAGTCTGGACAAAATCTATTGTGGCGTTTTATAGTTGGGTTGCAGCGCGTCTAGGTAGGTGGCATTGCCTACCTGGGTAGTTCTCTACTCGCACTGGCACAGCTATAAAGCGTGGTTCACACATAGCCGAGTCGGTGCGCGAGTCCAACACGAGTCACACTCGTCGATTATCGCCGTCGCTGGAGGCCGAGTTGGCCGCGAGTAGCAATTGATCCTGAGTCAACGAGAGTGTAACACGAGTCAATACGAGTCAACACGTGTCCATGCAAGAGTCTGTACGAGTAACTGAGAATCAAAACGAGTGTAACACGAACCAAACACGAGTGTCCAAAATTTGAAAAATAACGGCCACATTCCAGAGCACTCAAACAAAGAGTAGGTACGAGTCACGACGAGTGTAACACGAATCAACACGAGTGTAACACAGATCAAAACGAGTGTAACACGGATCAACACAAGTGTAACACGGGTCAACACGAGTGTCAATATTAACAATCCTCGTGCATGATTATTTATTTTCTATATTTATTTCAGCGATATTTTTCATTACTATGATTTTATTTATATTTTACTCATATATTTGGGTAATGTTCACCAGAGAAATTGAGACAACTTTTAGTTTTTTCTGTCTATTTAATGCATCTATCTCCCTACATATATATAACTATGTCTTATTTGGTCTTTTTTTAATCTATGAATCATTTTTAATAGATGGAATTGAAAATAATATTACCCTTCTAACACCCAAATAATAACATGAAAAAGAGTCAATAAAAATGTCTCCTTTGTCTTTTCAGAACCAATTAAGTCAGTCTGTCTCATAATACTTCGTGTTTATCCCTCACTTCCCCCTCTGCAACTCTCTTTATATATATCTATCTCTCTAATGCATCTACGTAACTCCCTCATACATTAACATAACTATGTCTTATTTGGACTTTTTGTAATCTTTGAATCATTTCTAATGTGATGGAATTGAAAAATATAATATCCTTCCAGCACAATAAATAAGATAGTCTACAAAATATTTCAACCCTCCCCTCCGTGCTGTGAGGCCCGAGCTTCGGAGACAGAAGATTTACGTTTGATAGATTTTTTTTTTTTTTTTTCCCACGGTATCCCACAAATTGCTTAATCATCATAATTATTTTATCTATTCTTCCAAAAAGTATTTAATTCATATTACTTATTTGTTTCTCTGTTAACAAGTCATTTAAAACTTGAGTAAAGGAAATTGTAAATTAAAATTATTATTTTATGTGAATAAAGTAACTATAAATATTAAATGGATGCAAAACAACACCTGGAGTCACATACAAAATACAACGTCGAAATGATGACGAAAAGCGACGAATCAGCAAAGAGTGTTACACAGGTTTACAAGAGTCAACACGAGTTAACACGAATAATGAAGACTTATTCAGAGTTCACGACGAGTTAGCACGTATGTACACGAATCTACACGTATGTAGGCCACAATCGGGGGTACTCGCCACGTGGCCCACAAATTTCATGCATGCATGAAATTTTTGGACCCCGTGGAGAGTACCCACGAGTGTGTCGAGTAAAGAAAGAGTATACACAAGTCAAACACGAGTGTTGAGGAGTCTCGACGAGTCATTGCCGAATAGCAAAATTTCAGCACTCGTGTTGGACTCGCGCACCGACCTGGCTATGTTTGAACCACCCTTAAAAACCCGTTGAGTTGAAGTCGGCTTAGGACGCCTCAACGATTATTAGGACAAGCTTAGGTGTGTGGTGGTTGATCGGTGTTTGTTTCATTTGTGATTAATTAATTTATGCTTTATAAGTCATTCCTTAAATTGCATTCATTTGCATTTATTTACCGTAATATTATAAACTTAGATTAAATCAGAGCTTTCTCTTTTTGTGCAGCTTAGAAAGGATCCTCCTCAGTATTGCCATTCGGTACGGAGTGTTTGAGAATAGTTGTGGCTCAAGATATCTTTTTTCCACAACTAGGTGTTCCAGTTTCTGCATTGTTTGTATAACGGAACCAGTTGGGGGATTGTCTACACCTTTGGTCCCCAGAGAGCCTGGAAGTTGCGAATGAGCTCTGTTCTGTTGCGATAGGCTGTTACAAGTTGAGGCTACGGAGGTGCTAAGTATTTACTTGTCTGTGTTAGTCCATGGACTAGAAGCCGCTACTGTCAGTCGTAACAATATATATATATATATATATATATATATATATATATATATACTGTATATATATAGGGAGTACAAAGGAGTACAAAGGAAATCAAGCAACAACAAATATAGTGACCTTTCTAGGTTGCTTGTCCTCCAAAACACTGAGGATCAAGTGTCCAAACAGTGGTGTAGAGTGGGTAAGGGAACATTGGAAAGGGAATTACTGCCCTGGAACTAATGTCCGTGGCAGGATTTGGAAGTTAGTAGAGGACAGATGGGTTAGTAACAGAGGGCGGGATAAAATAAAGTTATTAATTTACAAACGCAGTCAGTCGCGGGTTTGATGCGAGATATTTGTCTAGGCGAAGTTTAAATGAATCAACGGTGATGCAGTCTATAACGTTTCGGGGAAGCCCATTCCACAAGTTGACAACTCGATTGAGGAAGAAATTCTTAGATTCGTGCGAGTTAAAAGATTTACCAATAATTTTGCAACCGTTTCCCCGTGTAATTAGATTGGTCGATAGTGAAGTACTTACTACAGTTCATATTGTTGATGCCTTTGATGATTTTGAACACTTGAATTAAGTCCCCTCTTAATCTGCGCTGGGTTAAAGGAAATAGATTTAATTCTCTAAGACGCTCTTCGTATGGTTTGTTCTTTAGGCTAGGTATCATTTTGGTAACTCTACGTTGAACTCGTTCTAGCTTGTTTATATCTTTTTGGTAATAAGGGCACCAGGATTGAACGCAGTATTCCAGAAGAGGGCGGACAAAGGAATTATAAAGGGTTAGGATAACTTCTTTGGATTTATGCTCAAATGACCTGCCTATAAAGCCAATTATTTTGTTTGCCTTCTTAACAACTTCTGAACATTGTTGACTCGGTTTTAGGTTACTCGATATTGTTACTCCCAGATCGGTTTCTCTGTTTACATTCTTAAGCTGAGTGCCATTCATCGAATAGTTTGCTTTCTCATTTAGGTATCCGATATGTAGTACTTTACATTTATCCGCATTGAAACTCATTTGCCAAATTTGGGCCCAACATGACAATTTATCTAGATTGTGTTGCATATCGTCAACTTGTTCTTTTGAGAGTATGCTATTTGCAATTTTTGTATCGTCAGCAAATTTTTATATTGTACAGGTGAGACCCTCATCTATGTCGTTGATGGAAATTAGAAAGAGAATTGGTCCTAGTACCGATCCCTGGGGTACCCCGCTACTTTCATTGGCCCATTTAGATGCCTTACCGTTTATGACTACTCTTTGCTTTCTGTTGCTGACCCAATTTTCTATCCATTTCAACACACCGTCTTGTATTCCATGCGCTTTTAGTTTTAGCAGTAAACGTTTGTGGGGAACTTTGTCAAAGGCCTTTTGAAAATCAAGGTATATAATATCTACAGCTTTACTCTCATCGTAGAGGTTGAGGATATCGTGGAAGAAGTCCAAGAGGTTTGTTAAACAGGAACGTTTTTTACGAAAGCCGTGTTGAGTATCTTTAAGTATGTTATTTTCCTCTAAGTGATTTACGAGTCTGTCTCGTATGACCGTTTCTAGCATTTTACATACAACTGAGGTTAAGCTAATTGGACGATAGTTACTGGGTAGGGATTTGCTGCCTTTTTTGAATATCAGTGTTATGTTGGCTAGCTTCCACTGATCAGGCATAGTTCCAGACTGCAAGGATTTATTGAATAGTAATGTCAGTGGTTTGGAGAGCTCATCCTTAGCTTCCTTTAGAACTCTAGGCGAGATTGTATCAGGTCCTGGCGTTTTATTTACCTTGAGTTTATCTAAACAATTCAATACTTCTCTCTCTGTAACGGTGATATTGCTTAGAACATCTGAATTATCAATCTGAATCGGCGATGGTGTAGGGATATCACTGAGGTCTTCTGTTGTAAAAACTGATGCAAAGAAGGTATTGAGGGCATTACTCATTTGTACTTCGTCTTTGGTGTATTCTCCATTTTCATCGACTAACGGTCCAACAGTTGAAGTAACTACTTTTTTCTTTCTGATATAACTATAGAATTCTTTCGGGTTTGTTTTACTTTGATTCGCAATATGTAACTCTAAGGTCTTTTTACTTTGCTTAACCTCTCCGCGGCGCACAGGGGGTTTTCTACAGGGTAAGACTGTGTGCACCTATGATGATTTTGGGACCTATTGCCAATTTCGATAAAAAGTACATCATCGTGTAGGGAATGTTTGCGTGCATCGGCCCATATATATTTGACCCCCAAAAAAATTTCTGGGGGGGTGTAGGGGAACGGTCTGTAGTTGAAAAATGTGGAGCGAATGGCACCGCGCGGCTAGATTGTCATCGAGCGGCGAGATTTCCCGGCCGAATTTTCACGCGCCCAGGGGATAGAAGGAGAGGGAGGAGGGGGTGGGTTACCGCGTATTATCACGTATATCTCCTTTTTCGAGCCCTTTTAGGCTATTTAGAGTATGTATACGTGTGTAGGCGACCCATATAACAATGAATATGCCTCATAGTGACCAAAAATTGCAATATATAAGGGAATTATAAGATAATTTTTAGGCGGGAATGAAGATGTGTTGGAGGTTTGGCGGCAATTTATGAGCTGAGAGTGTGGTTTACGCCATACATATCACGTATATCTTGTACGTAGAGCACTGTCATGCTATAATACAGACTTGTACGTATGTATACGTGCCATATATCAAAATATATACCGCATATAGACCAATTCATGCGATATTTACGCACATTATCAATGAGTTTCTATGCGTGAACCAAGGTGTGAGTGAGTTGTGCTGGGAATGAAAGGGGGAGAGGGTGTGTTACGCCATAAATATCACGTAAATCTTGCATTTAGAGCACTGTCATGCTATAATACAGACTTGTACGTATGTATACGTGCCATATATCAAAATATATACCGCATATAGACCAATTCATGCGATATTTACGCACATTATCAATGAGTTTCTATGCGTGAACCAAGGTGTGAGTGAGTTGTGCTGGGAATGAAAGGGGGAGAGGGTGTGTTACGCCATAAATATCACGTAAATCTTGTATTTAGAGCACTGTCATGCTATAATAAAGACGTGTACATATGTAGGCGTCCCATATAACAAGGAATATACCGCATATAGCCCAATTGATGCGATATTTACGCAAATTGTGAATGTGTTTCTAGCAGACGGAAGCCTGAAAGGGTGGGTTGGGGGTGGGTGGGTGGGAGGGAGGCATGCAGGGGTGCAGTGAGTGAGTGAGTCGTGGAGAGATGGAAGTCAGGCAGATCTCTAGATAGATAACCAGCTTTGTGATAATTGTGGAGGCGCCCCAGGCGTATTGATGTCTTGGTATTTTGAACCTTATGTCTACCAGATGGCTGGTGTTCGTTGCCATCAACAGGTCTACAATAACATGAGTCAGGAATGGAGAGAGAGAGAGAGAAACTGAGACATGCGTATGTCGTACGTATAAATGGACTTCAGAATTGCATTTTTATGCAAGCAGACATTGCATTTTAGACACATGTGAAGTACCACAGAAACATATAGGCCATTGACTGTAAATAAAGTACTATATTATAGACCACCAGCGACGGTGCTGAGTCAACACAGGCAGATTGCCTTTTGTGATAAAGGGCTAAATATAGAATGGTGTCTCCTTACACTTGCGAAAGGGTAGATTGCCACCAGAGAAACGTTTACTTATTTATTTCGAAGTAATATGCAATCTAAATGTATATTCGAGACCTACTGCAATTATTTGTATGACAGTCATGACTATGTATAATCCAATATACGCGCGTAGGCGAGACATAAGAAAGCTGGTTGAGCAATTTTCGACACCCACACAGTTATTATTCTTTTTTATTTACAATATTATACAATACAAATGTATTTGTGAAGAGTATTTTATCCATTATTGTATTTATACAAATTTTGTTCCCAGACAGAGCTGCTGTTGATGGTGTAGCTGGGGCATAAAGGAGCGGCAAGGGTCACCTCGTGACCGCTTGACCGTGTGAAAATGAGTGGAGTCGCACTGAGAGGGGCAATTTTGCTGAGTGTTTGGGCAATTTTTGACAGAATAAAGTTATATAATTACTAATTCTTGACAGAGACAAACTTTTATAAACCTTGGCATGATATAATTGATAATCCCATCAATTTACAAACGTAAATTGGTGGGATAATTCATTTTTTTTTGTATATTGTCATTTCGATTGTAGACACGAAGTTTTGAGTGATATTTGGTATGAGCTCCTGTGGCATGGTTGGTAAGGTCGCGGACTGGAAAACTCAAAGTGTCGTAGGGTAGTGGGATCGAATCCAGGAGGGGGTTATGGGGAAGGTTTTATATTGTCTAGACAATTTTTGATAAAAAAATTTTTTACAAGATCATGCCATTGTATTCAAACAATATGAAATATTCATAGAATATATCATATTGTAAGAATACAATGACATGACCTTGTTTTCTTTTTGTTGTTGTTATTGTTTTATTTTATTATCTTAGTAGGGTTGACAGGATTTATTGAAACATATTTATTTTTGTACAATTCATTTGAGGTAAGAAAATAATTATATACACATTACTTTGGCTAATAACAAACATATATATTGATATACTAAACAAATAAGGCATATTACATGTAAATCTTTGAAACTTATAAACTAAATAATGAAACATACAATTATATAATGTAAAAGCTATATCACAGGGACATCTTTGGAACTTATACATTATATAATATATATGTTACATTATGAGGTAGCGTGATCAATTAGGTCAGGTCAGGTAAGGTAGGGCGCGAGTCCAGGACAGGGCGGGGCAGGGGGCGAGTCCAGGGCAGGGCACGGGGCGAGTCCAGGGCAGGGCAGGGCAGGGTGACACTCAATAATTCTTGAAGGTGTGGTAGTCCCTGAAGCAGTCACCCAGGCAGAGTGGAACTTTGCACTCGGCGCACATTGAGGTGACTCTTTTCGTGACATGGGGTTTCCTGACACTGGAGCTGCAGACGGTGCACTGCGCCTGCCTGTGACGAGTGCCAAGCATCTCAGTGTTGATGGGGTAGTGTCTTTCGACACCCAGCTGGATGCGGTCAGGAAAGTGATCCCCACGCCATGCCGTACTTCTGTGAGTGGTGGTGCCATACTTCTCCAGGAGTTGGTATGAGACGTTGTACACGAACTCCCGGAATTTCAGCCAGCTTCTGGTTTGGGGCCATATCCTTTTTCACCAACCACAAGTTGTAGGCGTTCAGCATCGTTATATCTACTAGGTGGAGGAAGAGCTTGTGATACCACTTCACAGTCTTCCTCAGACACTCAACGCCTGACAGCTGACAGTCAGACTTGTCCACCAGGCGCATGTTTTTAGTGTAGTCCACTACCATGTCGGGCTTGTAGATTGTCTTCCTGGTTCGGTAGTGGATTTTGCCAGAATCCACCTGGGCACCTGTGTGGACGGTGGAAAGCAGGTGGACGTCTCGCTTATCCTTCCACTTCAGGGCTATCAGTTTCCCACACTTCTCGAGCTGCTTGTATTTCTGCCCCTTTCGTCGCCTTCTTCGCACATGCCTCTCGCGGTGTTCCTGGGCTAGGTCGTCTTCTGAAGGTGTGTCACTGGAGGAGGCATCTGTGAGAGGAATGACATCACCTGTGAACTTTGGCATAAACTTTCTTGTCTTTCTGACAGTCCCACATGACCCCGTTTGGTTGTCATAAAGAAACTGGCAGAGAGCAGGAGAAGTATACCAGTTGTCAGTGTAGATGATGTGGCCTTTGCCCAGGTAAGGTGCCAACATTTTCCTGACGATGGCACCTGACATGCCCATGGGGTCATTGGCAGCGGCTTTCGGTATGTCAATGTCAGTGCCTGTGTACACGATCATGTCAAGCACTATTCCAGTTTTGCAGTCACACAAAACGAAGAGCTTGATTCCGAACCTATGCCTTTTCAAGGGGATATACTGCTTGAAAACAAGACGTCCTTTGAAGAGCACGAGCGACTCATCAATCACCAAATTGAGGAAGGGGTAAAAGTATTTCCTATACCTCTCCAACAACATGGTGAACACATCCCGAACTTTCCATATCCTGTCAATCCTGTTAGGATTTTCGTTGTCTGCAAAGTGCATAAATCTTAGTAGCAACAAAAATCTGTCACGAGTCATGAAACTTATTGAACTTATTGAAAGTTGGGGTGGCGATGAGAGGGTCGTGCTTCCAATAGTGTTGCAACACATGCTTCTTGATCAGAGGCATGAGGAACAACAAGGCAAAGAACGTCATAAATTCTTCCACAGTCGTATCCACCCAGCCTCGTATTCTCGCTTTTGGAGAAAGGACGTCCAATCTGCCAAACACCCACCTGTAGTAGGCGTTTGTTTGGGCAACGATGTACGTCATTACCTCCATGTCGAAAAAAGCGAGGAAGAAGTCGCTTTCGTTCGCTTGATCATCACAGGGCCAGTCGTCAATTGTTCCTGACGTCCCAGGATAGAACTGGGGCACGTCAGGTACAAAATTGATCCCGTCAGACCAATCGAACGAAGGCAGCTCAGGGATCGGAATGTCGTCTGCGTCTGCTTCATCGTCTGAAATATCGCTTCCATGGTCGCGATACAGCACTTCATCATCATTACCCTCCTCTTCACTTGACAGACGATGCCCTTCCTCATTTTCGTCACCGACGTCGGACTCACTCCCACTGTCCACTCCCAAATCCCCCCACCCTTGGTCCCGTGCTAGGGCATCGTCGTTGAAACCCGGGCTGCCAATGTCCTGCGAATCACCATCAAACAGCAGGGCGGCATACTTTGATGGTGTCAGAGTTTTCCGGGTCACTTTGGCACGTGCGGGAGTCTTATGGACAGGGACAGCAGAGGCGAGGCGGCGGCAGGGGCGGGGGCGGCGGCAGGGGCAGCAGTGGTGCGTGGCCTTGATGGCAAGATGATGGTGGTGCCTGTCGCCCTTCTCTCTGTTCCTTGGGCAGGGGCGGCATGGCAGGGGCAGCAGGGGCAGCAGGGGCAACAGGGGCAACAGGGGCAGCAGGGCCGGCAGGGACACCAGGGCCAGCAGTCGCTTTCCCAGTCGCTTTCCCTCTCCCTTTCCCCTTCCCCTTCCCCTTCCCTGTTCCTTGGGCAGGGGCGGCAGGGGCGGCAGGGGCAGCCGGGCCAGGGGCGGGTGGTGGTGGTGGTGGTAGGGGCACTGTGGCTGGTGTACGGGTTCTCTTCCCTACGCCCGTGCCTTTCATTTTTCCTGCCCCCGCAGGTTCTGCAGCCCTAGGGCGGCCTCCTGCGTCGCTGGTACTGGTGGCAGGGGCGGCAGGGGCAGCCGGGCCAGGGGCGGCTGGTGGTGGTGGTGGTGGTGGTGGTGGTACTGTGGCTGGCGTACGGGTTCTCTTCCCTACGCCCGTGCCTTTCATTTTTCCTGCACCCGCAGGTTCTGCAGCCCTAGGGCGGCCTCCTGCGTCGCTGGTACCGGTGGCAGGGGTGGCAGTGGTGGTGGTAGTGGCCTGGGTCGTGGTGGCAGTGTCCCGAAACACCAATGACCTCTGTACCTTTCTTGTGCTTGCACGTGTTTTTCGTGCTTTGGGTGCAGGTGTTTCGTCCTCCGAGCTGTAGGGCGTGTCGTACTGGTAGCTAGGGTCTTTAGCAGCCACCCTCTGCCTTCCACGGCGGCTAACACCACCAGAAGGAGGGCTGGTTGTGTCATCAGGGAGCGAGCGTGAGGGACGTGTGGGCTCCATGACTAGTGCGTGGTTACTGGCGCGGTGGTGCTTGCACGAGTACGGGGCGAGCGTTTGGCAGGGTGGTGTCGAGAGTTGACATGTAGTACTATACCCACACCAATTTTCAGCCGCCTGGCTATAAACGCGCGGTTTTGGTACGTGTAGGCTCTGCTCTTAAGAGTCTCCCCGCAGTGCGCCGGGGGAACTCTTATGAGTCTCCCCGCAGCTCCCGGGTTAATACACTGTTCTTCGCAGACAACGATTTAAATATAGCACTTAATTAACTTTTTGGCTTTGCGTCGTAGCTCTACAAATTTCACCCGTTCTTCGTCATTTTGTGAGGATTTTAATCTATCATTAGCAATTTTTGTTAGCAAACAGGCAGTTTGAAATATCTTTATTCCACCATTTGGGCTTATTATTATGGCCTGGACGCCGTATTTTCGATGGTATGCAGTCTTGCACTGCTTTTAGGTAAGTGGTTTCGAATAACTTCCAAGATGTATTTATGTCGTTATTGTTAATTAAAAAGCTCCAGTCAGTTTCTTTAAACATAGCTCTAAGTTTATGGAAGTTTGCTTTCTTGAAATTAGGGACTTTTTCGATGCTACTATTTGGTTCGTTACTAGTAAACTTTAAAGTGAAAGTTATCGTACGATGGTCGCTGTTACTGAATTCATCACCAACATTCAAATTCTCTATCAATTCTTCTTTTGTTGCAAGTACAATGTCAAGAACGTTATTACCACGGGTCGGCGTTCGAACAAATTGATAAAGCGAACTCTCTTGCAAGTTCGTATACAAGTCATGTCCGGAGTGTGAAGTAAGAGTATCGCCCCACTTGGTCACAGGTAAATTAAAGTCGCCAAAATTACGGTATCTTGTGAGTTACTTACATCTGCAATTTGTTCGTAAATTTCTCGGTCAGTTTGAACTGATTGAGCTGGAGGTCTGTATATTAATGCAAGTATTATTTTTGTACCTTTATTATTCTTTATTAGCACAAAAGATGTGTTGACGTTCACAATTTGAGGTTTTGACAAGAGGGTAGGGTTAAGACTTTCTTTGATATAAAGTAAAACGCCACCTTCATTTCGATTTATTCGGCTTTTCTCAAACATTACATAACCGGGAAGTGAATACTCTGCTAAAAAGTCTCTATCTTCTGTATTGAGCCAAGATTCTGTTATGCCAATCACATCATAATTTTCTGTAAACACTAGCTTCTCTAAATCTGAAAATATATTGCGTATGCTACGAGCGTTTGCATAGAAAACCTTTAAATTTGTTATTTTAGAACTCACGGAACGCTCTTTAATAATATTTTTGGTTCTTGTCGGATCTACATTTATGTTCATGGCTGTCCTCGGTCCTCGCTGTCTTCGGTCCTTATCGCTGGTGGTCCTCGGTTGCCTCTGTTTTTTGCTTGGCGTTGGATGATTTATGTCACTGCTTCTTCTCGGATGGCGTTTTTTTATCCATGGCTGCGGACTGCTTCGTGTAGGAGACGACCCATGCGTGCTGAACCCACAGGCTTTAGATGAGTGCCATCCTTGCGGAACAGAGTAGGCTGGTTGTAGAAGTTGCCCCAGAGGTTGATGAATTTAACTTCTTCCCTCGAACACAAATATTTTAGTCGGCTATTTGTGCTGAAGGCCTTGTCGTAGAATTTGTCAGGTGCGTCGATCTTGGGGAGAATGCCTGAGACGATGATATTCCTTGACTTGTTTTTGTAGTGCTGGATCATCTTGCGATATTTTTCCATCAACTCTTCGGATCTGGTGCGCATGACGTCATTTGAACCAGCATGGATGACAAAAAGGGTATTTTCATTTGCATCCTTTGTGGTATCTTCGAAGGCTTCCACAATGTCGTCCAGTCCAGCTCCTGGGATGCAAAATCTTTTTCGTCGATTTGGGACTCTGTCGCAGAACTCTTCGACCTGTCCTCGTAGGATGGAATTCCCAACAAGCCTGGTCTCTTCAGGTTCGTCTTCCATCTCTACCAATATCTCAAATCTGTTTGACATTGTAACTGGTAGATGAGACCTTTTCTGCGTTGGCCGTGCACCGTTCCTCACTGGTGTAAATCCGGAAACCTGTGGTGGCGGGACTCTGCATACAGGTCGGGGAGAGGAGTGGTTAGAACGGGGGCGAGGGGTTGGTACTGTTCGTGCTAGCAGGCTTCTTGCACGAGGAGTGGGGGAGAGACTAAGGTGAACAGGGCGGCTGTCCTGGTTTGATGTCGGCTGAGGTTAGTCAGAAGATGCTGCAGTCCCTACTGCAGGTGTTGGATTGCTGGCAGATGACGTTGGGGCGGTGGTGGATGTTGGAATTGAAACAATTGGAGTTAGTGATACTCCAACGTTGAGTGTTACAAACTCTTGGAGTGATTCCAGCTTCCTGGTGAGGGCGTTGATCTTGTTGTGGGCTTCATCCAATTTTGCTGTCAAATCCTCTCGTTGCTGGCAGAGTCGGCAGACTTGTGGATCGGCAGGAGCAAACATGGAGCACCAAACCTACCGGCGCAGATCGTACAGGCACGAGGCATGGTGACGATCACTTTCTTCAGATCACTTCACTCACTTAACACCTTACGAGCGGCCTATGCGGTTTATTTATGTGTACCGCACAGCGGGGTGTTTTTAGCCAAAATAGGGCTGTTTACGTGATCATTTTCATGCCTAAATAAGACCCAGAACGTAAAACAAGTACCTATCCCTGAAAGGGCATAAACAGAATGACACCATAACGATCCTTGTATGATGGTTTTCTTGCAATAACCGTGCAACGCGAGTGCAAAAAGCAGGTAATTCGGTACTTTCAGTACATAATTGAGTATGTAGCGAGTGAGAGAGGGAGGAGGGAGCTGAGATTTGTGTCAGTAGGTTCGCCGCGGTGGTCTGGAGCAGTCATACGCTCGCTAGTCTCCTGCCACCACTTGTCTCTCTACACATTACGTGCTGAAATTGCCACTCGAGTTATGTCGAGCGGCGCCACATAGTCCAGCTTTATTTAACTCGACTTATGTTGCTCGCCGCTAAATAAGGGTTAAAAACACTTAACTCACTTTAAAAACACTAAACTCACTTTAAAAACACTTATCTCACTTTAAAAACACTTCACTCCCTTCAGGTCGCTTCACTTACTTAAATAGGCCTAACCGAAAACAAAAATGTTGAAATACGCACAAATAGGTTATCAGCGGTGATAGCTTAACCGAAAATAAAAAAAATAAAAAATAAAATTGAATACGCAGTGATAGCCGAACCGAAAACAATTTTAGTTTTATTTAAACAGAAATAGGCCACCAGGGGTTATAGCCTATCCTAACCAAAAACAAAAATTCTGAAATACCGGTACGCAGAAATAGGCCACCAGCGGTGATAGCCTAACTGAAAAATTTTAAATTCAAGTACGCAGAAATAGGCCACCAGGGATGATAGCGTTGACTAACCGAAAACAAAAATAACCAAAAACAAAAATTATGAAATACCTGTACGCAGAAAGAGGCCACCAGGGGTGATAGATAGCCTAGACTAATTCACGTAAATGGTTTGACCATAATTGTGCTAGAGTAACTGAACAAAAAGAAATAGCCTACAATGCATAAACAAGATCAAAAACACATGAAGCCTTTAATTACTTTAGAAACATCAGAAATCATGCCAAAACTGTATTAAACCTAACTAAATCAAACTTTCTCCACAAGCAGGCAAATAAACTTCTAAATAATCCAAATGATAACAAAATATTTTGGTCTACTCTTAACTCATTCAAATCCAACTTCACAACTGCTTCATCCATTCCACCATTAAAATCTCCGACTGGCAATCTTGTAAGTGACCCACGAGGTAAAGCTAACCTTCTTGCGGATATTTTCTCCACCAACTCAACCTTAGATGAAATAAATCAAGATGTCCCTGTACTTAGTTTTAATTCGCCTGAAATTCCCTCACTTAAGATCCACACCAGACATGTCAAAACTATTTTGCAGAATATCTCAGTAGATAAGGCTCCTGGTCAAGATGAAATTCCTCCAATAGTGCTTAAGAATTGCTCCTTGGTGCTCGCTCCTGTATTGGCAAAAAATTTCCGTCTATGTACTCATACCTCATGCTTCCCAGTACCCTGGAAAGAAGCAAACATCCATCCAGTTCCTAAAAAAGGTGCCTCTTCAGATCCATCAAACTACAGACCAATAGCTATAACTTCCACTATTGGTAAAGTATTTGAAATTATATTAAATAATCACATAATTAAGCATCTTGAGAATAATAAATTAATCAGTGATAGGCAAAATGTTTTTAGTCGATGTCGATCAACTGCAGACATTCTTTGCCTTCTTACGCATCAAATCAACCAAGCTACAGACCAACATGGTGAAACACATACAATAGCACTGGATATATCAAAGGCATTTGATAGAGTCTGGCATCAATCCTTATTGTCGAAGATGTCACACTACGGCCTTGCATCATTAGTTCCACTAATTTCTTCTTATCTTCATAACAGAAAAATATGTGTAATGGTAGATGGCCTTTATTCTCAATTTCACTCAATAAATGCTGGTGTTCCTCAGGGATCAGTTTTGGCCCCAAATTTGTTCCTCATTCATATCAATGATCTCATATCTACCACTCATAATCCAATACATTCCTACGCAGATGACTCAACACTCCACAGTTCCTTCACATTTACCAATTCTTTCACCCAACCCGATCTTATAAATTCAAAAATAAGCACTGCAATTTCTCTGAACCAGGACCTTTCTAGAATTGAAGAATGGGGACAAAAGAATCTAGTTTCCTTTAATGCACAGAAAACCAAGTACATTCAATTTTCTAACCGACAGAATCTCACTGACTCCCATATATTTTTTAATGATGTAAATATTCCCACTTCCCCTAGTATTGACATTCTCGGTGTAACATTAACTACTAACTTGAGCTGGACACATTATGTTAGAAGCATTGCTAAAGAATGCCTCTAAAAAACTGGGACTACTGTACAGAGTTCGAGAATTCTTCACTGACGAGCAGTTGGCCATAATATATAAAAGTCATGTGCGTTCTCAGATGGATTACTGTTCACCTCTGTGGAGTGGAAGTGGAGTGGTTGCATTGAGGTAGTTGGACAAAATTCAAAATAAAGCTATTAGATTAATCAATAACCCTGCAATCACACAGGACCTTCCTACATTATCCATACGAAGAAACGTTGCATCCCTTGCATTATTCTACAGATATTTTCACAGCAATTGTTCCGAGGAACTTGCTTCAATTGTGCCGCCTCTCCACATCTTTCCTCGTAGAACTATGGCAGCTGAGAGCGCCCATGAATTTACACTTTCTCCTCCAGAATGCAGAACTTCTGCTTATCAAAATTCATTTATCCCTAGAACTACTACTCTTTGGAATTCACTTCCCTCGAATAGCTTTCCACAAACTTACAATCTACAAATGTTTAAATCCAGTTGTTACAAACATTTTATGAATGGAGGATGCCTTTAGGCACATGGACCTTTTTGTTTTATCTGTGTTTTTCCTTCCTCCATTCATTGTCTTTAAAAAAAAAAAAAAAAAAAAAAAAACTAACCGAAAACAAAAATAACCGAAACAAAAATTATGAAATACCGGTACGCAGAAATAGGCCACCAGCGGTGATAGCCTAACTGAAAATTAAAAAATTGAAGTACGCATAAATAGGCCACCAGGGATGATAGCCTAGACTAACCGAAAACAAAAATAACCAAAAACAAAAAGTATGAAATATGCAGAAGTAGGCTACCAGGGGTGATAACCTACCTAAAAAAGCAAAACAAATATGTATACAGTATATATATAATAGAATATGTAACTAAATATACAATTCACCAAATAGAGATTATATAAGAATAAAGTGTAACTGCACACAAGGGGTTAATATACTGTATCAACAGATGGCGCTGGTGTCACTGTAGGCTAGTCAAGCAGGATTATATTTAGATAAACAAAGTTATCAGTCAAAGGTTACTACAAGATCATGCAAGCAACAACTAAAATTACAGATATATATAGCTACAGTAGGATACTGAATACAATAACTACTAGAGTTAATAAGACAATACAAAGCTAGGTCGATTAGAGGTGCACGTGCGTCGTCTGCTACAAGCTAGGATAACAAATGTAAACAACAATGTTTATCAGTCAGAAAAGCAATAAAATAACATGCACGGCAACTACAGAACTATGTGGAGGTTAAACAAGCACTTAACTACTGTTCATGCAATGAATAAAGGGAATAGGGATATGAAATACTCAAATTAGGATCGAGTTTTCTCAGTGGCGATGCGGAGCTGTTGGCGGTGCTAAAGCCGGCGGGAAAGTCAAAGGGAGAGAGTGAGAGAGAGAGGTCCAATGAAAAACACAGACACATAGACCCGAATTCAGAACAGTAGTTTAAACCTCCTCGCAAGTTTAAACCCGAGATTGAGACTCAATCCAGGATTATCGGTATTCAGAATTAAATCCTGAGCCGCTTATCCGGTCAATCCGCGGATTATTCGATCCGAGGTTTAAACCAGCGGGAGGGTAGGTTTGACTCTAGATCGAAGGTATAAAAACTTTAAATTACTCATGATTGCTTACACTTATCGATAAGGAAAATAGGGATTGGGCCCATACGGGATTGGACCCAGACGTGATTGGACCAAGACGGGATTAGCACCAGATTTTCCCCACCATTATAACTTTATCCACCCCTACCACTTTATCCACCACTACCGATTTATCTACCACTACAACTTTATCCACCACTACCACTTTATCCACCACTACAATTATATCCACCACTACCATTGTATCCACAACTACCACTTTATCTACCATTACCTTTGATCAAACATTACCACTTTATCTACTACTAACACTTTATCCACCATCACCACTTTATCTTCCAGTATCACTTTATCCACCACTACCACTTGATCTACCATTACCACTTTATCCACCACTACCACTGTATCTAACACTACTACTTTATCCACCACTACCACTTGATCTACCATTACCACTTGATCTACCATTACCACTTTATCAACCACTACCACTGTATCTACCACTACCACTTTATCTACCACTACCACTGTATCCACCAATATTACTTTATCTACCACTACCACTTAATCTACCACAACCACTTTATGTACCACTACCACTTTATCTACCACTACCAGTACCACTTCATCCACAAATATCACTTTAACTACCACTAACACTTTATCCACCACTACCACTTTATCTAACACTACCACTTTATCCACAGCTGCCACTTCATCCACCAATACCACTTTATCCACTACTACCACTTTATCTAACACTACCACTTTATCTAACACTACCACTGTATCTACTACTACCACTTTATCCACCACTACCACGTTATCTAACACTACCACGTTATCTAACACTACCACTTGATCTAATGCTACCACTTTATCCACCACTACCACTTTATCCACCACTACCACTTTATCCACCACTACCACTTTATCCACCACTACCACTTTATCTACTACTACCACTTTATCTACTACTACCACTTTACGTACCACTACCATTTTATTCACCACTATCACTTTATCTACCACTATAACTTTATCTACACGGGGCCCATCTGGGCCCAATCCCGCCAGGGCCCAATCACCGTCTGGGCCCAATCACCGTCTGGGCCCAATCCCGTGAGCTCAATCCCGTCTGGGCCCAATCCCGTGGCCACCAGATAAAATGGCTCATTAATTTATTGGCTAACTTCATTCTGTACGGCACTGTGATTGGCTGTTGCAAATCTTCGACTTAAAAAGAGTTTTAAGCGGTGGAATACTCGACCTCGATCTCAATCCCGTGTTCTGAATACGGATAAACCTTTGTGTTCGATCCAGGATCGAGTAATCTCAATCCTGGGTTTAAACCTGCCCCAAAATCTGAGGTTTAAACCACTGTTCTGAATTTGGGCCATAGAGTAGAGTGGAATTTACTATGCACCATAATTTTCCTCTGAGTTTAACGTAGCAAGTTTAAGATCGAGCTAAAACAGAGAGAAGTTCTGATAAGTGGAGCTTAATGTCAAATACAACTGTCAAGCTACACAACGGCAAGTCTAGATTTAGTTTGTGCACTAATCTCCACTGGGATGGCTGTATTTATTTGCTTATATATTTATTGCAATGGTTTTCTTATTTTCTCCATCAGGCTTAAAAAAAACACCCCCAAGACCCCCCTTTAAGATTTTTTCAGAAATGTTTCGATAGAAAAATGTTCCGGCCAGAGGCCGGTTACCATTATATTAGATGCTCGCTTTCGCTCGCCAAGAAAATTATAATGACACCTAAGTTACCCGAAAGGTCCTGATATAGACAAATAAATGAGGCGAACGTCTTAAAATGTCCAAGCTAATGAAGCTAAACATGAGGGAGGAAGGGGTCCAGAAACACCGACCATCTCCCCTGGTAATATTGGGTGGGCGTAGTCTGTACAGTATGTATATATGTATGTATATAGCTATGGGGTATGTGTCTGAGTATATACATATTATGTATATACTCAGACACATACCCCATAGCTGGGGGTGGCCGACTCGAGACAGAGCCCGAAGAGAAATATTTAAAATTCCAATTCTTAGGGTCCGGGACCATTTTTGTTTTCTTTCTTTTTTGTATGTGAATGAAGGAGACAAAAGGCAGAACTGCCTGTATCGAGTGCCTCCCCCAGAGTTGAAAGAGTGACAGGGTCAAAATCAAGGGATGTTCAAGCCAAAATGCCTGGACACACAGAGTTTGAAGCAATTTAAGTCATAGGAAGCGGGAAATACTGATTTTTGGAGATAGTTCCAGAGCTCAGCAGTTGAATAGAAGAAAGACTGAGAATAAAGTTTCACTCTTGGGTTGGACAGTTGCACAGAATACCGAGGATAAAATTGCAGACCTTATAGCTACCATTTATCTTTCTTAAGCTAAAATCAAAATGAAAGTCGTCACTGATACTGTAATGTATAATACAACAGGTATTACATGGGTTTAGGTACAGAGAAAGCAGAGGCGTTGGACTCTCAGCATCACACTAGAAAATCATGTCCAAGCTCTTACACTGAACTTTTAAGGGAAGATGGGCCGGTTTTTCTGGCCCCTCTTTTTCCTCATGTTTAGCCCCATTAGTTTTCAGATTGTCTGATGTTTGGTCCATTAGTTTGGCGATTTTAAGACTTTACGCCCTAATTTTTGTCAATATTAAGACCTATCGTGCCATTTAAGTGTCAATTTTGTCCTGGCGAGTGATAGCAAACCTGTAATTTTAGGAGTAACCGGCCTTCGGCCGAGGAATTTTTTCTCCAAAAAATTTACACTTTTGCCTTGAAGGGAGTGTCAAGGGGGTGGTTTTTACAGCTTGATGGAGGTCTAGGGTGGACACTAAAAAAAAAAATAGATAAAACAGTAAGCAAACAAATAGCCACTGTTCCCTTAACGGCACTAGCGAGAGAGAGCTATAGAGGTATTGCGATATGTATGACGTAAGTGACGTGCCCTTAAAGGCTTGGTGGAAATGACAGGCGTTTGATGGCAGAGAGGTAAATGTCGGAAGGATATATTTATGTTCGTAAGGTAATTTGGTGGGGGTTTCGTACAAAAGTGATATATTTGTCGGTGCATATGTGAGAGAGATAGTGTTTGTGTGTGTGTGTGTGTGTGTGTACGTGTGTGTTTGCAAGCTTAACAGTTCGATACTATTATTGTTACCATCGTCCTTACCACCAATAACCCCTCATAAAATCAATGAAATCACGTAATTCTCCCAGGATTCGAACCTAGGCTATTTCATGCAGAACACGCTCTAACTATTACACCATCAAAACAGACACACAGATCTGAGCGCACGAAAATGAGGTCGGCAATCAATATAAACCTTTCCAGTGCGGTTGATGTCCTATTAATTGTATTCTGACTCAATTAAATCATTATATACAGCTTAGGAAGCACTTCATGTAATTAAAAGGCTACACACGATCTCAATTAACCCTTTTAACTACCACAGACCTTTCCTAAGCTTCAGAAAATCCTCTAAATGTAACAAGAATCACATCAAAAAGAATTAACTGGCACTGAATGGCAAGGGAGGGGTTATTATATATTATATTATTTAGTATTTCACTATTATTTAATATATATTTGTTGTTTACTACCTAGACCTCTATCAAGCTCAATAAAACACCACCAAGACCCCCCTTCGAGATAAATCTGTAAATGTTTCGGTTGAAAAATATAATTCTAATGCCTGGAAATAATCGACACCTAAATGACACGAAAAGCCTGAATATTGACAAAGAAATGGGGCGATAGGTCTTAACCCTCTCGCATCTATAGGACGCGATCGACTCATAACGCCACCCCTCGAAGAGTGGTCGTACGACGCAATCGCGTCATAATGCCACCTGTAAGTTAGAAATATTCGTGGTAAATAAGTTTATGACGCGATTTGGACGCATTTTTGGCTGGTAAGTTAGCCATCAGTAAGTTACAAAATGAAATATCTGGCAACCCCCTAGCGTCCCTGTGTGAGGAGCACGGGGCTTTGTTTCACCAGTTGTGAGCCGGCCGCCAGTCTGTGAGGTAGTACTCCTGGACCTTTGAATCTCGTCTCGCCTCCATTGCCCGCCATGGAGCGGGTTTCAGGCGGGCAAATCTTGATTATTTATGTACTAAGAGACAGTGTATCATCAATTTGTGGCTATCTATTTATAATTTATGTATATATCTCGTGATTTGTGACTCTGTGCCTCGTTGTTCGCCTCTCCATAGCCAGCCATGTGTTTTTTAGGTGGCTAGAATGGACCCAGTGGAAGTGTTGTGAAATGTGAATAATAATATTATTTATATCATATTCATAGGGTTAGTGTTGTAAGCATTCGTAGTCACATTCCTAACTTATGTTAGGTTTGTGATTACGAATGTAAGCTAGGCTATACGTGTGTGTCGTATATATATTGCCCTAAAACCTTAATTTTCGCTTGAAAGACCAATATATTTATGAATAAATACTACATACGAAGTATAATAAAGCTGTAATTACGAAATATAGTTGTGTTTTGCCCATTTTTGGCATTATTTTATGCCCAATTTGGGCAATTTTTAGTGAATATACAGTTTTATTTGAGTGAAGTAACTAACAGTGAAATGTGGATAGATAATAAACGAATTTTTTAGACAAAAATGTCATGGTAAGTACAAAGTAGTTTCTATGGGAGAGATGGGATGTACGCAAGGGATGGGGTTCATCTTTCACGGTTAGGGGTTTCTACATTAGCTAGTTCTTTAGATAGGGTGGTTGTGGGGTTTTGAACAGAAATATTGAGAGTGTAAATGAGAGATTAAATGGAACAATTTTAGCGTCAGGCGAAAGCGATAAGGATATTCAGTCTCATGCTAAAAATGATGACTATAATGCAAATGATAGTAGTGATGGTGCAACGGAAGATGGAAATGTCGCTAAAAACAAAGGTAAATTAGGTATAAAGAAAAGAAGTAAATTGAGAGTATATTACACAAACTGTAGGAGTCTATGTAACAAAATGAACGAACTTAGAGCCCTTGTTAGCAAAGAAAATATAGACATAATAGCGCTAACTGAAACGTGGATTAATACAGAAACCAGGCATTTTTTAGCAGAATTTGATATACCAGGATATAGTTTGTTTAAATATGACCGAACAAGTAAGAGGGGTGGTGGTATAGCAGTGTTTGTCAGGAGTACATTAAAAAGCTGTATTAAATCAGGTATTAGACTAAATAACGATAACGAAAGTGTTTGGGTAGAGGTTAACGAAGGTAGTGAGACCATAGTTATTGGAGTTATGTATAGACCGCCAAATATGAGTAGAAATGACGGAACGTCATTATGGGAGGAAATAAAAATGGCATCAAGGTTTAGCAATGTGTGCATTATGGGGGATTTTAATTTTCCGAATATAGATTGGCAGCATCAAATAGGAGACTCTGATTCTGAGGAGTTTATAGAGGTAGTACAAGATAGTTTTTTATTTCAATTCATAGATACGCCGACTAGAGGTAATAATATTCTCGATTTAGTTTTCAGTAACAATGAACATATGGTAAATAATGTAGAGATAGGGGACCACCTAGGAAATAGTGACCACAATTCTGTGTATTTTAATATACAATGGAAAGGTAATACCAGAGAGAATACAACATTAATACCTGACTTTAGAAAAGCCAATTATGGTGGGTTAAGAAGAGCCCTATTAGCGGACCCTATGGTCAAAAAATTAAGTCGATCCAGGTGTCCAAATGAGTGTACCCCGTCTCAGGCACCTGTCATCTTAAGTCAGGAAGAGACGTCAACCTTGGTAGATACATACGATAATTTTATCAAGTCAGTATTCAATGCACAAAATAAATACATCCCCAAAAGAAAATTTAGATCAACACAGAACCAACCAATATGGATGAATAATTGACTATTAGATCTTCTAGGACAAAAGAGAGGAATATATAGAAAAATTGGAAAAGGCGAAATTCACCTACTTGCTTACTATCAGAATCTATCAAGACAGGTAAAAAAGGATATTAGGAAAGCAAAAAGAAATTATGAAATTAAGGTTGCCAATGACTCAAAAAATAATCCTAAAGCTTTTTACCAACTATATAAATCCAAGGTTAGAGATGTAATTGGTCCCCTTAAAACTTCGATAGGAGAAATGACAGAAAATGATTTAGAAATGTGCAGTACATTAAATAGTCAATTTCTTTCCGTTTTCACAAATGAAAATTTGGCACAGTTTCCAGAAGTTCGTAAGGTATATAGCGATAGTATAGAAAATAGGTTAAGTACGGTTACTATAAGTATAAATGATGTGCTTAAGGAAATTGACAGACTGAAACCTCATAAATCGCCTGGTCCTGATGAGGTATATGCTAGAGTATTAAAAGAATGTAGGGATGAGTTAAGTTACCCATTAACATTTTTATTTAACAAGTCATTGGAGACAGGTATAGTTCCAGAAGCTTGGAAGCTTGCAAACGTAGTTCCGATCTTCAAAAAAGGTGACAAATCAATAGCATCCAATTACCGTCCCATTAGTCTTACATCAATCATAGGAAAGCTACTAGAGTCAATTATTGCTAGTAAAATTAGAAACCACTTAGATACATTTAATTTAATAAATTCTTCTCAGCATGGATTCACTCAGGGACGTTCTTGCCCTACTAATTTGGTTAGTTTTTTCTCAGAGGTATATGAAGCAGTAGATAATGACAAGTCATATGATATAATATATTTAGATTTCAGTAAAGCTTTCGACAGAGTCCCCAATGAGAGATTGATGAGAAAGGTTGAGGCACATGGAATAGGTGGGGCGTTGTTGGGATGGATTAGGTCATGGCTAATTGGTAGGAAGCAGAGAGTCAGCATAAATGGTACGAAGTCACAATGGGGAGCAGTCAAAAGTGGTGTCCCCCAGGGATCTGTATTAGGTCCTCTGTTGTTTGTTATATACATAAATGACCTTGATTTAGGTATAACTAGTAGGATAAGTAAATTTGCAGACGATACCAAAATGGGAAGAACAATTGATTCAGATAGAGATATAGAGTGCCTCCAAAGGGATCTAGATACCTTACACGAATGGTCAGTAAATTGGCAGATGAAGTTTAACATTGACAAATGCAAGGTATTAAAGATAGGGAAGATGCATACAAATGTTAAATATAAACTAGCTAATATGGAATTAGAAAACTCGAATTGTGAGAAAGATCTAGGTGTGTTTGTTAGCAATGATTTGAAGCCTAGACAACAGTGTATAAGCGTTCGAAACAAGGCAAACAGGATTCTCGGGTTCATCTCTAGGAGTGTGAGTAACAGAACTGCTGATGTTATCTTAAAACTTTACTTGTCATTAGTGAGACCCCATATGGATTATGCTGTTCAATTTTGTTGTCCTTATTACAGAATGGACATAGATTCATTGGAGAGAGTACAACTTAGAATGACCAAAATGATCCATAATATTAGAACTCTTCCGTATAAAGAAAGGTTGAAGAAATTAGGCTTACATTCGTTAGAGAGACGCAGAGTTAGAGGGGATATGATAGAGGTGTTCAAGTGGGTTAGTGGGATTAACAAAGGGGACATGACAAATGTACTAAAGCTCAGTGATAGCGAAAGAACTCGTACCAATGGTTTCAAATTAGATAAATTTCGTTTCAGAAAAGATATAGGCAAATATTGGTTTGGTAACAGAGTTGTAGATGGGTTGAATGGACTACCAAGTGCTATAGTGGGATTAAAAACGATAGGGAGCTTTAAGATAAAATTGGATAAGCATATGGACGAGAAGGGTTGGGTGTGAAGGGGGATCAGCAGGGTTGGGCCAATCAGCGCTCTGCAGACCCCCGTAATCCTGCGTTAATCTCTAACCAGCCGTCCGGCTGGCTCAGTTGATAGCGTGCCTGATTCCCACCTTGAAGGTCTCGCGTTCAATCCCCGCTCAGATTGAAAAGTTTTTCTGGGATACAGCCGGCGGTTACCATCTCCCCATGAGCAAGTGGGATGGGTAATGGTCTCTGGTAGACTAAAGAAAGCCAAGCGCTTGCGAATCCTCGAAGGAGGAGAGACGGGCGCTATATAAGTAACCAGAAGATTATTATTATTATTATTATTAAGATGATCCTCAGGGTATTAGAGTGTTGAGCCTATAATTGGGCTTTGTAATTGGGGTTGTGTGGGACAGGGATCTGCCTTGCTTAGGCCAATCGGCTTTCTGCAGACTCTCATTTTCTTATGTTCTTATGTTCTTATGTTCTTATAACATAAAGTTGCTCTATCCTTTTCCTTATTTGCCATTATGAAGCTAAGTAAAGCAACTTTAAAAATATATATATACGCTTGCTGTGATAAAGATTATGTACATATAACTAAAAAAAAAAAATAGCATAACAGCTTTATTTTTAGCTTTTCTGCACACCTTATTCACTATCATATTAATAATTTTCATCCCCATCATATTCATCCTCTTCAACATTAATATGTATCTCATCAAAGTTATCTTCATCATCCACTTCATCTACTAATACATTGATGAGATCTTTTGGAATGATATCTCCTTCGAACCATAATGGTTCAAGTTTACTTGCCTCAGTATTTATATGAAATCCAAACTCCTGAGGTGATGGTATTTCTGGATAGTGTTCATGAGCCCTCCTCCAGATGCACACTTGATAATTAACTATCTTTAAATGTTGCAGAAGGACCCTTTTGCAAGGTGGGAAATTAGTAAGATCAAAAGTGACACCAGGTCGTAGGTCAAGACTTGAACCACAAATTTGTTTAACCTTTATATCTCTGGCTTCATTAACTTGTTTTACTCGGGGACCAAATCCATAGAGTCGACAGGTGAACTCTGCAATACCCTTGATTACATTCTCATCCTCAAGAACCCACTTCTTTCCTACTGAAGCAAATATGTCTATGAACTTTGAATTTTGGCTTAGAAGTTTGATTGGTCTTATCTTTCCCTTGCCTTTGAAAGTTGAAATACAGTTTGCACCAGTGAAGGGGCCAGCAGGGCTGTAATGTGATCTGGTGCATAATGTTCAGCTAACTGATTCATGTTGATAAGTCTTTCTCCCATATCCAATAGGATGTTTACTGTAAAGGATTTAGCATAGTAGAAGAGGATGAAGAAAATGTCAGTGTCCTTTGCTCTGACTCTGATAGTAGTAATGTGAGGCATTTTGATTTGGATGTATTGGCTATAAATGACCAGTCTAACGTCAGTCTCTTCATGGCTGGAGCATATTTTCTGACAAATATTCTTTCAATGTGTCTCCAGCAAATACTGTCAGTTTATAAGCTTGACCTTCTTCAATAATGATTATAGGCTTTTCAAGGATACCTCTCATCATATCAGCAGAGCTCCAATGGCGATGAAGTAGATTGATGAACGATTTCTTATTTTCATAATTTGTGAGAAATGTTTTCTAATCTACAGGACGATGGATATTCAGTCCATCAACTATGAACCTTTCACCACAGCCTCTTCGGTCTCGCTCAGCTGATTTTGGAGAGTGGAGGCGGTCAGCATAAGTGTCTGTGCTAAATACTGTTTCAGCTGCAGCGGGGAGACGCTGTGATATAGTCTGCATTGTTCGGGAAACATCTTTCATGTAAAAAGAGGAGTGCCCATCCTGAATTAGTGCACATTCTTTTGGAGAAAGGAGCTGTGCATTCTCGACATCCTTGAGTAAGTAGGTTATTCCTTGCACTTTGTTTGTCTTTGCAAAATATCCATCAATAGTTGCTATGGAATATGGAGTTGGAGTCAGGGGATAGGACATTAGGTCACAAATGCTAACTTGTATTCCATGGTGTTGTGATTTAAGAAATACCTGAAAGATGAACCCACTTGTGGCTTTGTACTGGATCTCCTTCTTGTTTGTTGCTACAACTTTCTTTGAAAGTGCAGTGGAAGACATTGTTTTAAATTTATTCCTCTTGATGGCATCAAAGAATGGCACATTTCTTGTGATAAGTCGGTCATGGATGAAGTCTTCTTTCTGGGATTTGCCTTTACTTAATGCATTGAACACATCATGCCTTATTCTTCAGGCATTGCTGCCCCTGAAGATAAACCTGTCAGTGGTTGTGAGGCTTCAGGTTGAAATGGGTTGATAAAACTCTGAAATGCTTTAATTGTTCGCTGCACTTGTTTCTCAGACTGAATTATCTCAGCAAGTCTGGTGTCTCTTTGCTGGTTCACAGACCGTCGGTTTGTCCCACTAACCATATTCCACATGGCCTCCACAAACTCTCCTTTAGCATGAGCAGTCAAGATATGGCGTTGACTGGCATCAACCTTACTGGTGATTCCACTGATTCCTGTGGAATATGTACCAAAACCTGATGTTGACTAAAGCCACTTCATAGCTGTCTCCTCTATTGTCACATCAGTATGACAACGGTTGCCAGGGACCAGTGATCTAGCAACACTTATTGTTCCAGCTCTCAATAACGTTTCTGAACCGGGATTAGTTTCTTCAATGTGTTCAAGAAAATACCTGAAGTATATCAGGAATCGAGCATAGTTCTGCTGATTTGAACAGAAAAAAGAGTCGGGCATAATGCTTATGGCACGTCTATATATATTGAAGTCATTCCTTTGATGGCATTATTCAGTGACAGTACAATCCACACACAATTCATGTACTCAATCTAGAAACCCCATTTTCTTCTAACTCACCATTACTCACTGCTTGTCGGAAGGTCTGATATTTGGTTGTGTGTTCACATAGGCTATATCAGTTGAAGACAGTGCTTCACTCGCAGTATACTCATTAAGGGAAAGATAAGACCAATCAAACTTCTAAGCCAAAATTCGAAGTTCATAGACATATTTGCTTCAGTAGGAAAGAAGTGGGTTCTTGAGGATGAGAATGTAATCAAGGGTATTGCAGAGTTCACCTTTCGACTCTATGGATTTGGTCCCCGAGTAAAACAAGTTAATGAAGCCAGAGATATAAAGGTTAAACAATTTTGTGGTTCGAGTCTTGATCTACGACCTGGTGTCACTTTTGATCTTACTAATTTCCCACCTTGCAAAAGGGTCCTTCTGCAACATTTAAAGATAGTTAATTATCAAGTGTGCATCTGGAGGAGGGCTCATGAACACTATCCAGAAATACCATCACCTCAGGAGTTTGGATTTCATATAAATACTGAGACAAATAAACTTGAACCATTATGGTTCGAAGGAGATATCATTCCCAAAGATCTCATCAATGTATTAGTAGATGAAGTGGATGATGAAGATAACTTTGATGAGATACATATTAATGTTGAAGAGGATGAATATGATGGGGATGAAAATGATTAATATGATAGTGAATAAGGTGTGCAGAAAATCTAACAATAAAGCTGTTATGCTACTTTGTTGTGTGTTATATGTACATAATCTTTATCACAGCAAGCGTGTATATAATGTTTAAAGTTGCTTTACTTAGCTTCATAATGGCAAATAAAGAAAATGATAGAGCAAATTTATGTTATGAAATGGATATTTGCATAAACATTTGCAACAAACATTCTTTATAATATTTAGGATACTTTTTACTATAAGATTTCCCAAGTTCCAATCAGGAACGAAATAACCAAATATTGGGTTTAATGCTAGTGAATTACATTTTAGTAATGTAAATAACATTAGTAAATCAATAAATCGTAGTAAATGATGTATGAAATATAATAGGACCTATCACAAATCTTCTTGGATATTATCGGTATTTTATATGTATTTCAGAAAAAAAATGTATGATTGCCCATAGTAAGCAGAAATTACTATTTATAAATGTAATTGAGGGTTGAATTCGGCCTTTGTAATCTAAAGAGGTTTTCTATTTGTAATATAAAGCTGTACATTATATTTTACTTACCTAAATATATTGTATTTGCAAAGAAAATTATGCAAAAGCAGGCATTTGTTTGCCTTTATGCAAGTGTGTTGCCTTATTTGAGAAATACAAATGTCAATAAAATCATTATTATGCTTTCTATCTCTTCCTGCATGTGAAACAATAGTGCATGCCAAATTTAATGACAATTTGGTAATTTATTGATGTCCAAATAAGTAATTTTCCATACTTATATAGTAGAGAGTTGAGCGCACCCAGAAATTAAGGGTTTTAGCCCCCTGTGAGAGAACGGCCCCCCTAGTTGGGGGTGGTCAGTATGTTCTTGCCATAGCCCAAGACATAGGTTATCAGGAAATATAAGTTAAAACAAAAGTAGCAAAAAACATCCTGAGCGGTGGTCCTGGCTCCCGGCCAATTACTCCCCACTACCTCCGTCACTGCCTCCCCCACTTTCCCACCCCCCTCACCCCCTACTCTCAATGCTTCTCCTATAATTCTACCTTGTTTGTTATCGTAGGTATTTGTATTAAAACATGAATTAACTCACTTTACGTTCACTCACTTTACTGTGCACATAAAACAAAAAAGGATACTTCATGCACCTAGAGAGGTAAATTACATCATACAAGTCGGTATGATAACTGTTGTGGTTCCCAAGCGCTGTAATTATTGCAAGATCAGATATATATCTCTCAATAAATTATATACATATCCATCTGTCTCCGCGAATTAATCGAGTCCACTGTACATATCTAGTATCAAGCACGCTCTCTACTGCATTCAACACTTGGCAGAATTTACTCCATTACAGTCATATCGAAGCATATTGATAACTTATTATTTGACCAACTGTGAATTCAGAGCGATCTTCTAATGTCTGCTTCTACCTATCTGCTTCGTTATTTGAGACTTAACTCCTTCAGTACCGATGCCGTTCTTTTGCCTTTCTTCTGGCTAACGAAATATGCACAAGCCTACGATTTATTATGCAGTTTCGAATCCTGCATATTAATCTGAGCATGTACATATATTCCAACTGCACTATGGTAGCCTAATGTATAGACGAATGGAAGGAGTAATTAATAGGGCACTCAACCCTTGGGAAGGCCTCGCTATTAATTGCTCCTGAACCAGAATTAATTATATTTTTTCACCAACCAACTTCAATTCTAAACTCACTATCGTTCGCCAGGGAAAAAATACGATACCTAAATTGCACGAAAGGTCTTAATATTGACAAAGAAATGAGGCGAATGATCTTAAGATAGACAAACTAATGGGGCAAGCATCTTAAAATCTGAAAAGTAATGGGGCTAAACATGAGGGAGAAGGGAATCTAGAAAAAATTACCCATCTCCCCTTAAATATATTACCATGTTTTATGGAGGCCTGTCACCACAATAATCTGTTTTGTAAACTTTTACAAACACCAGATGGTGCTGGGGTGGAACGCTAGTGAACGGGTAATTGAATCCTGGACGGGGGAGAACTAGATTATTAGGATGTTTTATTTTTATGAATTTGTATTGTTATTTATTTATATATATATATATATATATATATATATATATATATATATATATATATGACAGTATATATATGTATATATATATTTTTTTTTTTATGAAGATAAAAGGCTTGAAGTAACGAGCGTCTGCCTCAAAACGGTTACAAAGCCTTTAAGTTACATACTAATATATATTCCATGTTACATATGAACTTTGGGTGATCAATGTATTCAAGGGATTAAATCCAAGTAAGGAGTATTAGGAAGACGTTTTGAGGTACGATCCTAATTTATGATAAGGGTTAACCATTAACTTCAAGCAAGTCGACTGAAGGTGTCTATCTTACTGGGTTATACTGAATACAGTATAATTATAGGTTACGTTGATGCTGTAGGTTAATCTCAGCACTCCGTCCTGCATAGATTAACCCTTCCCGCCCGGGCAGCATTTAAAATGACGGTGCGACAGACGGTGCGGCCTGGGTGTCATTTTAAAATTCCTACGCTTGAAAGCGTGCTTTGAAATCCGCACGGCAAAAATTTCCTTTGCAGGGGCGATCGCAGCGCCACCAAGCCTCAACTACTACCGTTATCAGTTCCTACGTGCCCGCCATAGCGAGTTATAGCAAAAAAAAATCTTCCGACGCGTCCGATTCTGTGCAACCGCCTGTGCGCCCCACTGCTACCCCGCTCGCTACGTCTACGCCTGTTGCAAGCGAGAAAAAGCCACTACGTAAGAAACCAAAGGTATTATTGAGTGATGGTGCGATTGAGAGAGAACTTTTTGCCATTGAAGAAAGCAGTGGCGAAAGCTTGATCGATAAAGAACAATTTATTATTGCGAGTGAAGACGATGATTTTGTGGGGTTTGATGGTGATGACAATGTTGTTTTGTTTGAGGGAGGAGACAGTAGTGATGATCCTGATTTGGAAGTGGTGAATGAAGGTGAAGTAGAACTTCCCAGTGTGCTTGAGCATAGGCCTACCCCGCTGCCATTGCTTGGTCTGCCTAGGCCTACCCCGGGAACTTCCCCTTCCCCTGCCGGTACGCCCTTGAAAGTGGGCATATACTTTTATAAGCAAACATTGGTGAAAAGTGCAGCCAAGAAAGCATGCAGGGCAGCAGAAAAAGCTAGGGAAGGCGATGATAGTGATAGTGGCGCCGACCCTGGTCTAGCAACCACCCGCATTCCTTTGTCCCGACGCCTTGACCCGGGACCCCGCGCGAGTCACCCACAGCCCTCGGCTTCATCTCGCCCTCAGGATGAGCAAAGATCCTCTTCAACTGGTACTAGTGGTGCGGCATTGTCCTCCCACAGTGTGCCACAGCCCTCATCACATCGGAGAGCATTATTTGGAGCGGATAAACTCTCGGCTCGCCACAAAAGGAGCCCAACTCCCTTGGTTGAGGCTCCCATTGTTCCACCTCCCGCAGCCTCCCGCCCCCCACGCCGCCGACTCCTGGTCATTTCTTCGCCAGAATTGTCTCCCGAAGAAGATGTTGACGACCCCAACATTGCCCCAGATGACCTGACATCACCTGAGGAGGAGGAGGAGGACGAAGAAGATGTGGAAGCAGAGGACATCCCAACACGACGAGTTCGAGGGCGAGGTTGTGGGCGTGCGGCTCAGCCTGCCGCTGCCGCTGCCGCTGCCCCTGGGCGTGGGCGTGGGGGGCGTCCGCATGGGCAAGGGCGAGTGCCTGCGCGTGCACGCTAATCGGAGTTGTTTGTCTGGACAGATGGGGCAGATTTCGAGCCAGATTGTCCTGCCTTTGACGAGCAGCAGATTGGCTCAGGGGTAACAGCAGCATATCCCTGTGGCCCAGATGCTACCCCCAGTGAACTTTTTGTGGCTTCTACGACAACGAAGTCATGGAATACCTTGTCAAGGAAACTAATAATCACCATGAGATCTGTGCTAACTTTCTTGGCAGGAAGACCAGTGCCAAGATGGTGGCATGGCGATCTGTCACTGTGGCAGAAATTTATGTGTTTCTGGCACTAACTATGCTGATGACACACATCAGGAAGCACACACTGGCTGATTATTGGATAACTGCCGACCTCATCACAACTCCAGCATTCGGAAAGTACATGTCCAGGGACAGGTATTTTGACATCCTCTCGTATCTCCACCTGACCAACAACATGCATGTCCACCTTCCCGATGCACTATGGAAAATCAGGAAACTGTATGGCATGATACGTCATCGGTTTACTACCTACCTGTTTCCATTTCAGAAGATGTGCTCGACGAGCCTCTGGTCCTGTTCCGTGGTAGGCTGCATTTCAGACAGTACATCCCGACGAAGAGACACCATTTCGGCATCAAGCTCTTCGTCCTCTGCGTCTGTAAGACGGGGTATGTGCTGGACTTTGTGGTCTACAGCGACAGTGGTGGCGTAATTGTGACTGACCCCGACATTGGATTTGGCGGCGCTGTCGTACAGAAGATGATGGAGAAACACTTCCACAAGAACCACATCCTGTACACAGACAATTACTATACGTCGCCAATCCTCACCATGTACCTCCATGACCGCAAGTCCGTAACTGTCGGCACAGTCAAGGCCAAGAGGAAGGGCATGCCAACATACCCAACCAAGGCCAAGAAGACGGATATCTTCCACATGAAGAGTGGCCCCATCCTCTCTATCCACTGGCATGACCAGCGGAAGGTCAACCTCCTCACCACATGCCACATGGCAGAGATGGTCGCCACAGGGAAGGTGGACAGGTAGACCAAAAACCCCGTCCAGAAACCAGCTGCTGTCCTGGATTACAACCTGAATATGCATTTCATCGATAAGTTCGACATGCAGATGGGCTTCATCGACTGCCTGCGAACATCTTGCAGGTGGTACAAGAAGTTTATTCTGCATACGGTAGATATATCGGCCCTCAATGTCTACAATATCTACCGTCTGAGGACTCCCGGAGCCAAGAAGTACAAATCGCTGAGCTAGTTCCACAAGCAGGTGATACTTGAGCTCCTGGAAAAATATGTTATAGCCGGGAGACCACTACAAGGACCAGGTCGGCTGGACCGCACATCATGTGCAGACTATTTCAGGAAGCACCAGCTCAACTCCTTTCCTCCCAAAGTACCAGGTGGTGTAGCCAAGAAGCAGAAGAGATTCCATGTCTGTAGCCATACAACCCGCAGACCCCATAAAGTAAAAAAAAAACACATGGGAATGCCTCGAGTGTGAAGTGGCACTGTGCGCTGGATGGTGCTTCAACGACTTTCACACTCTAGTCCAATATTGAAGTGCCCATGCCAATGACTGTGAAAGTGACACTCTAAAATGTAGGCTAATAATATTATAAAATAATGAGTAAAAATGAAAGAGACACAAATAACTAATAATAAGCGCCTTCATAACAATATGAACAAGTGAAAGTGACACTCTAAAATATATATTATAGCTTACCTAACAAAAAATAAGTAAAAATTACACTATCAATTATCCTAGTCCAGTGAAAGTGACACTATAATAATAATAAAACTGAGTAAAAGTGAAAGATACACAACTAACTAATAATAAGTGCCTTCATAACAATATGAACAAGTGAAAGTGACACTAAAATATATATTATAGCTTACCTAGCAATACATAAAAGTGCATATGACACTATTAATTATCATAGTCCAGTGAAAGTGACACTATAATAACAATAAAATTGAGTAAAAGTGAAAGAGACACAAATAACTTCATAAAAATAACTTTATTGAGTGAAAATAACATAACAATTATAATAAATGGCAGAATAAACAATAAAAACACTCAAAATCGCTTCCCGGCATAATTGCGGGTGGGGCAACGAGTGCAACAGTGCGTCGTAGCCAGGGCCGAAGTTGAGTGTATGGACGCATCTAGGTAGATACGCGCCAAAAGTTACCTCCACTAGCATCGCCATAACTCCGGAACCAGTTGAGCTAGAGAGCTCTACTCAATGCCGACCTACACGGCAAGGTACGGAGTACATTTTGACGTGTCTGATCATTGTAGCTATTGTATTAACCCTTCCTCCCCGGGTGTCATTTTAATATGAGACCACGAAATAAGGGCTGGTGCCCGGGTGTCCTTTCAGGAAATAGTAAGCTTGAAAGCCTATTCAGCTTGGTCTGAACGCCGTGCGTCCGACACATGTAAACAAAGCCGATCGTTGCGTCACCGCACCTCCGAAAACAAGAAGGAGAAGACTCGTTTGTTATTGTATGTCTGCAGGTCGTTGTTTCAGTAGTGAAAAGATCGTCGTATTGCTAACATCGCCTGAAAATGCTCTCCACTAAAATCGTCATCACAACTGAACCAGTTGACTTAGAGAGCTCTACTCAACGCCAGTCTACAGATTGGAAACCGCACTACAATTATAGATGCGTGGGAAATTTCTAGCAGTTAAAATTAATCAAAATACGGTAGCCTAGGCCTAGACGTTTTTCGGCCAGATCGCCCGGGTAGCCCACCCTGTCCTTTGGAGATACAGCCCGGGCCAGGAGGGTTAAGGGAGATAGGTCTTTGTTTACATGTGTTATTTTTCAGCCAGATCACCCGGATACGAGCTCCGTCATTTAGAAAGGCAGCCCGGGCGGGAAGGGTTAAGATAGATAGGTATATCACTGCCACCATCCCATTTATACCTTATACATGTTATATATAGGTAAAGGGGAAATTAAAGGTTCTCTGTATCCAAACCACTTTATTATTAAGTAACAACAGTTCTGATTATTACTGAATGATGTATGCAGCTGTACTAATAATATAAGAAGGATAATTCCCTATGATGAGAGGGAATCTCATCTGCTAGACCTCCAGTTGTGTCTGAGGCCTGTATCTAACTAACTCAAATTTGCCTTCAATACCTCTCACCTCCCTTTCTCTGCCACACCTTAAGCCTGGTGGGAATTTCCTAGTACATTTCTATTCACGTGATCCAAACATGGAGAGAGGAATCAGAAATGCAAGTTGAGCTAAAAGGCGTGAGAAAGGATTCTGAGTCATGAATTCGAAAGGGTGAACTACCTCCAAGGTTGTACAGTCTCCCACACAAGTATAGTTCACTGTAAGTAAATTCACCTTACAATTATATGAGAAATGTAATAAATGGTATATAGTAAACAGCATAATAGTTAGATGTAATAAAACCAAAAGAGTGACAGATAATCAAATTACCATACGTTAGGGTCAAAATACCTGGACACATGGTAGTTTAAAGAAGGGTAAGTCTTACGTTGAAGGAAAGATTGATTGAGTGAGAGTAATATGCATCAAAAGATTTGTTTGTATTGAATTTGCTTCCGCTTCCTGCATTTAATTTGTTTTACACAAAACAGTGGTTGATATCAAAGTTATTAAATCGAATTACTTAAATTGTATTATTTTTTGTTCTCAATGTGATGCACACTTAGTAGTACTGTTAAAATATTTAACCTTATTGGTAAAAACGTGTGCTATTAATTTTAATGTCATCACCATCGAACACTGGACCACCTCAGACTCCAGACAAAAGTTACGAGACACATTTGTTTATAGAAGCACGCATGCATCAAGTTCATTATTGGGGGAAACTTTTAGATTTTCACCACAATATGATAATCACGCCACTGTCTTAGATATATCATAACTCATAAGGTATCTTTACTTACTTATGTTATTATGATTATCTTGACGGGGTTTAGCTGGTTTATGTAACATTGTTCAGTAAACTAGAAATATAGTTGGGCCAATTAGTCATGAAAATAGCAACACCCTGTACTCATACTTTAAACCGACCAACCAACTTATAATTTTCCAACCCAATTTTCAATTATTTGATGAAGCCAGAATTTTATTCCCCCCCCCCCCCCCTTGACACACACACACACACACACACACCTCCACTCACCCGTTAGGTATTAAGCTGGAGTCACTCAAGGCCATGTATCCGACACTATGCTTTGAGTCACTTTATTAGGTTCATAATATACGTAATACAACACTAGTATTCAACCAATCGTACTTACAATTAAAAGTAATGTTGAGGTTTATATTTTATGGTCAAGAACAGGCACATTGAAATTCAAACATGTTACCCAAACATACGAACTATTAATATTCACTTTTCCATCCTTTCAAGCCACAATTATTCTACTACTCTATCCTACATCTTACTCTCAGGTGGTTCACTCTTACATTGTCTCACTCCCTCATCACTCTGTTATTATTATCCTACACCTTACTCTCAGGTGGTTCTCTCTTACATTGTCTCACTCCCTCATATCTCTGTTCTATTATCCTACACCTTACTCTCAGGTGGTACACTCTTAGATTGTCTCACTCCTCATATCTCTGTTACTATTATCCTACACCTTACTCTCAGGTGGTTCACTCTTACATTGTCTCACTCCCTCATCTCTGTTACTATTATCCTACACCTTGCTCTCAGGTGGTTCACTCTTACATTGTCTCACTCCTTCATCACTATGTTACTATTATCCTACACCTTACTCTCAGGTGGTTCACACTTACATTGTCTCACTCCCTCATCACTCTGTTACTATCCTACATCTTACTCTCAGGTGGTTCACTCTTACATTGTCTCACTCCCTCATCAATCTGTTACTATTATCCTACACCTTACTCTCAGATGGTTCTCTCTTACATTGTCTCACTCCCTCAACACTCTGTTACTCTTATCCTACACCTTACTCTCAGGTGGTTCACTCTTACATTGTCTCACTCCCTCATCACTCTGTCAATATTATCCTACATCTTACTCTCAGGTGGTTTTCTCTTACATTGTGTCACTCCCTCATCACTCTGTTACTATTATCCTACACCTTACTCTCAGGTGGTTTTCTCTTACATTGTGTCACTCCCTCATCACTCTGTTACTATTATCCTACACCTTACTCTCAGGTGGTTCACTCCTACATTGTCTCACTCCCTCATCACTCTGTTACTATTATCCTACATCTTACTCTCAGGTGGTTCTCTCTTACATTGTCTCACTCCTTCATCACTCTGTTACTATTATCCTACACCTTACTCTCAGGTGGTTCTCTCTTACATTGTCTCACTCCCTCATCACTCTGTTACTCTTATCCTACACCTTACTTTCAGGTGGTTCACTCTTACATTGTCTCACTCCCTCATCACTCTGTTAATATTATCCTACATCTTACCCTCAGGTGGTTTTCTCTTACATTGTTTCACTCCCTCATCACTCTGTTACTATTATCCTACACCTTACTCTCAGGTGGTTCTCTCTTACATTGTCTCACTCCCTCATCACTCTGTTACTATTATCCTACACCTTACACTCAGGTGGTTTTCTCTTACATTGTCTCATTCCCTCATCACTCTGTTACTATTATCCTACACCTTACTCTCAGGTGGTTCACTCTTACATTGTCTCACTCCCTCATCACTCTGTTACTATTATCCTACATCTTACTCTCAGGTGGTTCACTCTTAGATTGTCTCACACCCTCATCACTCTGTTACTATTATCCTACATCTTACCCTCAGGTGGTTCACTCTTAGATTGTCTCACACCCTCATCACTCTGTTACTATTATCCTACATCTTACTCTCAGGTGGTTCACTCTTAGATTGTCTCACACCCTCATCACTCTGTTACTATTATCCTACATCATACTCTCAGGTGGTTCACTCTTAGATTGTCTCACACCCTCATCACTCTGTTACTATTATCCTACATCTTACTCTCTGGTGGTTCACTCTTAGATTGTCTCACACCCTCATCACTCTGTTACTATTATCCTACATCTTACTCTCAGGTGGTTCACTCTTAGATTGTCTCACTCCCTCATCACTCTGTTACTATTATCCTACATCTTACTCTCAGGTGGTTCACTCTTCGATTGTCTCACTCCCTCATCACTCTGTTACTATTATCCTACATCTTACTATCAGGTGGTTCACTCTTAGATTGTCTCACTCCTTCATCACATTGTTACTATTATCCTACATGTTACTCTCAGGTGGTTCTCTCTTAGATTGTCTCACTCCCTCATCACTCTGTTACTATTATCCTACATCTTACTCTCAGGTGGTTCACTCTTAGATTGTCTCACTGCCTCATCACTCTGTTACTATTATCCTACATCTTACTCTCAGGTGGTTCTCTCTTAGATTGTCTCACTCCCTCATCTCTCTGTTACTATTATCCTACATCTTACTCTCAGGTGGTTCACTCATAGATTGTCTCACTCCCTCATCACTCTGTTACTATTATCCTACATCTTACTCTCAGGTGGTTCACTCTTAGATTGTCTCACTCCTTCATCACTCTGTTACTATTATCCTACATCTTACTCTCAGGTGGTTCTCTCTTAGATTGTCTCACTCCCTCATCACTCTGTTACTATTATCCTACATCTTACTCTCAGGTGGTTCACTCTTAGATTGTCTCACTCCTTCATCACTGTTACTATTATCCTACATCTTACTCTCAGGTGGTTCACTCTTAGATTGTCTCACTCCCTCATCACTCTGTTACTATTATCCTACACCTTACTCTCAGGTGGTTCACTCTTAGATTGTCTCACACCCTCATCACTCTGTTACTATTATCCTACATCTTACTCTCAGGTGGTTCACTCTTTAGATTGTCTCACACCCTCATCACTCTGTTACTATTATCCTACATCTTACTCTCAGGTGGTTCTCTCTTAGATTGTTTCACACCCTCATCACTCTGTTACTATTATCCTACATCTTACTCTCAGGTGGTTCACTCTTAGATTGTCTCACACCCTCACACTCTGTTACTATTATCCTACATCTTACTCTCAGGTGGTTCTCTCTTAGATTGTCTCACTCCCTCATCACTCTGTTACTATTATCCTACATCTTACTCTCAGGTTGTTCTCTCTTACATTGTCTCACTCCCTCATCACTCTGTTACTATTATCCTACATCTTACTCTCAGGTGGTTCGCTCTTAGATTGTCTCACACCCTCATCACTCTGTTACTATTATCCTACATCTTACTCTCAGGTGGTTCACTCTTAGATTGTCTCACACCCTCATCACTCTGTTACTATTATCCTACATCTTACTCTCAGGTGGTTCTCTCTTAGATTGTCTCACACCCTCATCACTCTGTTTCTATTATCCTACATCTACTCTCAGGTGGTTCTCTCTTAGATTGTCTCACTCCCTCATCACTCTGTTACTATTACCCTACATCATACTCTCAGGTGGTTCTCTTTTAGATGTCTCACTCCTTCATCACTCTGTTACTATTATCCTACATCTTACTCTCAGGTGGTTCACTCTTACATTGTCTCACTCCCTCATCACTCTGTTACTATTATCCTATATCTTACTCTCAGGTGGTTCTCTCTTACATTGTCTCACTCCCTAATCACTCTGTTACTATTATCCTACACCTTACTCTCAGATGGTTCTCTCTTACATTGTCTCACTCCCTCATCACTCTGTTACTCTTATCCTACACCTTACTCTCAGGTGGTTCACTCTTACATTGTCTCACTCCCTCATCACTCTGTTAATATTATCCTACATCTTACCCTCAGGTGGTTTTCTCTTACATTGTTTCACTCCCTCATCACTCTGTTACTATTATCCTACATCCTACTCTCATGTGGTTCTCTCTTACATTGTCTCACTCCGTCATCACTCGGTTACTATTATCCTACACCTTACTCTCAGGTGGTTCACTCTTACATTGTCTCACTCCTCATCACTCTGTTACTATTATCCTACATCCTACTCTCAGGTGGTTCTCTCTTACATTGTCTCACTCCCTCATCACTCTGTTACTATTATCCTACACCTTACTCTCAGGTGGTTCACTCTTACATTGTCTCACTCCCTCATCACTCTGTTACTATTATCCTACATCTTACTCTCAGGTGGTTCTCTCTTAAATTGTCTCACTCCCTCATCACTCTGTTACTATTATCCTACATCTTACTCTCAGGTGGTTCACTCTTAGATTGTCTCACACCCTCCATCACTCTGTTACTATTATCCTACATCTTACTCTCAGGTGGTTCACTCTTAGATTGTCTCACACCCTCATCACTCTGTTACTATTATCCTACATCTTACTCTCAGGTGGTTCACTCTTAGATTGTCTCACACCCTCATCACTCTGTTACTATTATCCTACATCTTACTCTCAGGTGGTTCACTCTTAGATTGTCTCACTCCTTCATCACTCTGTTACTATTATCCTACATCTTACTCTCAGGTGGTTCACTCTTACATTGTCTCACTCCCTCATCACTCTGTTACTATTATCCTACATCTTACTCTCAGGTGGTTCTCTCTTACATTGTCTCACTCCCTCATCACTCTGTTACTTATCCTACACCTTACTCTCAGGTGGTTCTCTCTGACATTGTCTCACTCCCTCATCACTCTGTTACTCTTATCCTACACCTTACTCTCAGGTGGTTCACTCTTACATTGTCTCACTCCCTCATCACTCTGTTAATATTATCCTACATCTTACTCTCAGGTGGTTCGTTCTTAGATTGTCTCACACCCTCATCACTCTGTTACTATTATCCTACATCTTACTCTCAGGTGGTTCACTCTTAGATTGTCTCACACCCTCATCACTCTGTTACTATTATCCTACATCTTACTCTCAGGTGGTTCACTCTTAGATTGCCTCACTCCCTCATCACTGTATTACTATTATCCTACATCTTACTCTCAGGTGGTTCACTCTTAGATTGCCTCACTCCCTCATCACTGTATTACTATTATCCTACATCTTACTCTCAGGTGGTTCACTCTTCGATTGTCTCACTCCCTCATCACTCTGTTACTATTATCCAACATCTTACTCTCAGGTGGTTCACTCTTAGATTGTCTCACTCCTTCATCACTCTGTTACTATTATCCTACATGTTACTCTCAGGTGGTTCTCTCTTAGATTGTCTCACTCCCTCATCACTCTGTTACTATTATCCTACATCTTACTCTCAGGTGGTTCACTCTTAGATTGTCTCACTGCCTCATCACTCTGTTACTATTATCCTACATCTTACTCTCAGGTGGTTCTCTCTTAGATTGTCTCACTCCCTCATCACACTGTTACTATTATCCTACATCATACTCTCAGGTGGTTCACTCTTAGATTGTCTCACACCCTCATCACTCTGTTACTATTATCCTACATCTTACTCTCAGGTGGTTCACTCTTAGATTGCCTCACTCCCTCATCACTGTATTACTATTATCCTACATCTTACTCTCAAGTGGTTCACTCTTAGATTGCCTCACTCCCTCATCACTGTATTACTATTATCCTACATCTTACTCTCAGGTGGTTCACTCTTCGATTGTCTCACTCCCTCATCACTCTGTTACTATTATCCAACATCTTACTCTCAGGTGGTTCACTCTTAGATTGTCTCACTCCTTCATCACTCTGTTACCATTATCCTACATCTTACTCTCAGGTGGTTCACTCTTAGATTGTCTCACACCCTCATCACTCTGTTACTATTATCCTACATCTTACTCTCAGGTGGTTCACTCTTAGATTGTCTCACTCCCTCATCACTCTGTTACTATTATCCTACATCTTACTCTCAGGTGGTTCACTCTTCGATTGTCTCACTACCTCATCACTCTGTTACTATTATCCTACATCTTACTCTCTGGTGGTTCACTCTTAGATTGTCTCACTCCTTCATCACTCTGTTACTATTATCCTACATGTTACTCTCAGGTGGTTCTCTCTTAGATTGTCTCACTCCCTCATCACTCTGTTACTATTATCCTACATCTTACTCTCTGGTGGTTCACTCTTAGATTGTCTCACTGCCTCATCACTCTGTTACTATTATCCTACATCTTACTCTCAGGTGGTTCTCTCTTAGATTGTCTCACTCCCTCATCACTCTGTTACTATTACCCTACATCTTACTCTCAGGTGGTTCACTCTTAGATTGTCTCACTCCCTCATCACTCTGTTACTATTATCCTACATCTTACTCTCAGGTGGTGCACTCTTAGATTTTCTCACTCCTTCATCACTCTGTTACTATTATCCTACATCTTACTCTCAGGTGGTTCTCTCTTAGATTGTCTCACTCCCTCATCACTCTGTTACTATTATCCTACATCTTACTCTCAGGTGGTTCACTCTTAGATTGTCTCACTTCATCACTCTGTTACTATTATCCTACATCTTACTCTCAGGTGGTTCACTCTTAGATTGTCTCACTCCCTCATCACTCTGTTACTATTATCCTACACCTTACTCTCAGGTGGTTCACTCTTAGATTGTCTCACACCCTCATCACTCTGTTACTATTATCCTACATCTTACTCTCAGGTGTTTCTCTCTTAGATTGTCTCACACCCTCATCACTCTGTTACTATTATCCTACATCTTACTCTCAGGTGGTTCTCTCTTAGATTGTTTCACACCCTCATCACTCTGTTACTATTATCCTACATCTTACTCTCAGGTGGTTCACTCTTAGATTGTCTCACACCCTCATCACTCTGTTACTATTATCCTACATCTTACTCTCAGGTGGTTCTCTCTTAGATTGTCTCACTCCCTCATCACTCTGTTACTATTATCCTACATCTTACTCTCAGGTGGTTCTCTCTTACATTGTCTCACTCCCTCATCACTCTGTTACTATTATCCTACATCTTACTCTCAGGTGGTTCACTCTTAGATTGTCTCACACCCTCATCACTCTGTTACTATTATCCTACATCTTACTTTCAGGTGGTTCACTCTTAGATTGTCTCACACCCTCATCACTCTGTTACTATTACCCTACATCATACTCTCAGGTGGTTCTCTCTTAGATTGTCTCACACCCTCATCACTCTGTTACTATTACCCTACATCTTACTCTCAGGTGGTTCACTCTTAGATTGTCTCACACCCTCATCACTCTGTTACTATTATCCTACATCTTACTCTCAGGTGATTCACTCTTAGATTGTCTCACTCCTTCATCACTCTGTTACTGTTATCCTACATCTTACTCTCAGGTGGTTCACTCTTACATTGTCTCACTCCCTCATCACTCTGTTACTATTATCCTACATCTTACTCTCAGCTGGTTCTCTCTTACATTTTCTCACTCCCTCATCACTCTGTTACTATTATCCTACACCTAACTCTCAGGTGGTTCTCTCTTACATTGTCTCACTCCCTCATCATTCTGTTACTCTTATCCTACACCTTACTCTCAGGTGGTTCACTCTTACATTGTCTCACTCCCTCATCACTCTGTTAATATTATCCTACATCTTACCCTCAGGTGGTTTTCCTTACATTGTTTCACTCCCTCATCACTCTGTTACTATTACCCTACATCATACTCTCAGGTGGTTCTCTCTTAGATTGTCTCACACCCTCATCACTCTGTTACTATTATCCTACATCTTACTCTCAGGTGGTTCACTCTTAGATTGTCTCACACTCTCATCACTCTGTTACTATTATCCTACATCTTACTCTCAGGTGGTTCACTCTTAGATTGTCTCACTCCTTCATCACTCTGTTACTATTATCCTACATCTTACTCTCAGGTGGTTCACTCTTCCATTGTCTCACTCCCTCATCACTCTGTTACTATTATCCTACATCTTACTCTCAGGTGGTTCTCTCTTACATTGTCTCACTCCCTCATCACTCTGTGACTATTATCCTACACCTTACTCTCAGGTGGTTCTCTCTTACATTGCCTCACTTCCTCTTCACTCTGTTACTCTTATCCTACACCTTACTCTCAGGTGGTTCACTCTTACATTGTCTCACTCCCTCATCACTCTGTTAATATTATCCTACATCTTACCCTCAGGTGGTTTTTTCTTACATTGTTTCACTCCCTCATCACTCTGTTACTATTATCCTACACCTTACTCTCAGGTGGTTCTCTCTTACATTGTCTCACTCCCTCATCACTCTGTTACTATTATCCTACACCTTACTCTCAGGTGGTTTTCTCTTACATTGTCTCACTCCCTCATCACTCTGTTACTATTATCCTACACCTTACTCTCAGGTGGTTCACTCTTAGATTGTCTCACACCCTCATCACTCTGTTACTATTATCCTACATCTTACTCTCAGGTGGTTCTCTCTTAGATTGTCTCACACCCTCATCACTCTGTTACTATTATCCTACATCTTACTCTCAGGTGGTTCTCTCTTAGATTGTCTCACTCCCTCATCACTCTGTTACTATTACCCTACATCATACTCTCAGGTGGTTCTCTCTTAGATTGTCTCACACCCTCATCACTCTGTTACTATTATCCTACATCTTACTCTCAGGTGGTTCACTCTTAGATTGTCTCACACCCTCATCACTCTGTTACTATTATCCTACATCTTACTCTCAGGTGGTTCACTCTTAGATTGTCTCACTCATTCATCACTCTGTTACTATTATCCTACATATTACTCTCAGGTGGTTCACTCTTACATTGTCTCACTCCCTCATCACTCTGTTACTATTATCCTACATCTTACTCTCAGGTGGTTCTCTCTTACATTGTCTCACTCCCTCATCACTCTGTTACTATTATCCTACACCTTACTCTCAGGCGGTTCTTTCTTACATTGTCTCACTCCCTCATCACTCTGTTACTCTTATCCTACACCTTACTCTCAGGTGGTTCACTCTTACATTGTCTCACTCCCTCATCACTCTGTTAATATTATCCTACATCTTACCCTCAGGTGGTTTTCTCTTACATTGTTTCACTCCCTCATCACTCTGTTACTATTATCCTACACATTACTCTCAGGTGGTTCTCTCTTACATTGTCTCACTCCCTCATCACTCTGTTACTATTACCCTACATCATACTCTCAGGTGGTTCTCTCTTAGATTGTCTCACACCCTCATCACTCTGTTACTATTATCCTACATCTTACTCTCAGGTTGTTCTCTTACATTGTCTCACTCCCTCATCACTCTGTTACTATTATCCTACATCTTACTCTCAGGTGGTTCACTCTTACATTGTCTCACTCCCTCATCACTCTGTTCCTATTATCCTACATCTTACTCTCAGGTGGTTTTCTCTTACATTGTCTCACTCCCTCATCACTCTGTTACTATTATCCTACACCTTACTCTCAGGTGGTTCACTCTTACATTGTCTCACTCCTTCATCACTCTGTTACTATTATCCTACATCTTACTCTCATGTGGTTCTCTCTTACACGATCCAAATTCAAAACCGCCAGGGATAACGACCGAGGACCGAGGACAGCCATGAATGTAAATGTAGATCCGACCAGAACCAAAAATTCGATGAAAGAACGTTCTGAGAGTTCTAAAACCGCAACTTTAAAGGTTTTCTATGCAAACGCTCGTAGCATACGCAATAAATTTTCAGATTTAAAGGAACTAGTGTTTACAGAAAATTATGATGTGATTGGCATAACAGAATCTTGGCTCAATACAGAAGATAGAGACTTTTTAGCAGAGTATTCACTTCCCGGTTATTTAATGTTTGAGAACAGCCGAATAAATTAAAATGGAGGTGGCGTTTTATTTTATATCAAAGAAAGTCTTAACCCGACCCTCGTGTCAAAACCTCAAATTGTGAACGTCGACACATCTTTTGTGCTAATAAAGAATAATAAAGGTACAAAAATAATACTTGCGTTAATATACAGACCTTCAGCTCAATCAGTGCAAACTGACCGAGAAATTTACGAACAAATTGCAGATGTAAGTAACTCACAAGATACCGTAATTTTTGGCGACTTTAATTTACCTGTGACCAAGTGGGGCGATACTCTTACTTCACACTCTGGACATGACTTGTATACGAACTTGCAAGAGAGTTCGCTTTATCAATTTGTTCGAACGCCGACCCGTGGTAATAACGTTCTTGACATTGTACTTGCAACAAAAGAAGAATTGATAGAGAATTTGAATGTTGGTGATGAATTCAGTAATAGCGACCATCGTACGATAACTTTCAATTTAAAGTTTACGAGTAACGAACCAAATAGTAGCATCGAAAAAGTCCCTAATTTCAAGAAAGCAAACTTCCAGAAACTTAGAGCTATGTTTAAAGAAACTGACTGGAGCTTTTTAATTAACAATAACGACATAAATACATCTTGGAAGTTATTCGAAACAACTTACCTAAAAGCAGTGCAAGACTGCATACCATCGAAAATACGGCGTCCAGGGCATAATAATAAGCCCAAATGGTGGAATAAAGATATTTCAAACTGCCTGCTTGCTAAAAAATTTGCTAATGATAGATTAAAATCCTCACAAAATGACGAAGAACGGGTGAAATTTGTAGAGCTACGACGCAAAGCCAAAAAGTTAATTAAGCAGAGTAAAAAGACCTTAGAGTTACATATTGCGAATGAAAGTAAAACAAACCCGAAAGAATTCTATAGTTATATCAGAAAGAAAAAAGTAGTTACTTCAACTGTTGGACCGTTAGTCGATGAAAGTGGAGAATACACCAAAGACGAAGTACAAATGAGCAATGCCCTCAATACCTTCTTTGCATCAGTTTTTACAACAGAAGACCTCAGTGATATCCCTACACCATCGCCGATTCAGATTGATAATTCAGATGTTCTAAGCAATATCACCGTTACAGAGAGAGAAGTATTGAATTGTTTAGATAAACTCAAGGTAAATAAAACGCCAGGACCTGATACAATCTCGCCTAGAGTTCTAAAGGAAGCTAAGGATGAGCTCTCCAAACCACTGATTTTACTATTCAATAAATCCTTGCAGTCTGGAACTATGCCTGATCAGTGGAAGCTAGCCAACGTAACACCGATATTCAAAAAAGGCAGCAAATCCCTACCCAGTAACTATCGTTCAATTAGCTTAACCTCAGTTGTTTGTAAAATGCTAGAAACGGTCATACGAGACAGACTCGTAAATCACTTAGAGGAAAGTAACATACTTAAAGATACTCAACACGGCTTTCGTAAAAAACGTTCCTGTTTAACAAACCTCTTAGACTTCTTCCACGATATCCTCAACCTCTACGATGAGAGTAAAGCTGTAGATATTATATACCTTGATTTTCAAAAGGCCTTTGACAAAGTTCCCCACAAACGTTTACTGCTAAAACTAAAAGCGCATGGAATCCAAGACGGTGTGTTGAAATGGATAGAAAATTGGCTCAGCAACAGAAAGCAAAGGGTAGTCATAAACGGTAAGGCATCTAAATGGACCAATGTAAGTAGCGGGGTACCCCAGGGATCGGTACTAGGACCAATTCTCTTTCTAATTTACATCAACGACATAGATGAGGGTCTCACCTGTACAATCTCAAAATTTGCTGACGATACAAAAATTGCAAATAGCGTACTCTCAAAAGAACAAGTTGACGATATGCAACACAATCTAGATAAATTGTCATGTTGGGCCCAAATTTGGCAAATGAGTTTCAATGCGGATAAATGTAAAGTACTACATGTCGGATACCTAAATGAGAAAGCAAACTATTCGATGAATGGCATTCAGCTTAAGAATGTAAACAGAGAAACCGATCTGGGAGTAACAATATCGAGTAACCTAAAACCGAGTCAACAATGTTCAGAAGTTGTTAAGAAGGCAAACAAAATAATTGGCTTTATAGGCAGGTCATTTGAGCATAAATCCAAAGAAGTTATCCTAACCCTTTACAATTCCTTAGTCCGCCCTCTTCTGGAATACTGCGTTCAATCCTGGTGCCCTTATTACCAAAAAGATATAAACAAGCTAGAACGAGTTCAACGTAGAGTTACCAAAATTATACCTAGCCTAAAGAACAAACCATACGAAGAGCGTCTTAGAGAATAAAATCTATTTCCTTTAACCCAGCGCAGATTAAGAGGTGACTTAATTCAAGTGTTCAAAATCATCAAAGGCATCGACAATATGAACTGTAGTAAGTACTTCACTATCGACCAATCTAATTACACGTGGGGAAACGGTTGCAAAATGATTGGTAAATCTTTTAACTCGCACGAATCTAAGAATTTCTTCTTCAATCGAGTTGTCAACTTGTGGAATGGGCTTCCCCGAAACGCTATAGACTGCATCACCGTTGATTCATTTAAACTCCGCCTAGACAAATATCTCTCATTAAACCCGCGACTGACTGCGTTTGTAAATGACTGACTGCGTTTGTAAATGAATAACTTTATTTTATCCCCCCCTCAGTTACTAACCCATCTGTCCTCTACTAACTCCCTAATCCTGCCACGGACATTAGTTCCAGGGCAGTAATTCCCTTTCCAATGTTCCCTTACCCACTCTAAACCACTGTTTGGACACTTGATCCTCAGTGTTTTGGAGGACAAGCAACCTAGAAGGGTCACTAGACCTGTTGTTGCTTGATTTCCTTTGTACTCCTTTGTACTCTTACATTGTCTCACTCCCTCATCACTCTGTTACTATTATCCTACACCTTACTCTCAGGTGGTTCACTCTTACATTGTCTCACTCCCTCATCACTCTGTTACTATTATCCTACATCTTACTCTCAGGTGGTTCTCTCTTAGATTGTCTCACTCCCTCATCACTCTGTTACTATTATCCTACATCTTACTCTCAGGTGGTTCACTCTTAGATTGTCTCACTCCCTCATCACTCTGTTACTATTATCCTACATCTTACTCTCAGGTGGTTCACCCTTCGTTTGTCTCACTCCCTCATCACTCTGTTACTATTATCCTACATCTTACTCTTAGCTGGTTCACTCTTAGATTGTCTCACTCCTTCATCACTCTGTTACTATTATCCTACATCTTCCTCTCAGGTGGTTCACTCTTAGATTGTCTCACTGCCTCATCACTCTGTTACTATTATCCTACATCTTACTCTCAGGTGGTTCTCTCTTAGATTGTCTCACTCCCTCATCACTCTGTTACTATTATCCTACATCTTACTCTCAGGTGGTTCACTCTTAGATTGTCTCACTCCCTCATCACTCTTTTACTATTATCCTACATCTTACTCTCAGGTGGTTCACTCTTCGTTTGTCTCACTCCCTCATCACTCTGTTACTATTATCCTACATCTTACTCTCAGGTGGTTCACTCTTAGATTGTCTCACTCCCTCATCACTCTGTTACTATTATCCTACATCTTACTCTCAGGTGGTTCACTCTTAGATTGTCTCACTCCTTCATCACTCTGTTACTATTATCCTACATCTTACTCTCAGGTGGTTCACTCTTAGATTGTCTCACTGCCTCATCACTCTGTTACTATTATCCTACATCTTACTCTCAGGTGGTTCTCTCTTAGATTGTCTCACTCCCTCATCACTCTGTTACTATTATCCTAGATCTTACTCTCAGGTGGTTCACTCTTAGATTTTTCTCAGTCCTTCATCACTCTGTTACTATTATCCTACATCTCACTCTCAGGTGGTTCTCTCTTAGATTGTCTCACTCCCTCATCACTCTGTTACTATTATCCTTCATCTTACTCTCAGGTGGTTCACTCTTAGATTGTCTCACTCCTTCATCACTCTGTTACTATTATCCTACATCTTACTCTCAGGTGGTTCACTCTTAGATTGTCTCACTCCCTCATCACTCTGTTACTATTATCCTACACCTTACTCTCAGCTGGTTCACACTTAGATTGTCTCACACCCTCATCACTCTGTTACTATTATCCTACATCTTACTCGCAGGTGGTTCTCTCTTAGATTGTCTCACACCCTCATCACTCTGTTACTATTATCCTAAATCTTACTCTCAGGTGGTTCTCTCTTAGATTGTTTCACACCCTCATCACTCTGTTACTATTATCCTACATCTTACTCTCAGGTGGTTCACTCTTAGATTGTCTCACACCCTCATCACTCTGTTACTATCCTACATCTTACTCTCAGGTGGTTCTCTCTTAGATTGTCTCACTCCCTCATCACTCTGTTACTATTATCCTACATCTTACTCTCAGGTTATTCTCTCTTACATTGTCTCACTCCCTCATCACTCTGTTACTATTATCCTACATCTTACTCTTAGGTGGTTCACTCTTAGATTGTCTCACACCCTCATCACTCTGTTACTATTATCCTACATCTTACTCTCAGGTGGTTCACTCTTAGATTGTCTCACACCCTCATCAGTCTGTTACTAGTATCCTACATCTTACTCTCAGGTGGTTCTCTCTTAGATTGTCTCACACCCTCATCACTCTGTTACTATTATCCTACATCTTACTCTCAGGTGGTTCACTCTTCGTTTGTCTCACTCCCTCATCACTCTGTTACTATTATCCTACATCTTACTCTTCAGCTGGTTCACTCTTAGATTGTCTCACTCCTTCATCACTCTGTTACTATTATCCTACATCTTCCTCTCAGGTGGTTCACTCTTAGATTGTCTCACTGCCTCATCACTCTGTTACTATTATCCTACATCTTACTCTCAGGTGGTTCTCTCTTAGATTGTCTCACTCCCTCATCACTCTGTTACTATTATCCTACATCTTACTCTCAGGTGGTTCACTCTTAGATTGTCTCACTCCTCATCACTCTGTTACTATTATCCTACATCTTACTCTCAGGTGGTTCACTCTTCGTTTGTCTCACTCCCTCATCACTCTGTTACTATTATCCTACATCTTTCTTAGGTGGTTCACTCTTAGATTGTCTCACCTCATCACTCTGTTACTATTATCCTACATCTTACTCTCAGGTGGTTCACTCTTAGATTGTCTCACCTCATCACTCTGTTACTATTATCCTACATCTTACTCTCAGGTGGTTCTCTCTTAGATTGTCTCACTCCCTCATCACTCTGTTACTATTATCCTACATCTTACTCTCAGGTGGTTCACTCTTAGATTGTCTCAGTCCTTCATCACTCTGTTACTATTATCCTACATCTCACTCTCAGGTGGTTCTCTCTTAGATTGTCTCACTCCCTCATCACTCTGTTACTATTATCCTTCATCTTACTCTCAGGTTATTCTCTCTTACATTGTCTCACCCTCATCACTCTGTTACTATTATCCTACATCTTACTCTTAGGTGGTTCACTCTTAGATTGTCTCACACCCTCATCACTCTGTTACTATTATCCTACATCTTACTCTCAGGTGGTTCACTCTTAGATTGTCTCACACCCTCATCAGTCTGTTACTAGTATCCTACATCTTACTCTCAGGTGGTTCTCTCTTAGATTGTCTCACACCCTCATCACTCTGTTACTATTATCCTACATCTTACTCTCAGGTGGTTCACTCTTAGATTGTCTCACACCCTCATCACTCTGTTACTATTATCCTACATCTTACTCTCAGGTGGTTCACTCTTAGATTGTCTCACACCCTCATCACTCTATTACTATTATCCTACATCTTACTCTCAGGTGGTTCACTCTTAGATTGTCTCACTCCCTCATCACTCTGTTACTATTATCCTACATCTTACTCTCAGGTGGTTCACTCTTAGATTGTCTCACACCCTCATATCTCTCACATCTATCCTACTTCTCATATCCTCTCTCCTACAACAGCCTGTTTTCTACACATTGCCTCTCCTTTTTCCCTTAAAGCACCCCCATCGTCATTTACTCACACGTTTTACCTCCCCCTCTCACACACACACACACACACACACACACACACACACACGTGTAGCTTCAGACAGAAGAGTAAATATAACCTTATAGTCCGCTTCCGGTACAATCACCACCATCTGTTTATATCATCTTCCTTGATTCACTCCTTTCTCTCCGGCAAATTTCCACCAATAACTGCATTCATTGTTCAACCTCTGTCCAATTTCTTAGATGCGCATATAATTAGATGTATTTATTGTTATGTATTTTTTAATATAATTATACAAGTAAATATTGCTTTGCAATTAGTTCAATAACGTAGTGTGTTTATTATTCGGATTGAACCGTGTTCTCGACACACTTAAGTTATGTTCCCATTAACCCCACAATGTAAGATAATATTGCTTAGTTGCATACTAGAGGGTACATAATTATAAACAACAAGTGTCTCACAATAAGTTGTATACATAATTAATACATACACTGAAAACAGTACTAGATTACTAAGGATCAGTACAACACAAACAATAAAAACCCGGTAAGCGTGTTTTATTTTCTCAGGCGGAAACCTCTATTTTAGTTATGGGACCATAGTCTAAAGGAGGTATTAGGTTGTGTTTTCTGCCAGGGTGCTTGTTCGACAAGCTCTTTCTTTGCAGATGTGTCTCTTTCTGTTCTGTTGAGTAGGTGGTGAGTGTGTCTTTCTGAAGGGAGAAGGTGAAAAGTAAAGTGGTTGTACAGTTTTGTATACAGTTCAGTCAACAGTTCAACACATCATGACAGGTCAGTGTGGCCCTTACTTGTAAATAATGCCTGAGCAAATATACTATATTTGTTGTGTGTGTGTGTGTGTGTGTGTGCGTGCGAATTAAAGCAAATTTAGTAATGGCCTCATCAGTTCAAGTCCTCCAAACTTGACTTTCCCATTTGTGTGGGTCACTCTAATTACGAAATGTATAAAACAATGTCTGGATCTTACCCTCCTTTCCTCATTACTGTTCCCATATACTTAGAGCAATAATTGTCTTCATAATGTCCGCTTATTCTTGTTTAGCACATGTATAATGTAGATCTCTCCATACTACCCTGTCTCCTCACACGCTACGATACAAATCTCACAATTAATTAACTGTCAAGGATCATCGTTCTCTATTATTGGTATGTTTTTCCTCCTAGCAATAGGTTTTTGTTATTCAGGTTCATAGCTAATCAATATCAGAAAATATTGTATATTTACAATTATTTACTACCTCCTATATTTGCAAAGCTTTAATGTTGCACCTGTTAATGTGTAATGTGTTTAAAACGGTAACCGTACCTAAGCATTTAATACTAATCATAATAATAATAATAATAATAATAATAAAAATAATAAGAATGATAATAATACTGATAGTGATAATAATAATAATAATACTAATAATAATAACATGAATACAAATAATATTAAATATGAAGTCATATATGCAAACGACTCTACATTACACTATTTAATTAGTTTTCCAGAACGCCCCAACCAGCAATCCCTAAAAAGCAAACTTAATGAAGCCATACAACAATTATCTTTGATCTAACTACCATTTCCAATTCGGCTAGAACAAACGGTGTTATCTTTAATGTAATGCTTCCAAAACCCAATGTCTCTATCTATCTACCTGCCGTGAACTCTCAGAGGACTATCCCTTATACTTCAACAATACAAAAATCAACCCTTTATCTTCTCTCATTATTCTTGGTGTCTCTTTTTCTTCTGGTCACTCGTGGAAGGACCATATCACCACTCTTGCTAAGGCGGCCTCCCAGAAGCAAGGTGTGCTCAACCGCCTCAAGGGGTTCTTTACCCCTGCACAGCTTCTTGCTCTGTACAGGGGCACAGTGCGTCCTTGTATTGAGTATTGTTCACATGTGTGGGGAGGAATCCTCTCACACAGCATATCTAGACAAAGTAGAAAGGAAAGCCTTTTGTCTCATTAACTCTCGTCCACTCACCGACTGTGCAATCTGTCTCTCTTCGCCGCAATGTTGCATCTCTCTCGCTATTCTATTGCTACTACAATAATCAGTGTTCCTCAGAGCTCTCCCAGTGTAAACCACCTCCTCTACGTAGGCTACGTCTACCCGTCTTTCAACACAATAACACCCATACTCTGTACAACTCTCCAACTAAAGAGTGAAACGATACTCAAAATCTTTATTCTACTCAACAGCTGAGCCCTGGGACTCTCTCTCTGAATCCATCTTTCCCTCATCCTAGGACTTAAATTGTTTTAAACTCCGTGTGTCCAGACATTTTAGCTCGATCGTTCCTTGATTTTGGTCCTGTCACTCTTTCATCTCTGGGGGAGGCACTCGTCACAGGCAGTCTTGCCTTGTGTCTCCCTCTTCCAGGAAATATTGGGCCTACAGGTCTCTTACATACCTCAAACTGTTCCACATGTCCTATGGTAAAGCAGAGAGTGGAAATAGTGCGGAGGAAGGGGGTGATGATACTTCTAATACAATGTTTTTTATCGACGTGTTCATTCTATGGAGGGTGCCAACATTCTTACACAACAAAAGGTTCTAGGCCTAATGATAAGAATCACTATTTTGTCCCATGATATTCTCATACAGAATTATAGTGATGACAGTGATGATAGTGTCAGTGTAAGGGAATCACAGGCCATACCTAGAATTTACATAACTGCAGGTATAGTGGTTGGTGAAAGCTCTGCCAAAACAGACAGTTCTAAGGGTAATAATGACAGTGTGGAATTAATAACCTCTTTATTATGTCCAATGATATTCCCTCACATATTGATAGTGATGACAGTGATGATAGTGTCATTGAAGATGAACCACAGGTTATACATATAGGTAACCTGCTGCAGGTACAGTCACTGGTGAACATTCTGCCACAACAAAAAGATATAAGGCTAATACCAGTGCAGAAAGTTCCTACTTTAAGAGTGATGATAGTGAAGATGATCCCTTTCATAAGCCCACTGATACTGGTTCACAAAGTGATAGTGATGACATTCAGGATATACCAGGGCCAAGTGGTGAGTGTAGTGGAGGGAGAAGTGGGCCCCCTTATGACCCTCCAACAGGTGATCCAGGTAGGGGTCGAAGATCAAAGAAGGTTATACATGTCAGATTATCTTGTTTGTGATAATGTCTGGTAAAGTCGTCGGAATAAGTTCTCTACCACCCCATCATTTGCATTATGCAAATAAAACTGGAATACTCAAATTTTGAATAAACTATCTTTTGCATATGTTTACAAACTGTTGAGTGAATTACTGTTTAACTATTATTTCTAAACTGTTTCCATCAATATGTAACGGGTGATTTTTTTTCCCTTAGTTTCGTCCTTAGACCTACAACAAGTTAAAAAAAGAAAACAAATAAAGATAAATTCGTACATTTCTCGGCTCTTATATAAAATTGTTTATTTTGCCGCAAACCGCTTTCAAAGTTTGGTGCAACTTGTTTACAAAATGGGATAATTTCGTTTGTTTATCACTAACATGCAAAACAAAAACAAACATAAAAAATAGAGTAACATAAGAATCTGAAAACACACATGTTGATCTACAGTCTCTCCAAAAAATATCTATCTATCTATCTATCTATTGCCTGACGCCGTGATCCCCGAAGGGGTGGCCACGAACGAACCGCCCCCATGCACCTCTGTCCCCAGTCAGTCGACGCCCCCTCCCCCCAACCAGCACCGCCTTCGTTCATGTAGTTCCTCACTCCATCCTTCCACCTCATATTCGGTCTACCTCTCCCCCTCTGTCCCTCCACCTCGCTCTCGTACACCCTCTTAGTCATTCTCTCGCTTTCCATACGTTCCATATGGCCGAACCATCTCAAGTTGTTCCTTTTCACACTTTCTAGCACATCTACCTCCACACCACACCTCCTTCTTACTTCCTCATTAGTCTGTCTATCCCTCCATGTAACTCCGCACGCACTCCTTAAGTAATTCATTTCCACTGCTCTCACTCTTGGTCTGAGTCTCTCAACCAACGTCCATGCTTCGCTTCCGTAAGTCAGTGTCGGGATTACCACACTGTCATGCAAGGACTTCTTCACTTCCATACTGACCACCCTATTTCTTGTTACTGCTTTTAGCGTTCCTACAACCCTCTTCCCCTGTTGTACCCTCTCCCGCACCTCTTCATCCATAGTCCCATCTTTACTCAACACACTGCCCAGATACTTAAAAGAGTTACTTAAAGACGATCTCCATAGCCTGACCGTTCAGCTTCACCTCACACTCTGTGACTTCACCCCTTTCGAAGACCATAACCTTGCTCTTCCCCGTATTTACCTTCAAATTCCGTTTTTCGCACACTGTTCCAAACTCATTTACCAGACCCTGCAACTCCCATTCATTATCACTCATCAGAACTGTATCATCCGCAAACAGCAGTATAGGTAGCTTCCACTCAATTCCCTCCCTTTTCAGCGATACACCAACATCCACTGCTCTTGATAGTATTTCTTTCATAACTCCATCCATATATACAGTAAACAACCACGGGGACATCACACACCCCTGTTTCAAACCAACATTCAGGTCAAAGAACTCGCTCTGCTCACTCTCCACACGTACTGCCGCCTTTGCACCCTCATACATGCTCTTCACTGCTTTCAGCAACTTGCCCTCTACTCCGTATATTCTAAGTACTTTCCACAAACCTTCTCTATCCACTCTGTCATAGGCCTTCTCCAAGTCCATAAAGGCAACATACACCTTTTGTTTCTTCTCCAGATACTTCTCCACAACACAATTCAGGGTAAAAATCTGTGCTACACATCCTCTTCCCTTCCTAAAACCTCCCTGCTCGTCGCCTATCCATTTCTCCGTTCTCACTCTCACTCTCTCAATCACTACCCTACTGTATACCTTCCCTACTACGCTTAGAAGACATATTCCTCGGTGGTTACCACACACTCCTCTTTCCCCTTTGCCCTTATATAGGGGGACTATTATGCCAGTCTTCCAGTCATCGGGTGCACTCCCCTTCTCCCATGCTAGTTTGCACATTTTCCATACCCATTCTATCACTATCTCACCACCATACCTCAACATTTCCCCACACACTCCATCTGTTCCTGGTGCTTTCCCCAACTTCACTCTTTTCATGGCTTCCCATACTTCTGACCTCCTGATCCCCACCTCCTCCTCCACTACTTCTCTTCTTCTCCCTCCCATACCATATCCAGCTATGTTTGCTGGCTCTTCATTCCTTTCATTTAGCAACTCACTGAAGTACTCCCTCCATCTTTCGACTCTCTCTTGCTTCTCGGCTAGCATTCTCCCATTCTTATCTTTCACACCCTTACTGTTTCCCTTGCTACCTTCCCTAACTTTCTTGACTTCTTTCCAGAACAGTTTCTTACTCTCCCTCCATTTTACACTCAGATTCCTTCCAAATTCCTCATCTACTCTTCTCTTACTTTCCTTCACTACTCTCTTCACCACCCTCTTACTCTCCACGTACCTCGCTCGTTTCTGTCTCTCGGAATCTTCATTCCCTCTACTACCCAACCACTCTCTATATGCTTTCTTCTTTTCTTCCACAGCTATTCTTACCTCTTCTGTCCACCATGCTGTACCTTTCACTCCCCTCCCTCTTCTCCTCACTCCACACACCTCCTCACATGCTGCACAGATCTCATCCTTAAACACCTTGCTCATCTCCTCCACTTCCTCCATAACTTCCAGGTCGAACCCACCTAGTCGTCTTTCCACTGCTCTCCTGTACTCCTCCCTGACTTCCTCCTCCTGCAACCTCTCCACCCTCCTCACCATTCCACCCTCCTCTCGCCTCCCTCCCGCTCTCCTCACCCACTTCTTTTGTATCCTAACCTTAGCTACCACTACATAATGATCAGACAGACCCCCTCCAATACCCCTATACACCCTAGCATCCATCACAGATTTCTTCATTCGTTCATCCACACATACATAATCAATCAATGACTTTCGTTCCACCACTGTCTTATCCTTCATCGTCAACATCCGTTTCCACGTGTACCTGTGGATCATTCTGTGTCGGAAGAAGGTGTTGGCTATCCACAGCCTCCTCCCCACACATACGTCCACAAGTGCACTACCATTCCCATTCACCTCTGATGGTACCCCCCACCCTCCCACCACTCCCTCAACTTTCCTATCACCCACCTTACCATTCATATCCCCAATCAGAAATATTCTTTCGTTCTTGTCAAACTTCTCCAGGCACGCCTCCACATTCATCCAGAACTCCTCTTTCTTTCTTTCAAGTATATCCTCTGTCGGGGCATACACGCATACAATCACCCACGTTTGTATTCCTACTTTCATTCTCACCCACACAATCCTTGAACCCACAGACCTATACTCTCTTACACATTCCTTCCATTGCTACTTACAAACAAACATGCACCTTCTCTCGCTGTTCCTTCACTCACTCCAGCACACACACCCATTCCACACTCCCACTCTCTCACATCTGAACCTTTCCATTTGGTCTCTGTCATTCCACATACATCCAGCCTGGCATTCACTAACACTTCCAGAATAATATCACAATACCATTATTAATAAGATGAAGGCACAAGTTTAAAAGTTGCCAAACTTTGAATGCGATGTGTGGCTAAATATGTATTATTATCTCAAGTATATCATATATGAAGGTTTTAAGTTGTTGTTGTTGTTGTTCCCCAAGCTGCCTGGCCGAACAGCCCCAAGGCCCCGAGCAAGGCCAAGGCCATAACCGAGCGCCCCCACAGAACCCTCCCCGCCGACCACAATAAAGCCTGGGTGACCGAAGCCACTCCATATCGGGGAGCTGAGGAGGGTGCGGAAATGCCCGGGAAACCATAGCCCCACCCAGGGCCCTGTGTCCCTCAGCAATTATGAAGAGAAAGTTGAGGGGCAAGGGAAAAATGTGACGCTTTGGCTTCCAATCTTGGTAGATTGGGAGGTCAATCCACGTTAATTAATCCACGTTACTTAAGGTTTTAAGTAATACTATATGCCATTATATTCTGACATGCAATTAAAATGTGAATATTGCTACACAGGCATACATTAATTACATATCACCATAAACACTGAGCCTTCCCTATACCTTCCCCTAGCCCACCTTACCTCCTGCTGCCTTTGTTCCACTGGCAAAGTCAATAGTTTATATAATATAGTTTTCTTGCAGCAGGGGTACCCCGTGGTTTTCTTGCAGCAGGGGTACCCCGTGGTTTTCTTGCAGCAGGGGTACCCCGTGGTTTTCATCGCCCAACATATTATAATTTAAGCTCATTAATGGCACTCAAACATAATAAAAACAGTTATGAGCCTCCTGCTTCCAGCCAGAGCAGGTAGTCGAGACAACCTTAACAGTTGACAACAACAATATAACACAAGTATACAGGAAGCTGCAGAAATATGCGTACATTACAGATCTTTTTTCACTCAACCCTGAATAAAATGTGATAAATCTTGACTTATGAATAACACATTTAGACCATATGCCAATTATTGTTTACTAATTGCTGCCGTAGAGAATGTTCTAGGATTACTTCCAGATTCATTCGGCTGCTTATCTGCAAGTGTCCTTGTAAGGATTTATATAGCTGTTTTGGTTAGCTTTACATCGCACTGTTTGTATAATTATGTATGCTACCTGTCGTGTCATTCTCTGTCTATAGTGTACATTATTTTATCTAACGAAACATATACTTAGCCACATATTAACTTTACGGTTATTATAATATACATGTTTTATACACAAATTCTTTTTGTTTATGGATCATATCATATATAATTTTATTCTCAAGCTTCTATTAATTTGCATCAGATTGAATAGTTGTTACATTATAAATAATCTGCACACCTACGTTAACATGTCTTAAAGATACAAGTAGACAATAATAATAATAATATTAATAATATTTATTCAGTTAGCAATTTACAGAGTTGGTACCACATAGTTTGTTATAAATATGACATGTACCAGCCTTGCATAATTCCAACTAAGGATAGCCCAATAAGGCCGTTAGGCGTATTTCCATTGGGGTCCTTGTGGGATTAGGTTAGCTGGGGAAATGGGGAGGATAAAGAAATAGATACTTTAGAGAAAATATTTCTAGGGGGTTATTTTAAGATACCTTACATCCTATAGTAAATATCAGTAATCCGTAATCAGTAATAATTTCAGTTTGGTTTGTCTATCTCCTATGTCGTATTTAGTAGTAGACATAAGCTTGGTGCTCCCTTCTCGCAGCTGTCCGGTTCAGGTGTTCCTTCAGGCTACGTCTGAAGGAATACAGTGTTCTCTTTTCACGGACTGACTGGGGTAGGTCGTTCCAGTCTTTGATGGCAGTGAAGAAGAATGTTTGCTTACCCTGTCCTTGGATTCTCGGGACCTTAAAATTAAACATCATGTTTCTTGTATTATGTCCACTCCTCTCATTTGCTTTAACAAAATTCTTTAGATACTCTGGAGCTCTGTCATAGAAAATTTTTGAAGGCATTAGTTAGCCTGATTTGTTTGGCCCTGTCAGGAGACATTGAGCATACCTAGTGACTGAAGTTGTTCCTGGCCAACATGTGATCTGGGTCCTAGGTTCAGCATGAACCTAACCATTTTATTTTGAGTGACCTGAAGTTTGTGCTGTGCTGATTTAGATGATGCAGAGTACCAGGATGACACAGAATAGTCAAAATTACATTGAACAAGCGCTTGGCAGAGGGTCTTTTTGGTCGCCGCGGGCAAGCATCCCACCTGTCTATACAGGTATTTTATACGTGCTCTACACTTACTCAGGATAGATTCCATAATTGTTTCACCTGACAAACTCGCGTCCAGTTTCAGTCCGAGATATTTAACTTGTGACACTGTTGTTATAGGAATATCATTACAGTTGACCGAGAAGCCCACAATGTCTTTCAGTTTGCGTTTTGTTCCACATAAGATGGCTTCCGTCTTGCCCAGGTGAAGAGATAGTCTATTGTCCACTACCCATTCACTACATGATGCTAGTTCTTTGGAAAGTGAAGCGGCAATACTTATTGGGTCTTTTCCTGAAACCAGAAGCACGCTGTCGTCTGCATACAGTAATAATTTACATGAGACGCTCAGTTCCATGTCGTTCACATAACAGAGAAAGAGTAAGGGACCAAGGATGCTTCCCTGCAGGACCCCACAGTTAATTGGCATAGGATCAGATATATTATCATCAATTTTGACTCTTTGGGTTCTACCACTAAGATAAGATTTAAACCAGTTCACAGACCCTATGCCCATCACATTCGTAAAGAAATGTCTAAAGGTAACTACACCGGTATGGTTCTTCTTGATCTACAAAAAGCGTTTGACACAGTAGACCATGATATCCTATGTAATAAACTACAAGCAATCCGTTAAGTGGATGAGACAGGAGTCTGTCGAGTACATGCATCTGAAACCTGATTGAAACTTATAGAATAGATCATTTTGTTTGAGGTAGTGTTCAATTTGGGTGTATACCGCTCTATCAAGGATTTTAGATACAATACATAATATGCTAACTGGTCTGTAGTTGCCAACTTCTAGTTTATTTCCTTTCTTGAATAGAGGGGTTACAATAGCCTCCTTCAATTCAGTAGGTACTGTGTTGGTGTTAATTGACAAGTTGATGATGTGGGTTAGGGGGCCTGCTATACCAATGGCTCCATCTCGTAGAAATTTGGCAGGAATTTTGTCTGGTCCTGTGCTCTTATGTACATTTAGGTTAGACAGCTCGTCAACAGTGTATTTTGGTGTAACATTTTGCAATCTAAATGTGTTCGGGTGTATGTCTTTATCTCTGTAGAAATTACGAAAGGTGGCCGTTGTTGTCGTGTATTTATTGAGAGGTTGAGGTAGGTTCTGTGCAAGTGTGTTTGCTATGGAAGTGAAGAAGGAGTTGAAGTAGGTTGAAATTTGTCGTTTATCGTGGCAAACCTGATCATTAATGGTGACGTGCCAAACTTCACGATATGATTATACAGATGATTCGAAGCAATAAATATTATGTAACAAAAATTATAAATCTCAACCGTTTAAGAGGTATTGAAGGTTCTACATGGTGTCCTCCCCCGCACCGTGTAATGGACTCTTACATGTCAAATATTTTCCAGCAAGTCCAAAATGAGCTAACATGTCTATAAACATTTTGTAACTTAAATATATTTCTATCTACCTATCTATTACCGGCTGCCGTGATCCCCGTAGGGGTGGCCATGAATGAAATGCTCCCATGCACCTGTCCGCGGTCAGTCGACGCCTCCTCATCCAGCACCACCTTCACTCATATACTAATTTACTCCATCCTTCCACCTCCCTCTCGGTTTACCTCTCCCTCTCTGTCCTTCCACCTCACTCTCGTACACCCTCTTAGTCATTATCTCGCTTCCCACGTTCCATATGGCCGAACCATCTCAAGGTGTTCCTTTTCACATTTTTCAGCACATCTACATCCATACCACACCTCCCTCTTACTTCCTCATACATGTCTATTCCACCATGTAACTCCGCACACACTTCTCAAGTAACTCATTTCCACCCCTCTCACTCTGGGTCTGCGTCTCTTCACCAACGTCCGTGCTTCGCTTTCGTAAGTCAATGTCGAGATTACCACACTGTCTTGCAAGGACTTCTTTACTTGCATGCTGACCACCTTATTTCTTGTTACTAGTTTCAGCATTCCTACAACCCTCTTCCCCTGGTGCACCCTCTCCTGCACTTCTTCATCCATACTCCCTTCTTTAATCAGCACCCTGCCCAGATACTTAAATGAGCTGACATTCTCCATAGCCTGACCCTTCAACCTCACCTCACACTCTGTGGCTGCACCTCTATCAAAGATCATAACATTGCTCTTCCCCGCATTTACCTTCATATTCCATTTTTAACATACTAATCAAACAAATATTTACCAGACCCTGCAACTCCCATTCACTGTCACTCATCAGGACTGTATCATTGGCAAACAGCAGTACAGGTAGCTTCCACTCGTTTCCCTCCCTTATCAGCGGTACATCAACAACCACTGCTCTTCCTTGTATTTCTTTCATGACTCCATCCATATATACATTAGACAACCATGGGAACAGCACACACACCTGTTTCAACCCAAATTCAGATCAAAGAACTCGCTCTGCTCATTCTCCACACGTACTGATGCATGTGCACCCTCATACATGCTCTTCACTGCTTTCAGCAACTGTATTGATAATAACATAGTCAAATAATTGTAGTTACATGGGGGTGTGGTAAGCTCTAGGGCAGCTAGGCCAGCCTTATGGGGAATTAATTAACCCACTGGGCACCAGAGCCGCAGCGTATGCGTCGGCAATGTATGTAACACTAAACCCCAGAGCCGCATAGGGTGCGTCGGCACTGTCGACCTTATTTACTCTTGTCCTATGGTAGCTAGAGGATTCCAATTTGTATGGAATATACCTTATGATGTTGCCAAACATTGGCGGTACTCGGCAACCCCAAATTAAGATGGGCGGGTGGGGACGGGCGGATGGGTAAAGCCAGTTTACTCACTTATCTCACCACCACTTTCGAGGTTATTTACTCTTGTACTATGGTAGCTAGAGGGTTCAAATGTGTATGGGATATAGCTTATGATGTTGCCGAACTGTGGCAATACTTGGCAACCCCCAACTCCAGCTGCGATGGGGAATAGGGAGAGGGACGCGCAGGAGGAGGGGGTAAGATAGTTGTCTCGTTGACTTCGCAAGTGTCTGAACTACCTCATTGCCTCGTGATGTTGGAACAAAGGGAAAAGAGTGTGTATCCCCTACTGCTCCCCATGACATAGTTGACTTATCACACTGTAACATCACTTACAATGACATTATGTGATACATGTTGCTAATATATGAACTATGAATGCACACATGATGCTCGGGTGGTGTAAATAACCGTCACTCGAAAACTGGAGGCATCGTACATCTGCCATGCTGCCTTGGTCAGCTGTGGTATGCCGGCGCGGGAGGTTGGAAGAGGCGCCCGTCACCAGCTGATGGTTGAGGCCCCCCCCCCCCCTTCCTTAGGACCCAAATGCGCGAGGTGATTTTTTTTGTTTTTTGGACTTCTTCATTTCTCACCTATTTAAGCTGTTTTAGGGGGAAAAAAGCGAAAATCCGCTGGTCCTACAGTGTGTTTTTAGTATTTATTAGCTGGTGCTGAATGGGTTAAGAAAATGCCATTTTCAACAGACGATATCTCTGTAATGAGTACAATTCTGAATTTTGTTTATGGAACATTTTATGCTTAGAATATTTGTCCTTACCTAATTCTGAAGTTTGGTACCGATACATCCATTTCAGGACACCCTGTATATTAATAGGAGTGAGTAAGGCTGCTGCAGGTGCATGGATAATTGTTCATCCATACTGAGGTTGGTCTAATACAAGCAACTTCCTTGTTTAGTTAGTTTTCAAGATCTCACTGGGCATTGCACGTATATTTAAACCAATACAATTCTTATCTCCCCTTTTCACTCTCAACCTCAATCATATACAGTATGGCTACGGCCTTTTACGTAAAAACACGATAATTATGTTTACTAATGAATCCTCGCCATATTGGACATACAGTATAGTTAGTGAACACTATTGTTTCACCTTTGCCATATTTACTAAAACTGTTTAGACTAAGTTATCTCTCTCCTTACATGAAGTAGGATATGATAATGATATAAATAATACTAATATTAATAATAATAATAATAATAATAATAATAATAATAATTAATTATAATAATAATAATATGTCTTCCTCAGCTGAAATGCCATGTCCATTTTCTATCGTGCCTTTTCCCAATGTTCACTATAAGTCCCTGGGGCGATCTAAGTTATAAATATGTCGCCAACAATGTTCACTATAAGTCCCTGGGGCGATCTAAGTTATAATATGTCGCCAACAATGTTCACTATAAGTCCCTGGGGCGATCTAAGTTATAAATATGTCGCCAACAATGTTCACTATAAGTCCCTGGGGCGATCTAAGTTATAAATATGTCGCCAAACAATGTTCACTATAAGTCCCTGGGGCGATCTAAGTTATAAATATGTCGCCAACAATGTTCACTATAAGTCCCTGGGGCGATCTAAGTTATAAATATGTCGCCAACAATGTTCACTATAAGTCCCTGGGGCGATCTAAGTTATAAATATGTCGCCAACAATGTTCACTATAAGTCCCTGGGGCGATCTAAGTTATAAATATGGTCGCCAACAATGTTCACTATAAGTCCCTGGGGCGATCTAAGTTATAAATATGTCGCCAACAATGTTCACTATAAGTCCCTGGGGCGATCTAAGTTATAAATATGTCGCCAACATATAGTTATAGCGTCCCCCGTCCAATAGGGTAACCAGACATTAGTATATTATTCCGTCCCCCGTCCAATAGGGTAACCAGACATTAGTATATTATTCCGTCCCCCGTCCAATAGGGTAACCAGACATTAGTATATTATTCTTAAATGTATTTCACAAGATAAATGCACGGTTTCATAAAAGAGCACGAACACATCAAGATAATGTGAGTTTTACTGTTTTTTTTTTTTGTTTTTTGTATTTATATATTTTGTTTTCAGGCAAATAAATATCATAATCGTTTATTCAGGTATGGTAATTCAATGATATATCAGTGTATTTGTTGTATCACCGGAAAAAAACACTGACCATTCGCCAAGGACGTGTATCACCAAAATCGGATGCTTATTTTGAACACTACATCAAGAAAACCACACCTGTGACTGTCCTTTATACTGTGTATAATAAAGCGGTATATGATTTGTTATTCTAAGCACGTTTAGTAAGCAACAATATGTAAAGATGTTGTACTCTACATTATCTTAGTACCGGTGTTTAAATACCGGTACCAATACAAATCATTGTTCTCCCCTTCTCACTCTCAACCCAATGTATATGTGTATGGCCTTTTCTTTCATGTTAAGGCTAACTGAAAAAAACAATAACAAAACAACTAAAATACTGTTTACTAATGGTTCCTCGCCATAATGGACATACTGTATATATAGTTAATGAACACGATTTGATTATCCTTGTCATATTTACGCAATCTCGCTGGTTATCTCTTCTTTCATTATGGAGGAAGGCTGAAATAATAACTGATGCTGCCAGATTGCTGTTGTTTCCGAGTAAAACCCCTTTAACTGCCTGCCACTCAGGATATAGAAGGAGGTTTACGCCAACATGAGGCTTCCGGCCAGTTCAGTTAGGGTACGAAGGAGGGTGGAGGTGGACAACATTGAATTGCGAAAACAAGATATAATGCATCTTACAACAAACTTCTCATGAGCAATGCGTTTGGTTTGAATATGATAGGATATTTAAAGTATGGTACAGTAGGTTAAGATAGCTTATTGGTTATGCAAGGTTTGATTTGTTATGTCAGATTTCGTCAAGTTTGGTCGTTATTCTGCACTGTTAATTTAATTCTCAAAATAGGCAGAACAATTATCCTAATAATAAAGTAGGTGTGCAGTTTCCGCATTACCAAAACAAATAAAAAAATAAAAAATGCATACGCAACTCTGTGACCTAGAATTCTGCAAGTAGTATTAAATCTCTTAGGTTCAATCGGTTTATATACAGTATAGATACTGTATATATATTAAATGTTTTTATACTCATAGCCGGACTTGAACCACCGACCGTCAGAACAAGTGCCCATACTTTAATCCACTATACCACATCGTGATAGAGGATACTTGTGTGTAGTGGATTAAAGCATAGACACTCATCCTGACTGTTGGTGGTTCATGTCCGCCTGGGAGTATATATATATATATATATATTTATATATATATATATATATATATATATCATTACATTTATGATCACATTGAATCTTAACCATTGGAATTTTTATCTATAATAAGGTCAGCGTAACATTATTTTGTAGCTTTTTGAACATGGTGTAATTCAAATTTAAATTGTATATAAGAAAAAAATAGTGACCATAATCTGTGACCTTCACTATTCACCTTGACCTTTGAATAACAAATACACAAAATTTGGACAAGCGTTGCATTAACCAACCGAATATGCCAGCAAAATTTGGTAACGATACGTAACCTGTTCAGTACAGTTCTGTGGGTTTCATTCCATACTGGATATTAAGATGATTTTGTTTAGTTTATGAAGGGCCTCCATAAAATTAACAGGCTTTCAACTATATTAATTAACCCTTTTTACTACCACAGATCCTTCGTAAGCTCCACAAAATTGTCTTATTATAGCTAGAATACAATAAAAAAGATGCCACCGGTACACAAAGGGTTAAACAGTCAAGGAAGAGTTTAAAGAAAATTATTAACACTCTTCTTTTGTTCTTTGACCTTGACCTTTACCCTTAAGTATTATTATTATTATATATATATATATATATATATATATATATATATATATTATATATATATATATACGGTATATATATATACCGGTATATGTATATAAATATATATATATATTATATATAATATATATATAATATATATATACATATATACCTGTATATATATATATATATATATATATTTTCTTTAATACATACGAGGTTGAAAGAAATGGCAATTTCTGCGTTGGAAATTTTATTATTCAAAGTTTCCAGGTCTCTGATGAGTTTTCGCTGGGTGGCAGGAAGTAGATGAAGGAGATGAGCAAAATTCATGGTGGTACAGGGTTACAGTTAAAGTACATGAAGATATAGGATATACGACGCGTTTCACTGGACAACCAGCATTATCAAGTAAGGAAGGAATGATATAAAAGGTAAACAGGAAGGGTATATATAGAGGGTGGAGGATCAGAGGAGGCGGAAAACAGGGGGCAAAAGTCTGCTATTCGTGGAAGGGTAAACTAGGAGAGAGAAAGGGGGTAACCGCTTCACGCAAGCGCACTGGATGCGGGATGGTGGTCAGTAGGTGGGGTCGAAGCTGATTGGCTGCGTGTCGAGGGGCGTGGCCTAAGTTGTGTGGCGCCTGCGGAAGACGAAGCAGAAGGAGGTAGCGCGGGGGGCTGCATCAATGGCACCGGGGGGCAAGGAGGGGTGTTAGGTACTGTAGGGTAATGCCTTTTGGCAGAAGGAAGGATCTGAAGGTCCAGAGTTTGGTTGTTGATGTTGGGATGTAAGGCTTGGATATATAAAGCTTCGAGTATAGGTAATCTCCTTTGGTCACTTTCTTTATCGAGTTTGGTGGTGTGTTTCTCTAACTCGTTGCGTGTGAGGTGAGGGTGGTTAGGGGTGAGATAGTGGTCTTTGATGGCTCCAGCCTGAAGGTGAAGAGTTAACCGACGTGAAAGACGAGTCTGCGTCATACCAATATAGGAATGAGGTCCACAGTCCTCATAATTACAGGTATGTGGTAAATGACGTGATCGTCGGTCATCGGGCTCTTTATCTTGGTGGAGGCTGGTTTGTTGCGGAGAACGAGGTTGGAGGTCTTGGGGGATTTGTAATAAATTATTAATTTGATTTTGTTTTCCGGGTTGGTTGGGTGGACATGCTTGGAGATTATTTCTTTTAGGACGGCCTCGTCATTTTTGTGTTCAGAGGACATGTAATTGCGGTAGAAGATCTTAATTTCATTGGGGGTTCAATGTTGGGAGGGCTTTGGGTGTACCATTTTCCAAGATGGTGGTTGATGGTGCTGGAGGTGTCGGAGTTGGAGTATCCGTTATTTACTAAAACTTGGGATAGTCTTTCTAGTTCCTGGTGGGTGTCGGCCCAGGTAGAGCAGTGCGTGAGGGCTCTCCTAACATAGGCGGAGATGGAGGATAGAAGATAACGGCGGGGGCATTCACTATCACCGTTGAGGCATTGTCCTGTGTTAGTTGGTTTAATGTAGACGGTGGTTTTGAACCCATGGTCGTTCAGAGCTACGAGGATGTCGAGGAAGGGGAGTTGTCCATTGTTAGATTTTTCAAAGGTGAAGTTAAGTCCGGAGGAGGTCATGAAGCGACGCTGGAGTTCCTGTAGTTCGTGGAGGTCCTTGATTTGCACGAAGATGTCATCCACGTATCTACAGTAGACGGCGGGTCGTTGGGCAGCTATGAGCTCTTCCTCGATGGTACCCATGAAAAAGTTCGCAAAAAGAACTCCTAGGGGGCTGCCCATCGCCACACCGTCTATCTGCTTGTACATGTTGCCCCGGGGGGCAAAGGAAGGGGGCCTCCTTGGTACATAGCTCCAGTAGTGTTTTCAGGGCCTTCTCCGGGATGTCCAGTGTAGGTGTATCAGGGCAATGATAAATTCGACATAGAATCATGTCAATGGTCCTATCCACTGGCACGTTGGTGAACAGGCTTTCTACGTCGAGAGAGGCGATTGTGTGGTTGTTGTTACGGGGGGCGTCTCGTAAAATTTCCAAGAAATCGTGGGCTGAGTTAAGGTTGAATTGGCTGGGCACGTAGGGGGTGAGGAGGTTGTTCAGGGCCTTGGCGATCTGGTAGGTGGCAGTGGGGATCTGGGAGATGATGGGGCGGAGGGGGTTCCCAGGTTCGTGTGTTTTGATGGTTCCGTACGCATAACCAGGGGTGTATTCTCCGACGAGTTTTTTAAGGTGGATCCCTCCTTGTTTGGCGTTGATGGCGGTGATGGTGGTGTTGGCAATACGTTTGATTTCGTCGGTTGGGTTGCGGGTGATCTTTTAAAATTTAGTGTTGTCACTTAACACCTTACGAGCGGCCTATGCGGTTTATTTATATGTACCGCCCAGCGGGGTGTTTTTAGCCAAAATAGGGCTGTTTACGTGATAATTTTCATGCCTAAATAAGACCCAGAACGTAAAACAAGTACCTATCCCTGAAAGGGCATAAACAGAATTTTCGAATGACACCATAACGATCCTTTTATGATGGCTAGTTTTCTTGCAATAACCATGCAACGCGAGTGCAAAAAGCATGTAATTCGGTACTTTCCCCATATAATTCAGTATGTAGCGAGTGAGAGAGGGAGGAGGGAGCTGAGATTCATGTCAGTAGGTTCGCCGCGGTGGTCTGGAGCAGTCATACGCTCGCTAGTCTCCTGCCACCACTTGTCTCTCTCTCTCAGCAACATTACGTGCTGAAATTGCCACTCGACCTATGTCGAGCACCGCCACATAGTCCAGCTTTATTTAACTCGACTTATGTGATGAGCCGCTAATTAAGGGTTAAGATGACGTCCATTTTTCTAAAATATTCCTCCTTGTCATGGATCACGAGGCAGGAAGCTTTATCCGCACGACGGATGACGCTGACGCTGAAGCCGCCAAAACCAGAGGAACTCACCATAGCAAAATACTCAACAAACAACACTTCCAAGCTGCCAAACTATTAAGAGACAACCCCAACATCATCATCCGTCGTGTGGATAAAGCTTCCTGCCTCGTGATGCATGACAAGGAGGAATATCTTAGAAAAATGGACGTCATCTTAAGTGACAACACTAAATTTAAAAAGATCACCCGCAACCCAACCGACGAAATCAAACGTATTGCCAACACCACCATCACCGCCATCAACGCCAAACAAGGAGGGATCCACCTTAAAAAACTCGTCGGAGAATACACCCCTGGTTATGCGTACGGAACCATCAAAACACACAAACCTGGGAACCCCCTCCGCCCCATGATCTCCCAGATCCCCACTGCCACCTACCAGATCGCCAAGGCCCTGAACAACCTCCTCACCCCCTACGTGCCCAGCCAATTCAACCTTAACTTAGCCCACGATTTCTTGGAAATTTTTACGAGACGCCCCCCGTAACAACAACCACAATCGCCTCTCTCGACGTAGAAAGCCTGTTCACCAACGTGCCAGTGGATAGGACCATGACATGATTCTACGTCGGAATTTATCATTGCCCTGATACACCTACACTGGACATCCCGGAGAAGGCCCTGAAAACACTACTGGAGCTATGTACCAAGGAGGCCACCTTCCTTTGCCCCCGGGGCAACATGTACAAGCAGATAGACGGTGTGGCGATGGGCGGCCCCCTAGGAGTTCTTTTTGCGAACTTTTTCATGGGTACCATCGAGGAAGAGCTCCTAGCTGCCCAACGACCCGCCGTCTACTGTAGATACGTGGATGACATCTTCGTGCAAATCAAGGACCTCCACGAACTACAGGAACTCCAGCGTCGCTTCATGACCTCCTCCGGACTTAACTTCACCTTTGAAAAATCTAACAATGGACAACTCCCCTTCCTCGTAGCTCTGAACGACCATGGGTTCAAAACCACCGTCTACATTAAACCAACTAACACAGGACAATGCTTCAACGGTGATAGTGAATGCCCCCGCCGTTATCTTCTATCCTCCATCTCCGCCTATGTTAGGAGAGCCCTCACGCACTGCTCTACCTGGGCCGACACCCACCAGGAACTAGAAAGACTATCCCAAGTTTTAGTAAATAACGGATACTCCAACTCCGACATCTCCAGCACCATCAACCACCATCTTGGAAAATGGTACACCCAAAGCCCTCCCAACATTGACCCCCCCAATGAAATTAAGATCTTCTACCGCAATTACATGTCCTCTGAACACAAAAATGACGAGGCCGTCCTAAAAGAAATAATCTCCAAGCATGTCCACCCAACCAACCCGGAAAACAAAATCAAATTAATAATTTATTACAAATCCCCAAAGACCTCCAACCTCGTTCTCCGCAACAAACCAGCCTCCACCAAGATAAATAGCCCGATGACCGACGATCACGTCATTTACCAACATACCTGTAATTATGAGGACTGTGGACCTCATTCCTATATTGGTATGACGCAGACTCGTCTTTCACGTCGGTTAACTCTTCACCTTCAGGCTGGAGCCATCAAAGACCACTATCTCACCCCTAACCACCCTCACCTCACACGCAACGAGTTAGAGAAACACACCACCATACTCGATAAAGAAAGTGACCCAAGGAGATTACCTATACTCGAAGCTTTATATATCCAAGCCTTACATCCCAACATCAACCAAACTCTGGACCTTCAGATCCTTCCTTCTGCCAAAAGGCACTACCCTACAGGACCTAACACCCCTCCTCGCCCCCCGGTGGCCTTGACGCAGCCCCCCGCGCTACCTCCTTCAGCTTCGTCTTCTGCAGGCGCCACACAACTTAGGCCACGCCCCTCGACACGCAGCCAATCAGCTTCGACCCCACCTACTGACCACCATCCCGCATCCAGTGCGCATGCGTGAAGCGGTTACCCCCTTTCTCTCTCCTAGTTTACCCTTCCACCAATAGCAGACTTTTGCCCCCTGTTTTCCGCCTCCTCTGATCCTCCACCCTCTATATATACCCTTCCTGTTAACCTTTTATATCATTCCTTCCTTACTGATAATGCTGGTTGTCCAGTGAAACGCGTCGTATATCCTGTATCTTCATGTACTTTAATGTAACCCTGTACCACCATGAATTTTGCTCATCTCCTTCATCTACTTCCTGCCACCCAGCGAAAAATCATCAGAGACCTGGAAACTTTGAATAATAAAATTTCCAACGCAGAAATTGCCATTTCTTTCAACCTCGTATGTATTAAAGAAAATTTATTACCTGGCTTTACCAACATATATATATATATATATATATATATATATGTATATATATATATGATTGAAATATATGTTATCTAATTAAAATGCAACTAAAAGTCGTCAGCTTATCAAAAATTTAGTTTTTTTTATGATGAAGGTTAACTTTTGACCTTGGCCTATGATCTTGACCTTTATGTAGGGTTATATTTTTGTTTGCTTTGATGTAAACGTAGAAAATCAAATAAATGTGTCAAATTTCATTAAAGATCATCAGTTAGTTTCAGAGGTTTAAAAGAATAGTTGACCTTGACCTATGACCTTCATCTTGACCTTCATGTTATCTGAAAATTTAACATTTAAATTTTCCTTAAAGCACAACTGTCTCAATGAATTTTGTGAAATTTACATGCATAGTAAAAAATTAGCATATTGACCTTATATTTGACGTTGACCTGTGACTTTGACCTATCAAACGGAATTATGTTTATTCGGTATGACCTTGGTCTAGAAATTCCGAATATGCATGATATGCCTAATGAGAATCTTACATTAAATAGGAAATACTAGTAGAAATAATATTTCGACTTTTGACCTTGACCTTCGACCTTAGAATTTCTTATCGAGGATTGTTAGCTTAACAGCAATGTTCGTATTAACTAGCATTATGACTATGGTGTAATTCGTATAAACACTTATTTATATCAAATAGGGATCATATACTGTGACCTTGACCTTTGACCTTTGACTTAAAATAAAATACATATATTTGGATGGTCGTCGCATTGACCAACTGAATTTGCCTGTATAATTTGGTGACAATACATTAAAAAGTCTAGGAGGAGTTTAGGGAAAATGACAAATACTCTGTTTTGACCTTGACCTCTGACCTTAACTATTACAAATGTATGTGAAATTTGATATATATGATATTTAAGTAATAAGCCATAACGCGGCCAGTTTTCCAAAATTTGATTAATCATTTTTAATAAATAATAAAAGTTGACCTTTGACTTTGACTTGACTAGTCATTCCCATGACTACCTTGACCTTTATGTAAGAGTACATTTTTGTTTTCATTGAAATTGCCCATGCAAATCAAATAAGCATGCATCATTTCATTAAAACCCATTAGTTTCATAAATATCAATAGAGTAGTCGACCTTGACCTTTGACCTTTATTTTGACCTTTGTATGTCTCGACATTTATTATTTTCATGTTCACTTAAGTGCAACTATCTCACCAAATGTTGTGAAGTTTGCATGAAAAGTAAAAAAAATAGCATTTGACCTTTTATTTGACCGGACCGTGACCTCGGCCTTTCATATGGCATTTTATAGTTTCTTGCATGATCTTGGCCTAGGTATTCTAAATATACATTGTAAGCCTAGAGAGAATCTAACAGTTAGTATAAGAAATACTAGTAAAACCTTATTTTGACCTTTGACTTTGACCTTTGACCTTACCCTTTAGAATATTTTTCTAACGTTTGTGCCATACGACACCAAAGTTACCAGTTACTTGTATGGTGAAAATTAAGATATTTGAGTAAAAACTAAAAATATATAGTAAAAGTTGACCTGTGACCTTGACCTTTATGTAAGAGTACATGTTTTGTTTTATTGACATTGCCTGGGAAAATCAAATAAGCATGCCTAATTTCATTAAAACCCATCACTTGGTTTCATATATATTAATAGAATCATTGACCATAACCTTTGCCCTTTATATTGACCTTTATTATATGTCAAAACTATTCCTTTTCATATAATGTGCAACTATCTCACCAAATTTTGTAAAGTTTGCATGAAAAGTAAAGAAAATAGCATGTTGACCTTTTATTTCACCTTGACCTGTGACCTTGACCTTACATATGGAATTGTATACTTTTTTGTATGAACTTGGCCTAGGTATTCTGAATATACATGGTAAGCCTAGTGAGAATCAAACAGTAATATAAGAAATACTAGTGAAAAACTTATTTGACTTTGACTTACTCTTAGAATATGTATCTAAATTTGGGCAACACGATATCAAGGTTACCAGTAACTTGTAGAGTGAAAATGAAGATATTTGAGTAAACAGTAAAATATATTGTAAAAGTTGACCTTTGACCTTGACTGGACCTTGACCTTTATGAAAGAGTATTTTTTGTTTTCATTGACATCCCCAGGAAAATCAAATAAGCATGCCTAATTTCATTAAGTTCATCAACACATTTTTTTTTTTTTTTTTTTTTTTTAAGACAATGAACGAAGGAAGGAAAAACACAATAAAACAAAAAGGTCCATGTGCCTAAAGGCATCCTCCATTCATAAAATGTTTGTAACAAAATGGATTTAAACATTTGTTGATTGTAAGTTTGTGGAAAGCAACTTCGAGGGAAGTGAATTCCAAAGAGTAGTAGCTCTGGGGATAAATGAATTCTGATAAGCAGAAGTTCTGCATTGTGGAGGAGAAGTGTACATTCATGGGCGCTCTCAGCTGCCCTAGTTCTACGGGGGAAAGATGTGGAGAGGCGGCACATTGAAGCAAGTTCCTCGGAACAATTGCTGTGAAAATATCTGTAGAATAATGCAAAGGGATGCAACGTTTCTTCGTAATGTAGGAAGGTCCTGTGTGATTGCAGGGTTATTGATTAATCAATAGCTTATTTTGAATTTTGTCCAACTGCCTCAATGCAACCACTCCACTTCCACCCACAGAGGGTGAACAGTAATCCATCTGAGAGCGCACATGACTTTTATATTTACGGCCAAATGCTCGTCAGTGAAGAAATTCTCGAACTCTGTACAGGAGTCCCAGTTTTTTAGATTCTTAGCAATGCTTCTAACATAATGTGTCCAGCTCAAGTTAGTAGTAATGTTACACCGAGAATGTCAATACTAGGGGAAGTGGGAATATTACATCATTAAAAAATATTGGGCAGTGAGATTGTCGGTTAGAAATTTAATGTACTTGGTTTTCTGTGCATTAACCCTTATTTAGCGGCGAGAACATAAGTCGAGTAAATAAAGCTGGACTATGTGGCGGCGCTCGACATAGGTCGAGTGGCAATTTCAAGTAATGTGCTGAGAGAGAGAGACAAGTGGTGGCAGGAGACTAGACTTTTATGACTGCTCCAGACCACCGCGGCGAACCTACTGACACAAATCTCAGCTCCCTCCTCCCTCTCTCACTCGCTACATACTCAATTATGTACTGAAAGTACCGAATTACCTGCCTTTTTGCACTCGCGTTGCACGGTTATTGCAAGAAAACTATCCATCATACAAGGATCGTTATGGTGTCATTCGAAAGCTCTGTTTATGCCCTTTCAGGGATAGGTACTTGTTTTACGTTCTGGGTCTTAGTTAGGCATGAAAATGATCACGTAAACAGCCCTATTTTGGCTAAAAACACCCCGCTGTGCGGTACACATAAATAAACCGCATAGGCCGCTCGTAAGGTGTTAAAGGAAACTAGATTCTCTTGTCCCCATTCATTAATTCTAGAAAGGTCCTGGTTCAGAGAAATTGCAGTGTTTATTTTTGAATTTATAAGATCGGGTTGGGTGAAAGAATTGGTAAATGTGAAGGAACTGTGGAGTGTTGAGTCATCTGCGTAGGAATGTATTGGATTATGAGTGGTAGATATGAGATCATTGATATGAATGAGGAACAGAGTTGGGGCCAAAACTGATCCCTGGGGAACACCAGCATTTATGAGTGAAATTGAGAATAAAGGCCATCTACCATTACACGTATTTTCTGTTATGAAGATAAGAAGAAATTAGTGGAACTAATGATGCAAGGCCGTAGTGTGACATCTTCGACAATAAGGATTGATGCCAGACTCTATCAAATGCCTTTGTTATATCCAGTGCTATTGTATGTGTTTCACCATGTTGGTCTGTAGCTTGGTTGATTTGATGCGTAAGAAGGCAAAGAATGTCTGCAGTTGATCGACATCGTCTAAAACCATATTGCCTATCACTGATTAATTTATTATACATATTAATTACATATTCATAGCCTCCGATAGTGCAGTTGGGATATTGTACATGCTAAGATTGGTATGCAGGATTCGAAACTGCATAATAAATCGTAGGCTTGTGCAAGATTCTTTTAACTGTCTTTGTGGTGCAATGCATTAGTGTGTTCATTTTCGGTGTGAGCGTCCTGGGTTCGAATCCCCTGACTGCCACATGTGTTTTTTAATTTTATTGATCGAGTTTAGGAGTAAAGTTGGTTAGTGGAGAGAACATAATAATTCATTCTGGTTCAGTAGTAGTTTATCGAGAGGCCTTCCCTAGGGTTAAGTGCCCCATTAATTACTATTTCCATTCACACATATTCAAAGCCTCCGATATTGCAGTTGGGATATTGTACAAGGGAGTGTGAATGTTATAGATCATTAGTGTACCCTTGTTTTAATCGGAATGGGTGGCTCATACCTAATTTTAGCACTCCTGAATATTCTAACAAAATGCACTTACAACACACACCAATCTCCAAAAAAACATGTATGTAGGTGGGAAGTGCATAATGGAATTTATCTACCTATATATCAAATGTCAGGTGATTTAATACCCGATGGGGTTGCCACGGATGAATCGCCTGCCTGCTACTCTGCTATTCGTCAGTCGGTGTTCCTCGTCCCACCCAACATGCTTATACTCTCAACTAGCATTCTATATAATTGTTAACCTGCTCTCCCTCTGTCTCCTTCCATCTCACTCTCATGTAGGATGAGAATGAAATGGAAGGACAAAGAGGGAGGTGCAGAGTAAGAAGAAGGCAGAATGATAAATACTAAAAAATTTATTGACTCAGTCTCCATACAGTCCACATGACCAAGTGATCCTCTCCACACTTGTCAACACATCTACCTCCGCAACACCCGCAACACATTGCTTTCGTATTTTCCCCTTGTACCTATGTCTCAATGTGACCCCACTCCCACTTCTAATGAAAGAAGAACATATACAGCAATAATTCATAGATAATCCCCTATATCGTACTAAATAATCTCCCACAATTCTCGCTACCAAGAATACACTGGAGACCTCTGGTGGACGCTTCTGAACTAGCGCCAGAGCTACGACTGTCGACATCAACAATACTTAACACCTAGGACATGCACAGTTTATCATGATTTCTTGTAATTATACTTTCTTTTATTATACAGTATACGACTACACTAAATCTTTATATAGTATAGTAGTCATGGGAATGTCCATATGCAGCTGATAATGACTACAAACAAAATTATTATAAGCTGATTAATAATCATAACAAAAAGGCGCGAAAATGCTTGCTGACTTTGTATTGTAATATACGTTATATGGGTATGGGTGACTTTAAAATTTAATAAAAACAGTATGCTTAATATGTGTCAGCTACAGACATTTCGACACACCGCTTATAACAAAGAATTGTTGAAAGAGAGAGAGGGTGCAGAGATCCGCGATGTATGCAGTTTCCCACAATGCACCGCAGTAAACATTGCGTTCAGCGCCTCTGTCGGCCACTTTTAGCATTTGTCAACTCTGCAAAGCAGAGTGGTATCGCGCAAACAGATCCGTCCGTATACTGTGCACCACCAGCCAGCCTGTCTGTCGTCGTCCGTCGTCGTCGTCCGTCTGTCTGTCTGGAAACTCATCCTAAACCGTTCAATGGATTTTCACCAAATTTCACAGGTATATCCATTTGGTCAATGCGATGGTCATTCAAAAAGAAATTTTCCATTTAACTTAAAGGTTAAAGTCAAAGGTCAAGGTTGAAAATAAGGTCAATATTTCATATTATTTAGTTTTTACTCAAATGTTTTCATTTTCAATATACAAGTTACTGCTAACCTTGATGTGTATATGACCAAATTTTAGGTAAATATTCGAAAGTGTAAGGTCAAGGTCAACGGTCAAAATAAGTTTTCACTAGTATTTCATACTAACTGTTAGATTCTCACTAGGCTTTCCATGTATTTCGGAATACCTAGGCCAAGGTCATACAAGAAACTATACAAATCCATATGAAAGGTCAAGGTCACAGGTCAAGGTCAAAGTAAAGGTCAATATGCTATTTCTTTACTTTTCATGCAAACCTTCACAAACTTTGGTGAGATAGTTCCACTTTAAATGAAAAGGAAAATAATACATTTGGACACACATATCATAAAGGTCAAGATAAAGGTCAAAGGTCAAGGTCAACTATCCTATTAATATTTATTTTCTCTCCACTAACCAAGTTTACTCCTAACTCGATCAATGAAATTAACAAACACATGTGGCAGTCCGGGGATTCGAACCCAGGACGCTCACACCGAAAATCAACACACTTATGCATTGCACCACGAAGACAGTTAAAAGAATGTTGCACAAGTCTACGATTTATTATGCAGTTTCGAATCCTGCACTCCATCACACCACACTCCATCACACCACAATCCATCACATCCACATTACCACACTCCCTTACATCCACACTCAATCACATCCACAATCCCTCCCTCACACCCATACTCCCTCAGATCCACACTTCCCTCACATCCACTCTCTCACACCCACACTCCCTCACACCCACAGTCCCTCACACCCATACTCCCTCACATCCACACTACCTCACACCCACACTCCCTCACATCCACACTCCCTCACACCCACAGTCCCTCACATCCACACTCCCTCACACCCTGTCGAACCGTCAAACTCGATACATTCAATACCAGTGTTTATTGAGATTTCTCTGATTCAAGCAGGACAACTCTCTCTCTCTCTCTCTCTGTCTCTCCCTCTCTCTCTCTCTCTCTAATAACGTTCTTGACCTTTTACTTGCAATAAAAGAAGGATTAATAGAGAATTTGAATGTTGGTGATGAATTCAGTAATAGTGACCAACGAACGCAATACCAGCAAAGAGAAAGTCCCAAATTTCAAGAGAGCAAACTTCCGTAAACATATAGCAATATTTTAGGAAATCGATTGGAGTTCTATGATTAACAATGATGATCTAAACCAATCATGGAAATGTTTCGCCTCCACTTATTCGAATTTTTTTTTTTTTTTTTTTTTTTTTTAAGAGACAATGAACGGAGGAAGGAAAAACACAGATAAAACAAAAAGGTCCATGTGCCTAAAGGCATCCTCCATTCATAAAATGTTTGTAACAACTGGATTTAAACATTTGTAGATTGTAAGTTTGTGGAAAGCAATTCGAGGGAAGTGAATTCCAAAGAGTAGTAGCTCTGGGGATAAATGAATTCTGATAAGCAGAAGTTCTGCATTGTGGAGGAGAAAATGTTAATTCATGGGCGCTCTCAGCTGCCCCTAGTTCTACGGGGAAAGATGTGGAGAGGCGTCACAATTGAAGCAAGTTCCTCGGAACAATTGCTGTGAAAATATCTGTAGAATAATGCAAGGGATGCAACGTTTCTTCGTATGGATAATGTAGGAAGGTCCTGTGTGATTGCAGGGTTATTGATTAATCTAATAGCTTTATTTTGAATTTTGTCCAACTGCCTCAATGCAACCACTCCCACTTCCACCCCACAGAGGTGAACAGTAATCCATCTGAGAACGCACATGACTTTTATATATCACGGCCAACTGCTCGTCAGTGAAGAATTCTCGAACTCTGTACAGGAGTCCCAGTTTTTTAGAGGCATTCTTAGCAATGCTTCTAACATAATGTGTCCAGCTCAAGTTAGTAGTTAATGTTACACCGAGAATGTCAATACTAGGGGAAGTGGGAATATTTACATCATTAAAAAATATATGGGAGTCAGTGAGATTCTGTCGGTTAGAAAATTGAATGTACTTGGTTTTCTGTGCATTAAAGGAAACTAGTTTCTTTTGTCCCCATCCATCAATTCTAGAAAGGTCCTGGTGCAGGGAAATAGCAGGTTTATTTTTGAATTTATAAGATCGGGTGGGTGAAAGAATTGGTAAATGTGAAGGAACTGTGGAGTGTTGAGTCATCTGCGTAGGAATGTATTGGATTATGAGTGGTAGATATGAGATCATTGATATGAATGAGGAACAGAATTGGGGCCAAAACTGATCCCTGGGGAACACCAGCATTTATTGAGTGAAATTGAGAATAAAGGCCATCTACCATTACACGTATTTTTCTGTTATGAAGATAAGAAGAAATTAGTGGAACTAATGATGCAAGGCCGTAGTGTGACATCTTCGACAAATAAGGATTGCTGCCAGACTCTATCAAATGCCTTTGATATATCCAGTGCTATTGTATGTGTTTCACCATGTTGGTCTGTAGCTTGGTTGATTTGATGCGTAAGAAGGCATAGCATGTCTGCAGTTGATCGACATCGTCTAAAACCATATTGCCTATCACTGATTAATTTATTATTCTCAAGATGCTTAATTATGTGATTATTTACTATAATTTCAAAGACTTTACCAAGAGTGGAAGTTATAGCTATTGGTCTGTAGTTTGATGGATCTGAAGAGGCACCTTTTTTAGGAACTGGATGGATGTTTGCTTCTTTCCAGGGTACTGGGAAGCATGAGGTATGAGTACACAGACGGAAAAATTTTGCCAATACAGGAGCGAGCACCAAGGAGCAATTCTTAAGTACTATTGGAGGAATTTCATATGGACCAGGAGCCTTATCTACCGAGAGATTCTGCAAAATAGTTTTGACATGTCTGGTGTGGATCTTAAGTGAGGGAATTTCAGGCGAATTAAAATTAAGTACAGGGACATCTTGATTTATTTCATCTAAGGTTGAGTTGGTGGAGAAAATATCCGCAAGAAGGTTAGCTTTTCCTCGTGGGTCACTTACAAGATTGCCAGTCGGAGATTTTAATGGTGGAATGGATGAAGCAGTAGTGAAGTTGGATTTAAATGAGTTAAGAGTAGACCAAAATATTTTGGAATGCAGTACATAAGTGTATACCATTAACAAAACGAAGAACAGTACATAATAATAGGCCCAAGTGGTGGAATAAAGACATTGCGGATCGTCTGTTTGCTAAAAAGAATTAACAATGATGATCAAAGGTTTCTGAACCAATCATCGAGATATTTCACCTCCACTTACTCGAATGCAGTACATGAGCGTATACCATTAAACAAACGAAGAACAGTACATAATAATAGGCCTAAGTGGTGGAATAAAGACATTGCGGATCGTCTGTTTGCTAAAAAGAATTAACAATGATGATCAAAGGTTTCTGAACCAATCATTGAGATATTTCACCTCCACTTACTCAAATGCAGTACATGAGTGAATACCATTAAACAAACGAAGAACAGTACATACTAATAGGCCTAAGTGGTGGAATAAAGACATTGCGGATCGGCTGCTTGCTAAAAAGAATGTTCATGATAGATACAACATCTCTGATACCCATGTTAGTATTTAAGTAGCTATGGTGACTTATTCGTATCATATATCTGCGTACTCCACATCCAAACTCCTTAACATCCGCATTCCTTCACACACTCACAATTTCTCACACCCACACTCCCTCACATGCACACTCCCTGACACCCAAACTCCCTCACATCCACTTCCTCACCTCCACACTCCCTCACACCACACTCCCTCACATCCACACTCCCTGACACCACACTCCCTCACATCCACACTCCCTCACCTCCAAACTCCCTCACATCAACACTCCCTCACAGCCACAATCCTTCAAACCCACACCCACACTCCCTCACATCCAACTTCCTCACATCCACATTCCCTCACAGCCACACTCCCGCACATCCACACTCCCTCACATGCACATTCCTACACCCACATTCCCTCACACCCAAACAACAACACTCCTCATATCCACTCCCTCACATCCACACCCTCAATCCACGCTCTCCTCACATCCACATCCATACCGCACAACACTTCCTTACATCCACACTCCCTCACATCCACACTACCTCATATCCACACTACCTCACATCCACACTCCCTCACATGCATATTCCCTCATCCACACTCCCTCACATCCATACTACCTCATATCCACACTACCTCACGACCACACTACCTCACAGCCACACTCCCTCACATCCACACTTCCTCATTACCTCACATCCACACTCCCTCACATCCACACTCCCTCACACCCACACTTCCTCACATCCACACTCCCTCCCTCTCTCTCTCTCTCTCTCATGGATCTTCCTAATAAGTATGTACTATATATTCACCTCAGACGACCACCGTGGTCTCTCACCTTCCATCTTGATTCCACCTACAAGTTAAAATAGGGTATCCCATTTATAATATTATCCTCTTTAATCTTGAATGAATTGGTACAAAATAACTACTAATAGGTAATAGTTTACAGTCATGATAAGCACTCATACATTATACCGGTAGATTGTCAAACTACAATAAAGTAGACGTGCCGTTTTGCCCAAAATCAAAACGGCATACCCAACTCTGCGATGGGTTACCATCATCATTACTAATACCATCATCACTACTACTTCCTTCATAACTACAACGCCACAATAATCACGACTAGTGTCATCCTCACCATTACTATGCTCATCATCACTCCTACTCTTACCATCATCACTACTACTGTCACCATTGTCACAACCATCTTAATCAATACTAGAATTGATACTACAACTATCAACCAGCATTACTACTATCATCACCACCATCTTACATTCATCTTTACTACTGTTAAAATCATCACTACTACTATAAACATCATGATCACTACTGTCACAAGTATTACCAGCATGTATCCTACTGTCACCATCATCACTACTACTGCCATCATCACATTACTATGATCTTCATCATCACAAACTATTGTCATCATCAATACACCTTTCACCATCATCACTACTACTCACCATAACATCACTAATACTCACACCATCGTCACTTCTATCATCACTACTGTCATTATTATCACTACAACTATCATTAGGTCACCATCATCACTACTATTATGACCATCACCATACTACTAGTACTGGCACATCATTTATCTACTACTATCCCATTATCTACTACGCATCATCATCACTACTGTCAACATCATCAATACAACTA
>CM064548.1:40336853-40595680 GCA_032716605.1 Paralithodes platypus | reverse complement strand
CGTACGTATAAATGGACTTCAGAATTGCATTTTTATGCAAGCAGACATTGCATTTTAGACACATGTGAAGTACCACAGAAATATGTAGGCCATTGACTGTAAATAAAGTACTAAATTATAGACCAGGAACGAGGGTGGTCAGTAAACATCGGCAGTAAACCTTTTTTTGATAGAGAGCTAAATATATACTGGTGTCGCCTTACACTTGCGAAAGGGTAGATTGCCACCAGAGAAACTTATATTTATTTATTTCCAAGTAATATGCAATCTAAATGTATATTCGAGACCTACTGCAAGTATTTGTATGACAGTCATGACTATGTTTATAATCCAATATACGCACGTAAAGGCGTAGGCGAGACATAAGAAAGATGGTTGAGCAATTTTCGACACCCACACAGTTATTATTCATTATTATTTACAATATTATACAATACAAATGTATTTGTGAAGAGTATTTCATGCATTATTGTATTTATACAAATGTTGTTCCCAGAGAGCTGCTGTGGCTGGAGGGAGGGGCAAGGGTCACCCAGTGACCGCTTGACCGTGTTATAATGACTGGAGTCACACAAAGAGGGGCAATTTTGCTGAGTGTTTGGGCAATTTTTGACAGAATAAAGTTATATATAATTACTAATTCTTGACAGAGACAAATTTATATAAACCTTTGCATGATATAATTGATAATCCCATCAATTTACAAACGTAAATTGGTGGGATAATTCATTTTTGTTTTTATATTGTTATTTCGATTGTAGACACGAAGTTTTGAGTGACATTTGATATGAGCTCCTGTGGCATGGTTGGTAAGGTAGCGGACTGGAAAACTCAAAGTGTGGTAGGGTAGTGGGATCGAATCCAATAGGGGATTATGGGGAAGGTTTTATACTGTTTAGATAAATTTTGATAAGTTTTTGTTTTTACAAGATCATGCCATTGTATTCAAACAACATGAAATATTCATAGAATATATCATATTGTAAGAATACAATGAAATGACCTTGTATTTTTTTTTATTTTTTTTTTATTTTATTATCTTAGTAGGTTTGACAGGATATATTGAAACATATTTATTTTGGTACAATTCATTTGAGGTAAGAAAATATATACACATTACTTAGGCTATAACAAACATATATATTCATATACTAAAAAAAGAAAGCATATTACATGGAAATCTTTGAAACTTATAAACTAAATAATGAAACATACAATTATATAATGTATAAGCTATATCACAGGGACATCTTTGGAATTTATACATTATATAATATATATGTAACATTATGAGGTAGGGTGATCAAATAGGTCAGGTCAGGAAAGGTAGGGCGCGAGTCCAGGACAGGGCGGGGCAGGGGGCGAGTCCAGGGCTGGGCAGGGCGACACTCAATAGTTTTTGAACGTGTGGTAGTCCCTGAAGCAGTCACCCAGGCAGAGTGGAAACTTTGCACTCGGCGCACATTGAGGTGACTCTTTTCGTGACATGGGGTTTTCTGACAATGGAGCTGCAGACGTGGCACTGCGCCTGCCTGTGACGAGTGCCAAGCATCTCAGTGTTGATGGGGTAGTGTCTTTCGACACCCAGCTGGATGCGGTCAGGAACGTGATCCCCACGCCATGCCGTACGTCTGTGAGTGGTGGTGCCATACTTCTCCAGGAGTTGGTATGAGACGTTGTACACGAACTCCCGGAATTTCAGCTTCTGGTTTGGGGCCATATCCTTTTTCACCAACCACAAGTTGTAGGCGTTCAGCATCGTGATATTACTAGGTGGAGGAAGAGCTTGTGATACCACTTCACAGTCTTCCTCAGACACTCAACGCCTGACAGTTGACAGTCAGACTTGTCCACCAGGCGCATGTTCTTTGTGTAGTCCACTACCATGTCGGGCTTGTAGATTGTCTTCCTGGTTCTGTAGTGGATTTTGCCAGAATCCACCTGGGCACCTGTGTGGACGGTGGAAAGCAGGTGGACGTCTCGCTTATCCTTCCACTTCAGGGCTACCAGTTTCCCACACTTCTCGAGCTGCTTGTATTTCTGCCCCTTTCGTCGCCTTCTTCGCACATGCCTCTCGCGGTGTTCCTGGGCCAGGTCGTCTTCTGAAGGTGTGTCACTGGAGGAGGCATCTGTGAGAGAAATGACATCACCTGTGAACTTTGGCATAAACTTTCTTGTCTTTCTGACAGTCCCACATGACCCCGTTTGGTTGTCATAAAGACACTGGCAGAGAGCAGGAGAAGTATACCAGTTGTCAGTGTAGATGATGTGGCCTTTGCCCAGGTAAGGTGCCAACATTTTCCTGACGATGGCACCTGACATGCCCATGGGGTCATTGGCAGCGGCTTTCGGTATGTCAATGTCAGTGCCTGTGTACACGATCATGTCAAGCACTATTCCAGTTTCGCAGTCACACAAAACGAAGAGCTTGATTCCGAACCTATGCCTTTTCAAGGGGATATACTGCTTGAAAACAAGACGTCCTTTGAAGAGCACGAGCGACTCCTCAATCACCAAATTGAGGAAGGGGTAAAAGTATTTCCTATACCTCTCCAACAACATGGTGAACACATCCCGAACTTTCCATATCCTGTCAATCCTGTTAGGATTTTCGTTGTCTGCAAAGTGCATAAATCTTAGCAGCAACAAAAATCTGTCACGAGTCATGAACTTATTGAACTTATTGAAAGTTGGGGTGGCGATGAGAGGGTCGTGCTTCCAGTAGTGTTGCAACACATGCTTCTTGATCAAGAGGCATGAGGAACAACAAGGCAAAGAACGTCATAAATTCTTCCACAGTCGTATCCACCCAGCCTCGTATTCTCGCTTTTGGAGAAATTACGTCCAATCTGACAAACACCCACCTGTAGTAGGCGTTTGTTTGGGTAACGATGTAAGTTATTACCTCCATGTCGAAAAAAAGCGAGGAAGAAGTCGCTTTCGTTCGCTTGATCGTCACAGGGCCAGTCGTCAGTTGTTCCTGACGTCCCAGGATTGAACTGGGGCACGTCAGGTACAAAATTGACCCCGTCAGACCAATCAAACGAAGGCATGCTCAGGGATCGGAATGTCGTCTGCGTCTGCTTCATCGTCTGAAATATCGCTTCCATGGTCGCGATACAGCACTTCATCATCATTACCCTCCTCTTCACTAGACAGACGATGCCCTTCCTCATTTTCGTCACCGACGTCGGACTCACTTCCACTGTCCCACTCCCAAATCCCCCCACCCTTGGTCCCGTGCTAGGGCGTCGTCGTCGAAACCCGGGCTGGCAATGCCCTGCGAATCACCATCAAACAGCAGGGCGGCATACTTTGATGGTGTCAGAGTTTTCCGGGTCACTTTGGCACGTGCGGGAGTCTTATGGACAGGGACAGCAGAGGCGGCGGCAGGGGCGGCGGCAGGGGCAGCAGTGGTGCGTGGCCTTGATGGCAAGATGATGGTGGTGCCTGTCGCCCTTCTCTCTGTTCCTTTGGCAGGGGCGGCATGGGCGGCAGGGGCAGCAGGGGCAGCAGGGGCAGCAGGGGCAACAGGGGCAGCAGGGCCGGCAGGGACACCAGGGCCAGCAGTCGCTTTCCCAGTCGCTTTCCCTCTCCCTTTCCCCTTCCCCTTCCCCTTCCCTGTTCCTTGGGCAGGGGCGGCAGGGGCAGCCGGGCCAGGGGCGGCTGGTGGTGGTGGTGGTGGTGGTGGTAGGGGCACTGTTCTCTTCCCTACGCCCGTGCCTTTCATTTTTCCTGCCCCCGCAGGTTCTGCAGCCCTAGGGCGGCCTCCTGCGTCGCTGGTACCGGTGGCAGGGGTGGCAGGGGCAGCAGGGGCGGCAGGGGCAGCCGGGCCAGGGGCGGCTGGTGGTGGTGGTGGTGGTGGTGGTGGTACTGTGGCTGGCGTACGGGTTCTCTTCCCTACGCCCGTGCCTATCATTTTGCCTGCACCCGCAGGTTCTGCAGCCCTAGGGCGGCCTCCTGCGTCGCTGGTACCGGTGGCAGGGGTGGCAGTGGTGGTGGTTGTGGCCTGGGTCGTGGTGGCAGTGTCCCGAAACACCAATGACCTCTGTACCTTTCTTGTGCTTGCACGTGTTTTTCGTGCTTTGGGTGCAGGTGCTTCGTCCTCCGAGCTGTAGGGCGTGTCGTACTGGTAGCTAGGGTCTTTAGCAGCCACCCTCTGCCTTCCACGGTGGCTAACACCACCAGAAGGAGGGCTGGTTGTGTCATCAGGGAGCGAGCGTGAGGGACGTGTGGGCTCCATGACTAGTGCTTGGTTACTGGCGCGGTGGTGCTTGCACGAGTGCGGGGCGAGCGTGTGGCAGGGTGGTGTCGAGAGTTGACATGTAGTACTATACCCACACCAATTTTCAGCCGCCTGGCTATAAACGCGCGGTTTTGGTACGTGTTGGCTCTGCTCTTAAGAGTCTCCCCGCAGTGCGCCGGGGGAACTCTTAGGAGTCTCCCGCAGCTCCCGGGTTAATACACTGTTCTTCGCAGACAACGATTTAAATATAGCACTTAATTAACTTTTTGGCTTTGCGTCGTAGCTCTACAAATTTCACCCAGTTCTTCGTCATTTTGTGAGGATTTTAATCTATCATTAGCAATTTTTGTTAGCAAACAGGCAGTTTGAAATATCTTTATTCCACCATTTGGGCTTATTATTATGGCCTGGACGCCGTATTTTCGATGGTATGCAGTCTTGCACTGCTTTTAGGTAAGTGGTTTCGAATAACTTCCAAGATGTATTTATGTCGTTATTGTTAATTAAAAAGCTCCAGTCAGTTTCTTTAAACATAGCTCTAAGTTTATGGAAGTTTGCTTTCTTGAAATTAGGGACTTTTTCGATGCTACTATTTGGTTCGTTACTAGTAAACTTTAAAGTGAAAGTTATCGTACGATGGTCGCTGTTACTGAATTCATCACCATCATTCAAATTCTCTATCAATTCTTCTTTTGTTGCAAGTACAATGTCAAGAACGTTATTACCACGGGTCGGCGTTCGAACAAATTGATAAAGCGAACTCTCTTGCAAGTTCGTATACAAGTCCATGTCCGGAGTGTGAAGTAAGAGTATCGCCCCACTTGGTCACAGGTAAATTAAAGTCGCCCAAAATTACGGTATCTTGTGAGTTACTTACATCTACAATTTGTTCGTAAATTTCTCGGTCAGTTTGCACTGATTGAGCTGGAGGTCTGTATATTAATGCAAGTATTATTTTGGACCTTTATTATTCTTTATTAGCACAAAAGATGTGTTGACGTTCACAATTTGAGGTTTTGACAAGAGGGTAGGGTTAAGACTTTCTTTGATATAAAGTAAAACGCCACCTTCATTTCGATTTATTCGGCTTTTCTCAAACATTACATAACCGGGAAGTGAATACTCTGCTAAAAAGTCTCTATCTTCTGTATTGAGCCAAGATTTCTGTTATGCCAATCACATCATAATTTTCTGTAAACACTAGCTTCTCTAAATCTGAAAATATATTGCGTATGCTACGAGCGTTTGCATAGAAAACCTTTAAATTTGTTATTTTAGAACTCACGGAACGCTCTTTAATAATATTTTTGGTTCTTGTCGGATCTACATTTATGTTCATGGCTGTCCTCGGTCCTCGCTGTCTTCGGTCCTTTATCGCTGGTGGTCCTCGGTTGCCTCTGTTTTTTGCTTGGCGTTGGATGATTTATGTCACTGCTTCTTCTTCTCGGATGGCGTTTTTTTATCCATGGCTGCGGACTGCTTCGTGTAGGAGACGACCCATGCGTGCTGAACCCACAGGCTTTAGATGAGTGCCATCCTTGCGGAAAAGAGTAGGCTGGTTGTAGAAGTTGCCCCAGAGGTTGATGAATTTAACTTCTTCCCTCGAACACAAATATTTTAGTCGGCTATTTGTGCTGAAGGCCTTGTCGTAGAATTTGTCAGGTGTGTCGATCTTGGGGAGAATGCCTGAGACGATGATATTCCTTGACTTGTTTTTGTAGTGCTGGATCATCTTGCGATATTTTTCCATCAACTCTTCGGATCTGGTGCGCATGACGTCATTTGAACCAGCATGGATGACAAAAAGGGTATTTTCATTTGCATCCTTTGTGGTATTTTCGAAGGCTTCCACAATGTCGACCAGTCCAGCTCCTGGGATGCAAAATCTTTTTCGTCGATTTGGGACTCTGTCGCAGAACTCTTCGACCTGTCCTCGTAGGATGGAATTCCCAACGAGCCTGGTCTCTTCAGGTTCGTCTTCCATCTCTACCAATATCTCAAATCTGTTTGACATTGTAACTGGTAGATGAGACCTTTTCTGCGTTGGCCGTGCACCGTTCCTCACGGGTGGTAAATCCGAGAAACTGTGGTGGCGGGACTCTGCATACAGGTCGGGGAGAGGAGTGGTTAGAACGGGGGCGAGGGGTTGGTACTGTTCGTGCTAGCAGGCTTCTTGCACGAGGAGTGGGGGAGAGACTAAGGTGAACAGGGCGGCTGTCCTGGTTTGATGTCGGCTGAGGTTAGTCAGAAGATGCTGCAGTCCCTACTGCAGGTGTTGGATTGCTGGCAGATGACGTTGGGGCGGTGGTGGATGTTGGAATTGAAACAATTGGAGTTAGTGATACTCCAACGTTGAGTGTTACAAACTCTTGGAGTGATTCCAGCTTCCTGGTGAGGGCGTTGATCTTGTTGTGGGCCTCATCCAATTTTGCTGTCAAATCCTCTCGTTGCTGGCAGAGTCGGCAGACTTGTGGATCGGCAGGAGCAAACATGGAGCACCAAATCTACCGGCGCAGATCGTACAGGCACGAGGCATGGTGACGATCACTTTCTTCAGATCACTTCACTCACTTAAAAACACTTAACTCACTTTAAAAACACTAAACTCACTTTAAAAACACTTATCTCACTTTAAAAACACTTCACTCCCTTCAGGTCGCTTCACTTACTTAAATAGGCCTAACCGAAAACAAAAATGTTGAAATACGCACAAATAGGTTATCAGCGGTGATAGCTTAACCGAAAATAAAAAAAATAAAAAATAAAATTGAATACGCAGTGATAGCCGAACCGAAAACAATTTTAGTTTTATTTAAACAGAAATAGGCCACCAGGGGTTATAGCCTATCCTAACCAAAAACAAAAATTCTGAAATACCGGTACGCAGAAATAGGCCACCAGCGGTGATAGCCTAACTGGAAATTTTAAAATTCAAGTACGCAGAAATAGGCCACCAGGGATGATAGCGTTGACTAACCGAAAACAAAAATAACCAAAAACAAAAATTATGAAATACCTGTACGCAGAAAGACAGAAAGAGGCCACCAGGGGTGATAGATAGCCTAGACTAATTCACGTAAATGGTTTGACCATAATTGTGCTAGAGTAACTGAACAAAAAGCAATAGCCTACAATGCATAAACAAGATCAAAAACACATGAAGCCTTTAATTACTTTAGAAACATCAGAAATCATGCCAAAACTGTATTAAACCTAACTAAATCAAACTTTCTCCACAAGCAGGCAAATAAACTTCTAAATAATCCAAATGATAACAAAATATTTTGGTCTACTCTTAACTCATTCAAATCCAACTTCACAATTGCTCCATCCATTCCACCATTAAAATCTCCGACTGGCAATCTTGTAAGTGACCCACGAGGTCAAGCTAACCTTCTTGCGGATATTTTCTCCACCAACTCAACCTTAGATGAAATAAATCAAGATGTCCCTGTACTTAGTTTTAATTCGCCTGAAATTCCCTCACTTAAGATCCACACCAGACATGTCAAAACTATTTTGCAGAATCTCTCAGTAGATAAGGCTCCTGGTCCAGATGAAATTCCTCCAATAGTGCTTAAGAATTGCTCCTTGGTGCTCGCTCCTGTATTGGCAAAAAATTTCCGTCTATGTACTCATACCTCATGCTTCCCAGTACCCTGGAAAGAAGCAAACATCCATCCAGTTCCTAAAAAAGGTGCCTCTTCAGATCCATCAAACTACAGACCAATAGCTATAACTTCCACTATTGGTAAAGTATTTGAAATTATATTAAATAATCACATAATTAAGCATCTTGAGAATAATAAATTAATCAGTGATAGGCAAAATGGTTTTAGTCGATGTCGATCAACTGCAGACATTCTTTGCCTTCTTACGCATCAAATCAACCAAGCTACAGACCAACATGGTGAAACACATACAATAGCACTGGATATATCAAAGGCATTTGATAGAGTCTGGCATCAATCCTTATTGTCGAAGATGTCACACTACGGCCTTGCATCATTAGTTCCACTAATTTCTTCTTATCTTCATAACAGAAAAAATATGTGTAATGGTAGATGGCCTTTATTCTCAAATTTCACTCAATAAATGCTGGTGTTCCTCAGGGATCAGTTTTGGCCCCAACTTTGTTTCCTCATTCATATCAATGATCTCATATCTACCACTCATAATCCAATACATTCCTACGCAGATGACTCAACACTCCACAGTTCCTTCACATTTACCAATTCTTTCACCCAACCCGATCTTATAAATTCAAAAATAAGCACTGCAATTTCTCTGAACCAGGACCTTTCTAGAATTGAAGAATGGGGACAAAAGAATCTAGTTCCTTTAATGCACAGAAAACCAAGTACATTCAATTTTCTAACCGACAGAATCTCACTAACTCCCATATTTTTTTAATGATGTAAATATTCCCACTTCCCTAGTATTGACATTCTCGGTGTAACATTAACTACTAATTGAGCTGGACACATTATGTTAGAAGCATTGCTAAAGAATGCCTCTAAAAAACTGGGACTACTGTACAGAGTTCGAGAATTCTTCACTGACGAGCAGTTGGCCATAATATAAAAGTCATGTGGCGTTCTCAGATGGATTACTGTTCACCTCTGTGGAGTGGAAGTGGAGTGGTTGCATTGAGGTAGTTGGACAAATTCAAAATAAAGCTATTAGATTAATCAATAACCCTGCAATCACACAGGACCTTCCTACATTATCCATACGAAGAAACGTTGCATCCCTTGCATTATTCTACAGATATTTTCACAGCAATTGTTCCGAGGAACTTGCTTCAATTGTGCCGCCTCTCCACATCTTTCCCCGTAGAACTATGGCAGCTGAGAGCGCCCATGAATTTACACTTTCTCCTCCACAATGCAGAACTTCTGCTTATCAAAATTCAAGTAGGTTAACTATATAACTACTACTCTTTGGAATTCACTTCCCTCGAATAGCTTTCCACAAACTTACAATCTACAAATGTTTAAATCCAGTTGTTACAAACATTTTATGAATGGAGGATGCCTTTAGGCACATGGACCTTTTTGTTTTATCTGTGTTTTTCCTTCCTCCATTCATTGTCTCTTAAAAAAAAAAAAAAAAAAAAAAAAAGACTAACCGAAAACAAAAATAACCGAAACAAAAATTATGAAATACCGGTACGCAGAAAATAGGCCACCAGCGGTGATAGCCTAACTGAAAATTAAAAAATTGAAGTACGCAGAAATAGGCCACCAGGGATGATAGCCTAGACTAACCGAAAACAAAAATAACCAAAAACAAAAAGTATGAAATATGCAGAAGTAGGCTACCAGGGGTGATAACCTAAAAAAGCAAACAATATATATATACTGTATAATTATAATAGAATATGAAACTAAATATATAATTCACCAAATAGAGATTATATAAAGAATAAAGTGTAACTGCACACAAGGGGTTAATATACTGTATCAACAGATGGCGCTGGTGTCACTGTAGGCTAGTCAAGCAGGATTATATTTAGATAAACAAAGTTATCAGTCAAAGGTTACTACAAGACATGCAAGCAACAACTAAAATTACAGATATATATAGCTACAGTAGGATACTGAATACAATAACTACTAGAGTTAATAAGACAATAACAAAGCTAGGTCGATTAGAGGTGCACGTGCGTCGTCTGCTACAAGCTAGGATAACAAATGTAAACAACAATGTTTATCAGTCAGAAAAGCAATAAAATAACATGCACGGCAACTACAGAACTATGTGGAGGTTAAACAAGCACTTAACTACTGTTCATGCAATGAATAAAGGGAATAGGGATATGAAATACTCAAATTAGGATCGAGTTTTCTCAGTGGCGATGCGGAGCTGTTGGCGGTGCTAAAGCCGGCGGGAAAGTCAAAGGGAGAGAGTGAGAGAGAGAGGTCCAATGAAAAACACAGACACATAGACCCGAATTCAGAACAGTAGTTTAAACCTCCTCGCAAGTTTAAACCCGAGATTGAGACTCAATCCAGGATTATCGGTATTCAGAATTAAATCCTGAGCCGCTTATCCGGTCAATCCGCGGATTATTCGATCCGAGGTTTAAACCAGCGGGAGGGTAGGTTTGACTCTAGGATCGAAGGTATAAAACCTTTACATTACTCATGATTGCTTACACTTATCGATAAGGAAAATAGGGATTGGGCCCATACGGGATTGGACCCAGACGTGATTGGACCAAGACGGGATTAGCACCAGATTTTCCCCACCATTATAACTTTATCCACCCTACCACTTTATCCACCACTACCGATTATCTACCACTACAACTTTATCCACCACTACCACTTTATCCACCACTACAATTATATCCACCACTACCATTGTATCCACAACTACCACTTTATCTACCATTACCTTTGATCAAACATTACCCACTTTATCTACTACTAACACTTTATCCACCATCACCACTTTATCTTCCAGTATCACTTTATCCACCACTACCACTTGATCTACCATTACCACTTTATCCACCACTACCACTGTATCTAACACTACTACTTTATCCACCACTACCACTTGATCTACCATTACCACTTGATCTACCATTACCACTTTATCAACCACTACCACTGTATCTACCACTACCACTTTATCTACCACTACCACTGTATCCACCAATATTACTTTATCTACCACTACCACTTAATCTACCACAACCACTTTATGTACCACTACCACTTTATCTACCACTACCAGTACCACTTCATCCACAAATATCACTTTAACTACCACTAACACTTTATCCACCACTACCACTTTATCTAACACTACCACTTTATCCACAGCTGCCACTTCATCCACCAATACCACTTTATCCACCACTACCACTTATCTAACACTACCACTTTATCTAACACTACCACTGTAATCTACTACTAACACTTTATCCACCACTACCACGTTATCTAACACTACCACGTTATCTAACACTACCACTTGATCTAATGCTACCACTTTATCCACCACTACCACTTTATCCACCACTACCACTTTATCCACCACTACCACTTTATCCACCACTACCACTTTATCTACTACTACCACTTTATCTACTACTACCACTTTACGTACCACTACCATTTTATTCACCACTATCACTTTATCTACCACTAAAACTTTATCTACACGGGGCCCATCTGGGCCCAATCCCGCCAGGGCCCAATCACCGTCTGGGCCCAATCACCGTCTGGGCCCAATCCCGTGAGCTCAATCCCGTCTGGGCCCAATCCCGTGGCCACCAGATAAAATGGCTCATTAATTTATTGGCTAACTTCATTCTGTACGGCACTGTGATTGGCTGTTGCAAATCTTCGACTTAAAAAGAGTTTTAAGCGGTGGAATACTCGACCTCGATCTCAATCCCGTGTTCTGAATACGGATAAACCTTTGTGTTCGATCCAGGATCGAGTAATCTCAATCCTGGGTTTAAACCTGCCCCAAAATCTGAGGTTTAAACCACTGTTCTGAATTTGGGCCATAGAGTAGAGTGGAATTTACTATGCACCATAATTTTCCTCTGAGTTTAACGTAGCAAGTTTAAGATCGAGCTAAAACAGAGAGAAGTTCTGATAAGTGGAGCTTAATGTCAAATACAACTGTCAAGCTACACAACGGCAAGTCTAGATTTAGTTTGTGCACTAATCTCCACTGGGATGGCTGTATTTATTTGCTTATATATTTATTGCAATGGTTTTCTTATTTTCTCCATCAGGCTTAAAAAAAACACCCCCAAGACCCCCCTTTAAGATTTTTTCAGACATTTTTCGATAGAAAAATGTTCCGGCCAGAGGCCGGTTACCATTATATTAGATGCTCGCTTTCGCTCGCCAAGAAAATTATAATGACACCTAAGTTACCCGAAAGGTCCTGATATTGACAAATAAATGAGGCGAACGTCTTAAAATGTCCAAGCTAATGAAGCTAAACATGAGGGAGGAAGGGGTCCAGAAACACCGACCATCTCCCCTGGTAATATTGGGTGGGCGTAGTCTGTACAGTATGTGTATATGTATGTATATAGCTATGGGGTATGTGTCTGAGTATATACATATTATGTATATACTCAGACACATACCCCATAGCTGGGGGTGGCCGACTCGAGACAGAGCCCGAAGAGAAATATTTAAAATTCCAATTCTTAGGGTCCGGGACCATTTTTGTTTTCTTTCTTTTTTGTATGTGAATGAAGGAGACAAAAGGCAGAACTGCCTGTATCGAGTGCCTCCCCCAGAGTTGAAAGAGTGACAGGGTCAAAATCAAGGGATGTTCAAGCCAAAATGCCTGGACACACAGAGTTTGAAGCAATTTAAGTCATAGGAAGCGGGAAATACTGATTTTGGAGATAGTTCCAGAGCTCAGCAGTTGAATAGAAGAAAGACTGAGAATAAAGTTTCACTCTTGGGTTGGACAGTTGCACAGAATACCGAGGATAAAATTGCAGACCTTATAGCTACCATTTATCTTTCTTAAGCTAAAATCAAAATGAAAGTCGTCAATGATACTGTAATGTATAATACAACAGGTATTACATGGGTTTAGGTACAGAGAAAGCAGAGGCGTTGGACTCTCAGCATCACACTAGAAAATCATGTCCAAGCTCTTACACTGAACTTTTAAGGGAAGATGGGCCGGTTTTTCTGGCCCCTCTTTTTCCTCATGTTTAGCCCCATTAGTTTTCAGATTGTCTGATGTTTGGTCCATTAGTTTGGCGATTTTAAGACTTTACGCCCTAATTTTTGTCAATATTAAGACCTATCGTGCCATTTAAGTGTCAATTTTGTCCTGGCGAGTGATAGCAAACCTGTAATTTTAGGAGTAACCGGCCTTCGGCCGAGGAATTTTTTCTCCAAAAAATTTACACTTTTGCCTTGAAGGGAGTGTCAAGGGGGTGGTTTTTACAGCTTGATGGAGGTCTAGGGTGGACACTAAAAAAAAAAAATAGATAAAACAGTAAGCAAACAAATAGCCACTGTTCCCTTAACGGCACTAGCGAGAGAGAGCTATAGAGGTATTGCGATATGTATGACGTAAGTGACGTGCCCTTAAAGGCTTGGTGGAAATGACAGGCGTTTGATGGCAGAGAGGTAAATGTCGGAAGGATATATTTATGTTCGTAAGGTAATTTGGTGGGGGTTTCGTACAAAAGTGATATATTTGTCGGTGCATATGTGAGAGAGATAGTGTTTGTGTGTGTGTGTGTGTGTGTGTGTGTACGTGTGTGTTTGCAAGCTTAACAGTTCGATACTATTATTGTTACCATCGTCCTTACCACCAATAACCCCTCATAAAATCAATGAAATCACGTAATTCTCCCAGGATTCGAACCTAGGCTATTTCATGCAGAACACGCTCTAACTATTACACCATCAAAACAGACACACAGATCTGAGCGCACGAAAATGAGGTCGGCAATCAATATAAACCTTTCCAGTGCGGTTGATGTCCTATTAATTGTATTCTGACTCAATTAAATCATTATATACAGCTTAGGAAGCACTTCATGTAATTAAAAGGCTACACACGATCTCAATTAACCCTTTTAACTACCACAGACCTTTCCTAAGCTTCAGAAAATCCTCTAAATGTAACAAGAATCACATCAAAAAGAATTAACTGGCACTGAATGGCAAGGGAGGGGTTATTATATATTATATTATTTAGTATTTCACTATTATATAATATATATTTGTTGTTTACTACCTAGACCTCTATCAAGCTCAATAAAACACCACCAAGACCCCCCTTCGAGATAAATCTGTAAATGTTTCGGTTGAAAAATATAATTCTAATGCCTGGAAATAATCGACACCTAAATGACACGAAAAGCCTGAATATTGACAAAGAAATGGGGCGATAGGTCTTAACCCTCTCGCATCTATAGGACGCGATCGACTCATAACGCCACCCCTCGAAGAGTGGTCGTACGACGCAATCGCGTCATAATGCCACCTGTAAGTTAGAAATATTCGTGGTAAATAAGTTTATGACGCGATTTGGACGCATTTTTGGCTGGTAAGTTAGCCATCAGTAAGTTACAAAATGAAATATCTGGCAACCCCCTAGCGTCCCTGTGTGAGGAGCGCGGGGCTTTGTTTCACCAGTTGTGAGCCGGCCGCCAGTCTGTGAGGTAGTACTCCTGGACCTTTGAATCTCGTCTCGCCTCCATTGCCCGCCATGGAGCGGGTTTCAGGCGGGCAAATCTTGATTATTTATGTACTAAGAGACAGTGTATCATCAATTTGTGGCTATCTATTTATAATTTATGTATATAACTCGTGATTTGTGACTCTGTGCCTCGTTGTTCGCCTCTCCATAGCCAGCCATGTGTTTTTTAGGTGGCTAGAATGGACCCAGTGGAAGTGTTGTGAAATGTGAATAATAATATTATTTATATCATATTCGTAGGGTTAGTGTTGTAAGCATTCGTAGTCACATTCCTAACTTATGTTAGGTTTGTGATTACGAATGTAAGCTAGGCTATACGTGTGTGTGTCGTATATATATTGCCCTAAAACCTTCATTTTCGCTTGAAAGACCAATATATTTATGAATAAATACTACATACGAAGTATAATAAAGCTGTAATTACGAAATATAGTTGTGTTTTGCCCATTTTTGGCATTATTTATGCCCAATTTGGGCAATTTTTAGTGAATATACAGTTTTATTTGAGTGAAGTAACTAACAGTGAAGTGTGGATAGATAATAAACGAATTTTTTAGACAAAAATGTCATGGTAAGTACAAAGTAGTTTCTATGGGAGAGATGGGATGTACGCAAGGGATGGGGTTCATCTTTCACGGTTAGGGGTTTCTACATTAGCTAGTTCTTTAGATAGGGTGGTTGTGGGGTTTTGAACAGAAATATTGAGAGTGTAAATGAGAGATTAAATGGAACAATTTTAGCGTCAGGCGAAAGCGATAAGGATATTCAGTCTCATGCTAAAAATGATGACTATAATGCAAATGATAGTAGTGATGGTGCAACGGAAGATGGAAATGTCGCTAAAAACAAAGGTAAATTAGGTATAAAGAAAAGAAGTAAATTGAGAGTATATTACACAAACTGTAGGAGTCTATGTAACAAAATGAACGAACTTAGAGCCCTTGTTAGCAAAGAAAATATAGACATAATAGCGCTAACTGAAACGTGGATTAATACAGAAACCAGGCATTTTTTAGCAGAATTTGATATACCAGGATATAGTTTGTTTAAATATGACCGAACAAGTAAGAGGGGTGGCGGTATAGCAGTGTTTGTCAGGAGTACATTAAAAAGCTGTATTAAATCAGGTATTAGACTAAATAACGATAACGAAAGTGTTTGGGTAGAGGTTAACGAAGGTAGTGAGACCATAGTTATTGGAGTTATGTATAGACCGCCAAATATGAGTAGAAATGACGGAACGTCATTATGGGAGGAAATAAAAATGGCATCAAGGTTTAGCAATGTGTGCATTATGGGGGATTTTAATTTTCCGAATATAGATTGGCAGCATCAAATAGGAGACTCTGATTCTGAGGAGTTTATAGAGGTAGTACAAGATAGTTTTTTATTTCAATTCATAGATACGCCGACTAGAGGTAATAATATTCTCGATTTAGTTTTCAGTAACAATGAACATATGGTAAATAATGTAGAGATAGGGGACCACCTAGGAAATAGTGACCACAATTCTGTGTATTTTAATATACAATGGAAAGGTAATACCAGAGAGAATACAACATTAATACCTGACTTTAGAAAAGCCAATTATGGTGGGTTAAGAAGAGCCCTATTAGCGGACCCTATGGTCAAAAAATTAAGTCGATCCAGGTGTCCAAATGAGTGTACCCCGTCTCAGGCACTTGTCATCTTAAGTCAGGAAGAGACGTCAACCTTGGTAGATACATACGATAATTTTATCAAGTCAGTATTCAATGCACAAAATAAATACATCCCCAAAAGAAAATTTAGATCAACACAGAACCAACCCAAATGGATGAATAATTGACTATTAGATCTTCTAGGACAAAAGAGAGGAATATATAGAAAAATTCGAAAAGGCGAAATTCACCTACTTGCTTACTATCAGAATCTATCAAGACAGGTAAAAAAGGATATTAGGAAAGCAAAAAGAAATTATGAAATTAAGGTTGCCAATGACTCAAAAAATAATCCTAAAGCTTTTTACCAACTATATAAATCCAAGGTTAGAGATGTAATTGGTCCCCTTAAAACTTCGATAGGAGAAATGACAGAAAATGATTTAGAAATGTGCAGTACATTAAATAGTCAATTTCTTTCCGTTTTCACAAATTAAAATTTGGCACAGTTTCCAGAAGTCCGTAAGGTATATAGCGATAGTATAGAAAATAGGTTAAGTACGGTTACTATAAGTATAAATGATGTGCTTAAGGAAATTGACAGACTGAAACCTCATAAATCGCCTGGTCCTGATGAGGTATATGCTAGAGTATTAAAAGAATGTAGGGATGAGTTAAGTTACCCATTAACATTTTTATTTAACAAGTCATTGGAGACAGGTATAGTTCCAGAAGCTTGGAAGCTTGCAAACGTAGTTCCGATCTTCAAAAAAGGTGACAAATCAATAGCATCCAATTACCGTCCCATTAGTCTTACATCAATCATAGGAAAGCTACTAGAGTCAATTATTGCTAGTAAAATTAGAAACCACTTAGATACATTTAATTTAATAAATTCTTCTCAGCATGGATTCACTCAGGGACATTCTTGCCTTACTAATTTGCTTAGTTTTTTCTCAGAGGTATATGAAGCAGTAGATAATGACAAGTCATATGATATAATATATTTAGATTTCAGTAAAGCTTTCGACAGAGTCCCCCATGAGAGATTGATGAGAAAGGTTGAGGCGCATGGAATAGGTGGGGCGTTGTTGGGATGGATTAGGTCATGGCTAATTGGTAGGAAGCAGAGAGTCAGCATCAATGGTACGAAGTCAGAATGGGGAGCAGTCAAAAGTGGTGTTCCCCAGGGATCTGTATTAGGTCCTCTGTTGTTTGTTATATACATAAATGACCTTGATTTAGGTATAACTAGTAGGATAAGTAAATTTGCAGACGATACCAAAATGGGGAGAACAATTGATTCAGATAGAGATATAGAGTGCCTCCAAAGGGATCTAGATACCTTACACGAATGGTCAGTAAATTGGCAGATGAAGTTTAACATTGACAAATGCAAGGTATTAAAGATAGGGAAGATGCATACAAATGTTAAATATAAACTAGCTAATGTGGAATTAGAAAACTCGAATTGTGAGAAAGATCTAGGTGTGTTTGTTAGCAATGATTTGAAGCCTAGACAACAGTGTATAAGCGTTCGAAACAAGGCAAACAGGATTCTCGGGTTCATCTCAAGGAGTGTGAGTAACAGAACTGCTGATGTTATCTTAAAACTTTACTTGTCATTAGTGAGACCCCATATGGATTATGCTGTTCAATTTTGGTGTCCTTATTACAGAATGGACATAGATTCATTGGAGAGAGTACAACGTAGAATGACAAAAATTATCCATAATATTATAAATCTTCCGTATAAAGAAAGGTGGAAGAAATTAGGCTTACATTCGTTAGAGAGACGCAGAGTTAGAGGGGATATGATAGAGGTGTTCAAGTGGGTTAGTGGGATTAACAAAGGGGACATGACAAATGTACTAAAGCTCAGTGATAGCGAAAGAACTCGTACCAATGGTTTCAAATTAGATAAATTTCGTTTCAGAAAAGATATAGGCAAATATTGGTTTGGTAACAGAGTTGTAGATGGGTGGAATGGACTATCAAGTGCTATAGTGGGATTAAAAACGATAGGGAGCTTTAAGATAAAATTGGATAAGCATATGGACGAGAAGGGTTGGGTGTGAAGGGGGATCAGCAGGGTTGGGCCAATCAGCGCTCTGCAGACCCCCGTAATCCTGCGTTAATCTCTAACCGTTTTGGTAAGATGATCCTCAGGGTATTAGAGTGTTGAGCCTATAATTGGGGTTGTGTGGGACAGGGATCTGCCTTGCTTAGGCCAATCGGCTTTCTGCAGACTCCCATTTTCTTATGTTCTTATGTTCTTATGTTCTTAAATATGTCACGGTAAATAGCCTGACATAAAAAATACAAGACTTTTATGCGCCACTGTACACTACACTACAGCAGTGAACCTTTGGACAGCCACAGATGTCTGGGTAAAGTACCTAAGCTAATCCCATAATTAATTGCCCGCGGCGGGAAAGCACTCCTTGACCTTTTACCTTTTCCTCACAGCTGGGATATTTTATATGTTTAGGCTTGGGCTAGGCCTATCTTTATTTTATATATAATATATATATATATATATATATATATATATATATATATATATTCGAGTATTTCTATTGCTATTTTATATATAGGAATATTTTTCTTTATTGTGATTTATTATAAGTGTTATTTATTTTATTTATATCATTTTATTTTATTTATAATTTTGTTTCATTTACACATTTTTTTGTTTATTGTTCCTGTTCCCCAGGGTGTCCATTGCACCACCCCCTATGTCCAGAGCAAGGGCAGGGCCCATAATCGAGTATTTATAGTTATTTTATATATATAATTATTTATTATAGTTTTTATTTATTTCATTTTATTTTATTTATAATTTTGTTTCATTTATATATATTTTTTGGTTATTGTTCCTGTTCCCCAGGGTGTCCATTGGACCACCCCCTATGTCCAGAGCAAGGGCAGGGCCCATAATCGAGTATTTATATATATTTTATATTTATTTTTATTTATTATAGTTTTTTATTTATTTTATTTTTAGGCCTATCATTTTATTTTATTTATAATTTTGTTTCATTTATATATATTTTTTGGTTATTGTTCCTGTTCCCCAGGGTGTCCATTGGACCACCCCCTATGTCCAGAGCAAGGGCAGGGCCCATAATCGAGTATTTATATATATTTTATATTTATTTTTATTTATTATAGTTTTTATTTATTTTATTTTTAGGCCTATCATTTTATTTTATTTAGAATTTTGTTTCATTTATATATATTTTTTAGTTATTGTTCCTGTTCCCCAGGGTGTCCATTGGACCACCTCCTATGTCCAGAGCAAGGGCAGGGCCCATAATCGAGTATGTATAGTTATTTTATATATATTTTTATTTATTATAGTTTTTATTATTTTATTTATAGGCCTATCATTTTATTTTATTTATAATTTTGTTTCATTTATATATATTTGTTTTGTTATTGTTCCTGTTCTCCAGGGTGTCCATTGGACCACCCCCTATGTCCAGAGCAAGGGCAGGGCCCATAATCGAGTATTTATAGTTATTTTATATATATTTGTATTTATTATAGTTTTTATTTATTTTATTTATAGGCCTATCATTTTATTTTATTTATAATTTTGTTTCATTTATATATTTTTGTTGTTGTTATTGTTCCTGTTCCCCAGGGTGTCCATTGGACCACCCCCTATGTCCAGAGCAAGGGCAGGGCCCATAATCGAGTATTTATAGTTATTTTGTATATATTTTTATTTATTATAGTTTTTATTTATTTTATTTATAGGCCTATCATTTTATTTAATTGATAATTTTGTTTCATTTATATATTTGTTTTGGTTATTGTTCCTGTTCCCCAGGGTGTCCATTGGACCACCCCCTATGTCCAGAGCAAGAGCAGGGCCCATAATCGAGTATTTATAGTTATTTTATATATATTTTTATTTATTATAGTTTTTATTTATTTTATTTATAGGCCTATCATTTTATTTTATTTATAATTTTGTTTCATTTATATATATATATATTTTGTTATTGTTCCTGTTCCCCAGGGTGTCAATGGGACCACCCCCTATGTCCAGAGCAAGGGCAGGGTCCATAATCGAGTATTTATAAAGTTATTTTATATATATTGTTATTTATTATAGTTTTTATTTATTTTATTTATAGGCCTATCATTTTATTTTATTTATAATTTTGTTTCATTTATATATTTGTTTTGTTATTGTTCCTGTTCTCCAGGGTGTCCATTGGACCACCCCCTATGTCCAGAGCAAGGGCATGGCCCATAATCGAGTATTTATAGTTATTTTATATATATTTGTATTTATTATAGTTTTTATTTATTTTATTTATAGGCCTATCATTTTATTTTATTTATAATTTTGTTTCATTTATATATTTTTGTTGTTGTTATTGTTCCTGTTCCCCAGGGTGTCCATTGGACCACCCCCTATGTCCAGAGCAAGGGCAGGGCCCATAATCGAGTATTTATAGTTATTTTGTATATATTTTTATTTATTATAGTTTTTATTTATTTTATTTATAGGCCTATCATTTTATTTAATTGATAATTTTGTTTCATTTATATATTTGTTTTGGTTATTGTTCCTGTTCCCCAGGGTGTCCATTGGACCACCCCCTATGTCCAGAGCAAGAGCAGGGCCCATAATCGAGTATTTATAGTTATTTTATATATATTTGTATTTATTATAGTTTTTATTTATTTTATTTATAGGCCTATCATTTTATTTTATTTATAATTTTGTTTCATTTATATATATATTTTTTTTTATTGTTCCTGTTCCCCAGGGTGTCAATGGGACCACCCCCTATGTCCAGAGCAAGGGCAGGGCCCATAATCGAGTATTTATATAGTTATTTATTATAGTTTTTATTTATTTTATTTATAGGCCTATCATTTTATTTTATTTATAATTTTGTTTCATTAATATTTTTTTTTTTTATTGTTCCTGTTCCCCAGGGTGTCCATTGGACCACCCCCTATGTCCAGAGCAAGGGCAGGGCCCATAATCGAGTATTTATATATATTTTATATTTATTTTTATTTATTATAATTTTTATTTATTTTATTTTTAGGCCTATCATTTTATTTTATTTATAATTTTGTTTCATTTATATATATTTTTTTGTTATTGTTGCTGTTCCCCAGGGTGTCCATTGGACCACCCCCTATGTCTAGAGCAAGGGCAGGGCCCATAATCGAGTATGTATAGTTATTTTATATATATTTTTATTTATTATAGTTTTTATTTATTTTATAATAAGGCCTATCATTTTATTTTATTTATAATTTTGTTTCATTTATATATATATTTGTTTTTATTGTTCCTGTTCTCCAGGGTGTCCATTGGACCACCCCCTATGTCCAGAGCAAGGGCAGGGCCCATAAACGAGTATTTATAGTTATTTTATATATATTTTTATTTATTATAGTTTTTATTTATTTTATTTATAGGCCTATCATTTTATTTAATTGATAATTTTGTTTAATTTATATATTTGTTTTGGTTATTGTTCCTGTTCCCCAGGGTGTCCATTGGACCACCCCCTATGTCCAGAGCAAGAGCAGGGCCCATAATCGAGTATTTATAGTTATTTTATATATATTTTTATTTATTATAGTTTTTATTTATTTTATTTATAGGCCTATCATTTTATTTTATTTATAATTTTGTTTCATTTATATATATATATATTTTTTTTTGTATTGTTCCTGTTCCCCAGGGTGTCAATGGGACCACCCCCTATGTCCAGAGCAAGGGCAGGGCCCATAATCGAGTATTTATAAAGTTATTTTATATATATTGTTATTTATTATAGTTTTTATTTATAGGCCTATCATTTTATTTTATTTATAATTTTGTTTCATTTATATATATTGTTTTTTTATTGTTCCTGCTCCCCAGGGTGTCCATTGGACCACCCCCTATGTCCAGAGCAAGGGCAGGGCCCATAAACGAGTATTTATAGTTATTTTATATATATTTTTATTTATTATAGTTTTTATTTATTTTATTTATAGGCCTATCATTTTATTTTATTTATAATTTTGTTTAATTGATATATTTGTGTTGTTGTTATTGTTCCTGTTCCCCAGGGTGTCCATTGGACCACCCCCTATGTCCAGAGCAAGGGCAGGGCCCATAATCGAGTATTTTAGTTATTTTGTATATATTTTTATTTATTATAGTTTTTATTTATTTTATTTATAGGCCTATCATTTTATTTTATTTATAATTTTGTTTCATTTATATATTTGTTTTGGTTATTGTTCCTGTTCCCCAGGGTGTCCATTGGACCACCCCCTATGTCCAGAGCAAGGGCAGGGCCCATAATCGAGTATTTATAGTTATTTTATATATATTTTGATTTATTATAGTTTTTATTTAATTTATTTATAGGCCTATCACTTTATTTTATTTATAATTTTGTTTCATTTATATATTTGTTTTTTGTTATTGTTCCTGTTCCCCAGGGTGTCAATGGGACCACCCCCTATGTCCAGAGCAAGGGCAGGGCCCATAATCGAGTATTTATAGTTATTTTATATATATTGTTATTTATTATAGTTTTTATTTATTTTATTTATAGGCCTATCATTTTATTTTATTTATAATTTTGTTTCATTTATATATATTTTTTTGTTATTGTTCCTGTTCCCCAGGGTGTCCATTGGACCACCCCCTATGTCCAGAGCAAGGGCAGGGCCCATAATCGAGTATTTATAGTTATTTTATATATATTTTTATTTATTATAGTTTTTATTTATTTTATTTGTAGGCCTATCATTTTATTTTATTTATAATTTTGTTTCATTTATATATTTTTGTTGTTGTTATTGTTCCTGTTCCCCAGGGTGTCCATTGGACCACCCCCTATGTCCAGACCAAGGGCAGGGCCCATAATCGAATATTTATAGTTATTTTATATATATTTTCATTTATTATAGTTTTTATTTATTTTATTTATAGGCCTATCATTTTATTTTATTTATAATTTTGTTTCATTTATATATTTTGTTGTTGTTATTGTTCCTGTTCCCCAGGGTGTCCATTGGACCACCCCCTATGTCCAGAGCAAGGGCAGGGCCCATACTCGAGTATTTATAGTTATTTTATATATATTTTTATTTATTATAGTTTTTAATTATTTTATTTATAGGCCTATCATTTTATTTGATTTATAATTTTGTTTCATTTATATATATATTTTTTGTTATTGTTCCTGTTCCCCAGGGTGTCCATTGGACCACCCCCTATGTCCAGAGCAAGGGTAGGGCCCATAATCGAGTATGTATAGTTATTTTATATATATTTTTATTTATTATAGTTTTTATTTATTTTATTTATAGGCCTATAATTTTATTTTATTTATAATTTTGTTTCATTTATATATATATTTTTTGTTATTGTTCCTGTTCCCCAGGGTGTCCATTGGACCACCCCTTATGTCCAGAGCAAGGGCAGGGCCCATAATCGAGTATTTATAGTTATTTTATATATATTTTTATTTATTATAGTTTTTATTTATTTTATTTATAGGCCTATCATTTTATTTTATTTATAATTTTGTTTCATTTATATAATTTTTTTGGTTATTGTTCCTGTTCTCCAGGGTGTCAATGGGACCACCCCCTATGTCCAGAGCAAGGGCAGGGCCCATAATCGAGTATTTATATAGTTATTTTATATATATATTGGGATTTATTTGATTATATTTATTATTTATATAAAGGTATATAACGTATATATATAATTTTGTTTTTCTTGTCCCCTTCCCTGTTGTGTTGTTCCCCAGGGTGTTTGGCCAAAGAGCCCCAAGGTATAAATATATATATTCTTATAATGCCATACTATGACTACGTCATGGTGTTCCCCAATTTGAATTACAAAATGCGGAACTATACCGTCATGAATCCATTATACTCACGTCATCTGGAATCGGATAATGCAAAACTGTGACTATGTCATGGTGAACTATACCAACGTTATATGGATCCAGTGGTGGCGAACTTGCGTCATGCCAACTATCAACGTCAATTACGTTTTTCCTTTATTTCCATTTCTTGGTTTCAGCATCGTAAGCTAACTACGCCAGCCTGCCGCCATACGCCAGCCTGCCGCCATACGCCAGCCTACCGCCATACGCCAGCCTACCGCCATACGCCAGCCTACCGCCATACGCCAGCCTACCGCCATACGCCACCCTACCGCCATACGCCAGCATACCGCCATACGCCAGCCTACCGCCATACGCCAGCTGCCATGTCGGACAAGAAGAAACCTTTGCGGGACTCCCAGCTGGAAGATGTGGTCAATGAGGTGCTGGACATGACGACGACGGATGAGACGGCGAGCGAGAGTGAGTCGGACGAGTGGTCTGACGATAAGGATTGGGCTTCACCTCTGCCCAAGCGACTCCGCCTCGACGTCCCCACTTCGGCCGATCCAACACCACCACCAGCAACGTCAGACAACCCACCACCACCACCAGCAACGTCAGACAACCCACCACCACCACCACCAACTGAACCAGCCCCAGCGGATCCACCACCACCATCCATCCCATCCACATCCCATCCCATCTACATCTCATCCCATCCCATCTACATCTCATCCCATCCATAACATCGCCGATTACCTCCTACCATCACCCAACTTCCCCCAACTTCCCACGTCACCTCTTCCATCCACCTCGCGTGGCGGTGCCTCATCCTGGCTTCCAGCAGGATCACCAGCCCGCAGCCCACACCTGTTTGCTACGCTACTTGCTGTGGGCACTTTGAATACCCCGCCTTCGCATGTCATGGGAACGGTCACCCCCGCACTGTCCCCCTTCAGCGACACACCGTTGACCCCCTCGGCATTTGTTCTGCCTGAGCATCGAGCCGCAATGCGTGCTGAGGTTGCTGAAGCCGCAGTGCGTGCTCAGGTTGTTGCTGAGGTGCCACGCACAGCGTTGAATCCTTCAGCAGCAATCGAGGAGCTTCTTCCCCAAAGGCTTCCTCTTCACCATTCACCAACTGGTACAGCTGCACCAGGTTCACCAGCTCCACACCTTTCACCAGCTGCAGCAGGTTCACCAGCTCCACACCTTTCACCACTTGGTGCTGCACCAGGTTCACCGGCTTCTGCATCATCTGATGCAGAAGCCAACCCCTCGACCTACCACCTATGCCACGGCGGAGGCCAGGTCCCCGTAGGGGGGCAGGTGGTAGGCCCAGGGGCCGCAGAGGTGTTCCTCGCGGTGGTCCTCGCGGTGGTCGTGGCCGTGCTCGCGATCCTGCCCCCGATCGTGATGCCGGTTGGACCGACACCCCCTTCGACCCCCAGCCTGATCTGTTCTCAGGGACCCCTGGATTGCAGGTTCCAAAGCCGGTGACTCCTCTCCAGTTCTTCCAGCTCTTCTTCACAAGGGAGATGCTGCAATACCTGGTATTGGAGACAAATGCTTACGCCAAGTTCGTTGACGGAGCAGCCGCTCTTTGGTACCTGTTTGGTGAGGAGGAAATGGCCAAATTCCTTGGCCTGTACTTCCTCATGGGCATCACCAAGATTCGTTCTCTGAGTCACTACTGGCGTTCAACTGTCCTTCACGACTACCCAGTATTTCGGAGAACGATGAGTAGGACTAAGTTTCTAGCCTTGTTGAAGTATTTCCATGCTTTCAACAACAAGGCAGTCTGCAGGCAGAACAAGGACAGGCTTGTGAAGGTTCGGACGGTGATGGAATACCTACTTGAAGGCTTCAAGCTGGCATACATCCCCTCCGAAAAGCTGTCCCTTGACGAAGGCAGCCTTGGATGGAAGGGTCGCCTTTCATTCAAGGTTTACAACCCAATGAAGCCGACGAAGTACGGTGTCAAGCTGTACATCCTGGCAGAGGCGTTGACTGGCTATGTGTGGGACTTTCGGGTCTACACCGGTCCGGGTACATCTCTCCAGGAGACGGTGGAGGGTCTCACGGAGTCCTTCAGAGGCCAGGGGTATAGGCTGTACATGGACAACTATTACAACTCAGTTGACCTGTGCCAGCAAATGCTCACACACAACATCTATGTGTGTGGCACCCTGCGCCTTGTACGAGGAGCTCCTAAGCAGTTGTGCGACATTGTTAAAGCAAAACAGCTTGAACGCGATGCGACATTAGCAATGAAAAACGGCTTAACCATGGTCCTACTTTGGCGAGACAAGCGCATCGTCAACATGGTGTCCACTTTCCACAACCAGGACACCATCCCGAAGCTTGTCAGTTTCAAAGAGAAGGACCAGCAGGGCAAGTGGCGTCGTGGACAGAGGGAGGTCTTCAAACCTGTTTGCGTCGAAGACTACAACATCCACATGGGTGGGGTGGATCACTTCGACCAGATGGTCCAGTACTACCCCATCCAGCGAAGGACGGTCAAGTGGACGAAGAAGATCACCTTCTACTTCATCCAAATGGCCCTCTTCAACGCCCATGTCCTGTACAGGAAGTGCTACCCAAGGAAGAAGATGACCTTGCTGGACTTCCAGGAGCACATCTGTACTTCCTTGCTGCACTTCAACCCTGCAGAGTGGCCTATGTCGGGGAGGCCAGTCCACCGAGCACAAGATCTGCCGCGTGACCAGCGTGAGCCACAGAGGCATGCACGCAGGCAACGGCAACCCGGTGGATCATCTGGGTCGTCTGACGACGACCATCCAGACTCCCCAGCCCCTGCTGCTCCTGACAACACTCCACCCTCTCCTGTTGCTGCTCCTGGTGGAGGCGTTGAGAGGGCACCACGTCTCGATGTCCCCTCCCCACCACCAGAACCAGATGATGCTGCTGCTGATGCTGCTGCCCCGGGGGGAAACTATGTCCTGGTTCAACCCCCCGTGGCACTAGCACCTGATGCAGCTGCTGCTGGTGACGATGGGGAAGCAGCTCTTGAAGCTGCCAACCAACCGCCACCAGTACTGGAAGCAGCAGGAGCGGTGTGAGTCCGGAGACCTCGACCTGGAGTTGTCCCAAGGCCCCGTCCTATTGTTCTGAACCATATCCGGTTGAACAGGGCCTTGGACCATTCTCGGCAGAGGATTCCGGCCAAGAAGCGACTCCGTTGCTATTACTGCAAAGTAATGAACCGCATTCGCAAGGACACAAGCTTCCGCTGCACGACTTGCACGGTTGCCCTCTGCATTGACCTCAACGACTGCTTCAACCTTTTCCATCGTCACAATGCAGGTGTCCTATAGTCAGGAGCCATGTGCAATCATTCATTCATTGATTCATTCATTTCTCTTCTCCATTTCTCTTCTTCATTCACCCGGCTTCATTCACCCACCTTCATTCACCCACCTTCATTCACACACCTTCATTTACCCACCCTCGTTTACCCACCGACATTCACCCACCGACATTCACCCACACATTCACCCACCGACATTCACCCACCTACATTTACCCACCTTCATCATCAAAGTGGATATAGGCCTCCTGGGGAAACCACTCTAAAAAAATAACGAGTCAAATGCAGTACCTCCTAGGGTGGCTTGGAAATCAGCATATTTCTGTGGTTTGACACCTTGTATATATATATATATATATATATATTTATATATATTTATGACACCTTGTATTTATATATATATATATATATATATATATATATATTTATGACATCTTGTATATACAGTATATATATATATATAGATATATATATATATATATATATATATATGTATGACATCTTGTATATATATATATATATATATGTATATATATATATATATATATACCCACACACATACACACATTTTTGTTACCATTCATTATATTTTGTTTGACACCTTGTATATATATATATATATATATATATATATATATATATATATATATAATTATATATATATATATATATATATATATATATTTATATATATATATATTTATATATTTATATATTACTTTATTTGTGTGTACAATAGAATTATTTCTGAATTTATTACTTGATGATAACCTGGCTTTCTTGTTTTGTTTTTTCAGTGTCAACCCAGGAGCCATTTCCCTTCTCGTTGGAAAGGGTTGTGGCCCTATCAGGTAAGTAAAATTGACAACCTTCATGACTGACATTTCTTCTATGAACATTATACAATTATTGGCAAGGAAAATTATATAAAAGTGTTGTATATTGTGGCAAAGATAAACATCTGTATAAACATTCTCATTTATTTACAAAACAATAGCAGTGCATGGAAACAATTGCGCATAGCTCGCGAACCAATAACGCTATATTTTCTTTTGTTTTCACCATTAGAAAGAGCATAATTTTCCGATGACGGTGATATAAACAGTTATATACGTATCCGAGCAAATAAACCAATGCCGAGGTGGGGAACAGCTCGGAACCCGGCTAGCATCGGCGGAAAAGAGACGGGTGAAGCGTAAATATTCGCATTTTGGCTCTTCATTTCAAATATTCATAGCGCAAAAAGTATTTGTCCTAGGAACTTCTAGTTTGTTTTATAATCATCAGCATTATTTGCCGTATTCATACAGCTTAAATTTAAAACCATACACTTCGTAGCAATGAAATAAATCGAAAATGTTATAAACCATATAACAATTTTTTTTTTCGGTCACTGCATGGAAACAATTGCGCATAGCTCGCGAACCAATTACGCTATATTATTTTTGTTTTCACCATTGGAAAGAGCACAAGTTTTCGATTCTGGTGATATATACAGTTATATACGAATCCGAGCAAATAACGCAACCACGAGGTGGGGAACCTGGCTAGCATCGATGGAAAAGAGACGGGTGAAGCGTAAATATTCGCATTTTGGCTCTTCATTTCAAATATGCATAGCGCAAAAAGTATTTGTCCTAGGAACTTCTAGTTTGTTTTATACTCATCAGCATTTTTTGCCGAATTCATACAGCCTAAATTTAAAGATATACACTTCGTAGCAACGAAATAAATCGAAAATGTTATAAACCATATCAATCAAAATCATATATATTTTTTTTTCGGTCACTGCTTGAGAACTATTGAAGATAAACAATTTCTGTTTTCAGATTTGGAAAGAGGAGAAAAAATACTATTATTTGAGCAAAAAAAATATATGGTCATCACTCACAATTTAGAGCTAGGACGGTGTGAAGACAATTGCATGGGAAATAATTGTATTCCGGACTCATTTACACTTTCATATTTCGATTTATTTACATTTGTTTTTGTCTTATCATGTACTATAAATATTCCTCTTTCCATTGACATATGATACATCACAATAAACAGCATTCTGGTGGATGAAAATACAGAAAAACACAAGGCTTCGAAAACTCGCCCAGCCTGATATTTCATGGCAAATTAGAGAAGGTCTTACCGTAAGTTAGATAATTAAGTTGCTGGATGCGGGAGGGTTAAAATCGCCAAACTAATGGGCCGAGCGTCAAAAATAATCTGAAACCTAATGGGGCTAAACATGAAGGAGATAGGGGACACGAAAAACGACCCTCTCCCCTTAAGCTGGAATGTCATTCCCTGTTCTGACTTTCACCATGTCATAATTTAAGGGTAAATGGGCGTATTTATTTGCTCATTATTTGATCTTGTTATTATTATTTAGTTTCCTCCCCAGACCTTAATCAAGCTATAAAAGAACACCCCCTAGACCCCCCTAGACCCCCCTTCAAGATAAATGTGTACGTTTTTCGGTAAAAGAAATGTCCCGGGACGAAGGCCGATTACTCTTAAAAGTTCATGCTCGCTATCGCTCGCCAGGAAAAATTCGACACTTAAATGGCAGGAAAGGTCTAAATATTGACAAAGAAATGGGGCGTAAAGTCTTAAAATCGTATGTCCGAGCGGCTTAAAATCGTATGTCCGAGCGGCTTAAAATCTAAAAACCAATGGGGCTAAACTCGAGGGAGAAAGGGGGCCAGAAACACCGGCCATCTCCCCTTGAGCTGTCACATGAGCCTTTTTCCCGTCAATATTTACGAGCAATGTTAGTCTGGCAGTTTAACCCCTTCACCACCATTACGTAACGTTCATCATATTCTGGTTATCATTACACGATTTGCTTTAGTTTATAATTTACCTCTACGACTGCAATGGGTAAATACGATATCAATATACCCTATTAATGGTATAATTCCTTCTTAAACTGAATAAAACAAATGAATTTTAGCCAGAATTGATGGCAAAAAGGTGTCATGGTGCTGAAGGGGTTAACATAAAAGGCGTCATGGTGCTGAAGGGGTTAACATAAAAGGTGTCATGGTGCTGAAGGGGTTAACATTTTGGTTATATCAGCATTCAAACCCCTAACATAATCCACCTTCAGTTTATACTGTCCGATCAGGTCAGGTGAAGGTATTGAGGGATAAACCTTTACAACAGCACCTCGTATCTACTTTGTGAAAAATGTTTAGAGTGGAGAAAGGGTGTTGGAGTGGCATTGTTTTGTATATCCGATTCCAATGTGAAAAAGCCTCATTTATATACAAGAAAATACTTGCTCATCAAAAATTGCCGGAAAAGGAGCTCGTGTGACACTGGCCCGAAGGTTGATTCACACGATTACATTTTCCGGTTACTTTACCTCGAAAATTCTTGTCTAAAATAAAATTAACCAGTTTATATCCAATTGTTACAAACATGTTATGAATGGAGGATCCCTTTAGGAATATGGGATTGTTTGTTTTGTCTTTGTTTTTCCTTCCTCTAATGCAACTTAAATGTTGTTACTGGCAGTCTACAATTGCCCGTAAACATTGACGGTAAATGCGTTCGTGTGATCCCACCGCCGCTCCTCCGTCCATTTCACCTCTCTTCTCCACCGGCACGTCAGAATTCCGCGATTCTTTGCCCAACCGAACCATCGCGTGTCCCAATTAATGTTTTCATCCGGATCTACGAGGTTTTGCGCTACCGTGTACTTACTGACATGATAGTAGTGGTGGTGGTGCAGTTGGGTTGTTTGTGGTTTTAGCTTTATCTATATATAGCTTGGGGACCTGCAGAGTACCACACACGGGCAGCATGATATGCGGGGAGTTATGGGACTAATGAAGATGTGGATTAGGAATAACAATGTGTGCTGATCCTAGCTTTAAAACAATCAAAAGTGGGTTTGTTAGTTATAAGAGATGGAAGGTGATTCCACTCTTGGATGCTGCGGTGGAAAAAAATGAACACCCACATATGTTGGGACTTGCCTGGTATGGCTGCCTCTTGTGGATCGTATATTTGTAGGGTGTAAGTATGTGTCTTTGTCTATGTCTACTAGATTGTTTGTGATTTTGTATAGCATTTACTGTCTGTGTATTTGTCTTCTCGTTGCAAGGGTGTCTAATATAATGTCTTGTTTAAGCTAAGTGACCTATGTGGTGTGTCTGTAATCACGTCTGATCAATCTTGCCGCTTTATTTTGTATGGCTTATAATTAATTAATGTTGTTTTGAGTGTGTGGATCCCAGACGGTGTCGCAGTAATCAATGTGTATAGGAACAAGTGTTTTAAAAGCTAACATTTTGATGTCTGCATTGCACATCCATAGGTTCCTGCGCAGGAACCCCAGGGCTTTGTTGGCTTTTGCCCTGACGCTACTCACATGTGTGTTCCACCTCATATCTGCTGAGAGATGGACTCCCAAATACATATGTGAATGGAATGTATAAAGGTTGGTATTAGAATTTATAGGCAAAGCGAACAGGTTTCTTGGAGAGGGGAAAACATTATGTGGTGGTATTTGTCTGGTGGTGGTGAGAAGGAGGTGTAGTTATGTTTGTGGTGATGACTGTGGTGGGGTTGGTGGTGCAGTTGTGTTGTTTGTGGTGATGACAGTGGTGGCGGTGGTAGTGCTGTTGTGTTGATTGTGGTGGTGGTGGTGGAGGCGGAGGTACAGTTGTGTTGTTTGGTGATGGTGCTGGTGATGGCAATGATGGTGGTGGCGGTGTACAGTTATGTTGTTTGGTGATTGTGGTGGTGCTGGTGATGGCGGAGGTACAGTTGTGTTGTTTGGTGATTGTGGTGGTGGTGGTGATGGCAATGATGGTGGTGGCGGAGGTACAGTTATGTTGTTTGGGGTGATGGCTGTAGTGATGGTGGTGTGGGTGTCAGTGTAGTGGTGTTGTTTGTGGTGGTGCCTTTGGTGATGTTGAAGTTTAATTTGCTGTAGGTGTTAACGGGGGGGGGGGGGGATTGCAATAACATCGGTGGCGTAAATGGAGTATATAGTAGTTGATGGTGGTATATGTGGCATCGTTCGTAATAGTGGGTGTGGAGTTTTGAGGGAAATTTTTTTTTTTGTTGGTGGTTGAAATAGTCGGGATCGAAGTTCAGTTGTGTTGTTGTTGTTGGTAGATATTTGAGGGGAATGGACATTGGTGTTAGTAGTGGTGGTCGTGACGCTTTGATGGGCATCGATGTTGTTGTTGTTGGTGGTAGTTGTGGAGATTGATGAAAATTGATGTTCTTGTTGTTGGTGGTGAAGTGTTGATGGAAATTGATGTTGGAGTTGGTGGTTGTGAAGTTTCGAGGGGAATGGAAATGATGTTCGGGTTGGATGAAATGATTGGGTGGAGTTGTGTTAATGGTTGATTGGCTTAAGAAAGTTTTGTGGCTAGTGTTATTCTTGCTTTACTATTAATTGACAACGATAATATCCGTTATGATATTTAAGGGGGTAGGGTATATATTTTGGTCTATATATTCACTTATCAATTTATTTTATAGCTTCCTCGTTAGACCTCCATCAAACTTTTAAAAATGTCCCACTCTTCGAGATTTTTTTTATTTTTCGGTTTTAAAATGTCCCGGCCGAAGACCAGTTCCTCTCAAAATATCAGGCTCGCTATCGCTGGTCAGGACAAAATCGACACCTACATGGCACGAAAAGTTTTAGAGTCGTATTCTTAAACAATTCTTTCCCTTCGAAAATGAAAGGAAGGAATTTTCTTTCGATTTGGTATTCTTAAAAAATCCTTCCCTTTCCTTTCCCTTGGGAAGGGAAAAATCTTTCCCCCCTTAAACCGGGGAAAATATTGGAATTTGAAGGACTCTCACTAGGCAGGTCTTCAGTTTTCCCTTCGTCATTTTGTTCATAACATTCTTATATAATTGGAGTCAGTGTGACTAAATATTGGATTTGACCACTATGTAATTTTATTAACATGATATAATGCACGATATTGAAAATGATATTGAAATTAAAGTAATGTTATTAAAAGTTTTAGAAGACCACTGATCTCGGAGGCTCTGCTTGAATTCGCGTGCGGACGATTCGGGCAATTTCGGGCTGCCAGCTGATAGCCTATTCCTCATCTTATACATATTTTGATTATTATTGATTTTCATTGGTTTACTGTTGTAGCCCTTTCAAAGCATCAATTTTGTGCACGGTGTGAATATATTTTGGCACGTGTTAATGCAATAAGTGTCAACATTACCAGGTTTTGAGGCTTGCCAGAGATACGCTATCAACAATTCCCAGTAATACCATACTTTACATAACTAAAAATAGCTAGGCATATACTGTAATATTAATATAAATTTGTGGGCTAACAGTAATAGTGGTCAATCATCTTATATACTAATTTAGCCTACCTTACCAGTACCACATATTGGGTTAGGCTAGGCAGCTAGGCCTAGGCTTAGCCTACAGCAGGCTACATCATCATGTAAGCTAGCCTAGCCCAGGCTAATCTATTTTTCTTATGAATTTCATGACTCATACAGGATTGTAGGCCTAATTTTTTCTTCTTCTTAGGCTACATCCCCACTGAATAAACTAACCTAGGCTAGTATCTGTCCCTCTAAGCTAGCCGATCATAATGTTCAAGCCAACATTTGTTAGATTTTGTCAGAATTGGCTCACCTCAGATAGGCTATCTGGATTTTAAAATGTTGTGAATTTATTAGGCCTATGGGAAGTATGTAGTATTTGGACATACTACATGGCGCCTGCCTTGGTTTACAATACGTGGAAGGGCGGCAGCAGTGAACGCTCGCGATCATGTTCCAGTCTATTTTGACTGCCGCAGGATTCAATAATAGGTTGACGGGGTCCATTACATGTTGTTATCATCATATATTATATTGCCAGCAGGGGGAAAATAACCGTTAAAATAGACGGGAACGTAACCACGCGCACTACCTATGTAAACATGACGACCGTACACCCGGATACATCCTTCACGATTCACGACTTTTGACTGTTTTTTTTAAGTAATTTGCCCCCTGCTGGCAAAATGCCTATATATGATGATGACAATAAGTCATGGGGGAGTGAGGGGGGCCCTCAACCTAATGTTGTATCCCACGGCAGTCAATATAGACGGAAACGTGATCGCGAGCGTGCGAGTAGTGTAAACAAGGCAGGCGATAAGCTCGAAATTCCTCGAATACTACATCCTTACCTTTATTACTTTATGCTATAGAAAGTCCGAGTTACCTTTTCACTATAATATTTTCCCTGATTTTCATAGCCTTGTACACTATCAGGGAGCGTGTTTTTAGATTATTCGGTAGCTACCGGGTATCTTAACTACAGTTCAAGGAGACTACAGCAGCAGTTTGCACGCTCTCTGCGTTTATTTTTAATTTGACAGTGTTTGGTGTTCAACCCCCCCCCCCCCCCCCCTGGACATAATTGTCATCATCATATTCATATATAATGCCAGCAGGAGGCAAATAACCACTCGCAGAGGGATGATTTCAGAAAAAAGTGGCAACATCTGACGCATAGAGCGTGCTAATATTGCCGCAGTGTCTGCTTGAATATTGTCATCATATTAGCCTAATCAAAACAAAATCCCTTGAAAAAACATATATGTACACACTAGCCTATTCAATACTATTGGTTGTGAGTACAATTATAGGCTACCCTAATTTTTCATTACAGTATATTCTAGCCTAATCCCTCTACTTTCTTTAAATATCCAAACAATATAACTTAACCTGAGAACCTAAGATAGGCCTAGGCTATGCTAATATACAGCGTTTGATTATGCCGAGTGTATAGGCTAACTTACTAACATTGGTAGTAGCTAAAAGTCTGGTAGGCTAAAAGAAAATTTATAAGATTAGAGCCCAAAATTGCTAATGAAAAAATGTGGCTACTTATTTTGGGCTGTATACAGTATGGTGTGAGATTTTGTTGAAAACTTGGGATTGTTCTTGATCCCTGGCAAGCCTCAAAACCTGAATTTTCAAACTTATTACATTAACATGTGTCAAAATGTAGTCACACTGTGCACAATATTAATGCATTAAAAGGACTGAATCAGCAAAGCAATAATAGTCAAATATAGCCTACTCAATGTTTGTAAGGAAAACCCCACTAGTCACCAGAGTCCCCCGCACACTGTTTCAAATAAAATTTGTGGATTTTCTGTCTGAATTTACTTTACATCCTTAGTATTCTGTAGTCTTGAAGGTTAGGAATAATTATGGTATTATTACATACAGTACATACAGTGTTGGAACATCAGTGCTTCCAGCAGCTGTGGTGGGTGGATCGGTATCAGTCATTATTATGATCAGTATGGCAGTGGTGGACAAGTCTCCGTCAGTTTTTAGTGTGTACGGGTCAGCGAAAGAACGTGACACCGGATCTAATTGCACATTATATTGGGCTGCACAAGGAAGGCCAGTTAGTGAAACAAATAGTGCAAGCCACTGGTGTATGTGAGTAATCGGTAAGAAATTGGGCGAGGCCTTACAAAGATATTTGCCTAACTACATGATAACCTAGCCTTTGCCAAACTATATGATAGCCTAGCCTTTGAGGGGATAGTAAAGAACATAAGAATATCACCCAATCTTCAAAACTATACTAATGGATAGCTAATAATTATGATGAATAACCTACTCATTGATGCCTAAATCATAACTATTGGTGATTCATCTTTTATTCAGATTACCCAAGAACAAAAATCAATTTAAAAATTGGAAGAATCTTATTTAAAGGTTCAGTATTATCCAAGCAACCTTCCGCGTCGATTTGCACGCTCTGGGCCATGACCGTTAAGTTCACTTCTATTATGTCCGCTTCTTAGGTTGAGGGGGGCCTCACCTTCCCAGGAATTATTGTCATCAATATACAGTATATATTGTTTGCAGAAGGGCAAATAACAAATAATGGTAAGGGTTGTGTTAGCGGGCGTACTGTCCACTTTGTTTAGAGTCGCACGCTCGCAGTTACATTCGCGTTTAATTTCATTGCTGTTATTTGCCCCTGCTGGTAATATGTATGATAATGACAACAAGTCATGGGGATGATGGGGGTGAGCCCCCCTCAAACCATTATTGTATCCCACAGCAAAACAATTTACCCAACACCTGGCCGTGGGATACAATAATGGTTTGAGGGGTGCTATGTCCCCTCACCCCCCATGACATAATCATCATCATATACAGTATATTACCAGGGGCAAATAACAGCAGTCAAATTAGACGTGAATTTAACTGCGAGTGTGCTAATATGGAAACAAAGCAGGCGGTACGCCCGCTAACACAACCCTTACCAAAATAGGGAAGGATGTCATGTTGTGCGCTCGCACTTACGTTTCCATCCATTTCGACGCTATATTTTCTGCTATTTGCCCCCTGTCATTACTGCATGAATACTAGGTTAGGTTAGGTTAGGTTGTTTGGTTAGGCTAATGTATTTTTATATCCAAAGGCATCCGCATAATGTAAACAAGGTGGGCGGTACTGTCGGTACATCCGGTAACTACATTCTTGCCCAAAATAATGTATAAAAATAAAAAACGGTCAAATTAGATAATTAATAAATAAATATCGGTAGCCTAAATATAAACATTGAAAAAAACTAGTTTCAATAGCATAGTAAATCTACTATGGGCCATGAATTGCAATTTTTACCAAATTGGACCAGATCAAATATAGCCTAGCTTTTATTTTGTGTTCGCTGAATAGAAAACAAATCTAGCCTAGGCCTATATAATATATAGGCTAGGCCTACAGAAGTTCAAGTTAGTATTTGAACTCGGCACACCAGAATATGTCAGGCTATAATGTGTATTGAACTTTGAAGGTAAATACTTCTCAATAGTGGGTTATTGTGCGATTCCTATAGCCTAGTTGTTAAGTTTTGGTCAGAAATAGAAGACTTGACCTTGTAATTGAAATGTTCTCATGCTTGATATACGGTACACTAATTCGCACTACATTCGGCTAATCTAATTTATCTCCATCCCTGTTTCTTATCATATCAGTTTATATGTAATTATATTCTTGGATAATAGCCTATAGGCTAGGTCTAAATACTACAACCAAATATGGCTTGTTGGTGTACATGCGCGATTTAGAGCTAGGATCCTGTATTTATTAATATCATGTTGACAATTCATTCTTGTGTTTGTGCAAGTCAACATAATATGCTTTGAAGACAATATTTGTGGTCTAAATCATGTTTTGGGCAACAATAATGCAAGTCAACCCTTGGAAACGTTTGTTTGACAAGGTTTGTTTACTATTTCAGGGAGTTCAGGCATACCAACTGGTAAGCGCCTAGCTTCGCCTGTGGAACAGAGCTACCAACACTTCCGAAAAAATTTCCTTCCAAGGAATTCTTTAAGAATACCGAAGGGAAAGAAAATTCCTTGGAAGGGAAAGGAAAGTTAAAGGAAGGTATGGGTTTTTAAGAATACGACTCATAATATTACCAAAGAAATGAGGTGAAACGCCTTAAAATCGCCAAACTAGTGGAACCAACCTCTTAATTACAGAATGGACATAGATTCATTGGAGAGAGTACAGCGTAGAATGACAAAAATGATCCATAATATTAGAAATCTTTCGTATGAAGAAAGGTTGAAGAAATTAGGTTTACATTCGTTAGAGAGACGCAGAGTTAGAGGGGATATGATAGAGGTGTTCAAGTGGGTTAGTGGGATTAACAAAGGGGACATGGCAAATGTACTAAAGCTCAGTGATAGCGAAAGAACTCGTACCAATGGTTTCAAATTAGATAAATTTCGTTTCAGAAAAGATATAGGCAAGTATTGGTTTGGTAACAGAGTTGTAGACGGGTGGAATGGACTACCAAGTGCTATAGTGGGATCTAAAACTGTAGGGAGCTTTAAGATAAAATTGGATAAGCATATGGACGAGAAGGGTTGGGTGTGAAGGGGGATCAGCCGGGTTGGGCCAATCAGCGCTCTGCAGACCTCCATAATCCTGCGTTAATCTCTAACCGTTTTGGTAAGATGATCCTCAGGGTATTAGAGTGTGAAGCCTATAATTGGGCTTTGTAATGAATTGGGGTTGTGTGGGACAGGGATCTGCCTTGCTTAGGCCAATCGGCTTTCTGCAGACTCCCATTTTCTTATGTTCTTATGTTCTTAAAATCTCAAAACTAATGGGACTAAACATGAGGGAGAAAGGGGGGTTGAAAACGCAACCATCTCTCCTTAAGTTATATATATTGGTTCATGTCACTATTTACTGTTGTTGTTGTTCCCTAGGCTGTCTAACCGAACAGCAACCATCTCTCCTTAAGTTATATATATTGGTTCATGTCACTATTTACTGTTGTTGTTGTTCCCTAGGCTGTCTAACCGAACAGCAACCATCTCTCCTTAAGTTATATATATTGGTTCATGTCACTATTTACTGTTGTTGTTGTTCCCTAGGCTGTCTAACCGAACAGCAACCATCTCTCCTTAAGTTATATATATTGGTTCATGTCACTATTTACTGTTGTTGTTGTTTCCCAGGCTGTCTAACCGAACAGCAACCATCTCTCCTTAAGTTATATATATTGGTTCATGTCACTATTTACTGTTGTTGTTGTTTCCCAGGCTGTCTAACCGAACAGCAACCATCTCTCCTTAAGTTATATATATTGGTTCATGTCACTATTTACTGTTGTTGTTGTTCCCCAGGCTGCCTAACCGAACAGCAACCATCTCTCCTTAAGTTATATATATTGGTTCATGTCACTATTTACTGTTGTTGTTGTTCCCCAGGCTGTCTAACCGAACAGCAACCATCTCTCCTTAAGTTATATATATTGGTTCATGTCACTATTTACTGTTGTTGTTGTTCCCTAGGCTGTCTGACCGAACAGCAACCATCTCTCCTTAAGTTATATATATTGGTTCATGTTACTATTTACTGTTGTTGTTGTTCCCTAGGCTGTCTGACCGAACAGCCCCAAAGTCCCGAGCAAGGCCAAGACCATAACCAAGCGCCCCCACAGAACCCTCCCAGCTTTACCACTAAGAAAGTCAAGGCACTATTTACTGTAGGTGATGACTATAGTGGTGCTGTTGATTGCAGGAGTAGAGCTGTGTTGAGGGTCGTGGTATTGAGAGTAGTGGTGGTGGCGAGAGTAGTGGTGGTGATGAATAAAAGGGTGACAGTGAGGGTGGAGGTTGTAGTAGAGGTTGTGGTGGTGATGGTGATGTTGCAGAGGTAGCTCCGTTGTCGATAATGATAATAGTGAGCGTGGTAATAGTGGTGGAGAGATGGTGAGAGTGGTGGTGGTGATGGTGGAGTTACTTGATGGTGTTGATTATTGGTGAAGGTGTACTCTAAGGAGAAGTTCGGGTGGTGTCGATTATTGATTTCTTGTTCTTGGCCTAGGCTAAACGTTCCCAGAAATATCGGTTAACTATAATTATGTGGCGGTGTGGAGTATTGGTACTGATGGCTGGGGTGCATTACATCATTAATAATGTTCTTACCCTCATGAAATAATATATAATCATGTATATATATATATATATATATATATATATATATATATATATATGAAGTGACGGGGTTGGTGAGAACGGGCTCCAGGGAAACCTCCTGTAAGATTGCGAGCCTACAAGTACAGAAGAAACGAAGGAAGCAACGTTTACCCGAGCACCCCGTGACCTCGGGAATTTCCCAGACTCTATTGGAGACGGGACCGGGTCATCTAGGACAGTCACCCCAGGTAAAGGGAAATCCTGATGTCCTATCACAGCAGCGGTTTCAAACTACGGTCGCCAATCACCAGCCACCATTTGTCCAGACCCCGGATTTGCAGTATAACGAAGAAATGTTTATGCAGGTAAAACACCAAAGGCCCGAATGCTACCGGAACAAGTGGAACTAATTAGGTCTATCAATTATGATGGGCCTGGAGAACCATCCAACATAACAGTAGAAGAAAGGATAGACGAGCTATTACCAAGTTAGCCAAAGAGCTTCAATTATGAAGTAATCAGTATAATCATTATTACATGCATACTAGGCTAAGTAACTATCACCGAAGTATTAAATAAAATACCTATTATCCATACATACCTAACTATAATTACCATGTATGTCTTAGTTAAGTATTAATCATCACAACTTGATCACAACGTATTACAATATCCTTTTTACATTGAATTCCTATAAGTAAGAGGCAAGAATTAAGTCAAATATAGCCTCAACGATATTATAGGAAAAATAAGAAAACAACCACTGGGGTAATGTCCTTAACTCTGAAAAGAACGGGGCATATAACAGCAGTGGAGCCATTGTCTTGCCTTACCCCCTACCCTGAGAGTACGCCGAACCTGCTGTGTGCCTTCTGAAGTCCGGATCCTGAAGTCCTGATTGTGAGAAGCAGTTCCTCCTGAAGTGCTGCCCTGTGGACCTAACGTCGGCCAGACTTTCTCTCAGCTCTCTACCCTCCTCTATTACCCTAAGTGTTTCTGAGTATCTTACATTGTGATTATTGCTGTGAAGGTATGTGTAACTAATTATCTATGACTATGAGCAATTAGACTGAAATTAGATCGAGTTCAAATATAAGATTATCGGTATTGAAGGCGGGAATCACAAGAGAATAGTTAAACAAGCAAATGGCCGAAATGTAGTGTGGGTTTAGAAAAGGGCACTCGTATATGTAGCTCCTTTAACTAAACACAACAATGATCAGATTACGTTAAGTTAATATTCATACAGTACTAAGATAAAGCTTAATATGATTCACTCAAATAATAAACAAAGTATATACATTACGTTGGCACTTAATGCACAACGAAATGATAAACACAAGAAAGTTGGAATAGATGTTGTCTTGTCTGTGGACTGGCGAGGACTGCTAGTGGGCCAGGGTTATCATCAGGGACCTAACGTATTTCCCGCCTTGCGCAAGTCGCGCAGGTGGACGTCTCGCATAATATTATAATAGAGACGATCAAGCTCTATCCAAAGCTTATATATAATATATACAATATATTAATATTGTAAATCAATGTCAATGGATAAATAATAACTAGCCGTTTAAGACTTATAGATATATTTTAGTACCAATTCAAACCACCAGGGCGCTCCACAGGTGCGCGGGTGATTAGAAAAGAACAATAGGTACGAAATGACGAGATGTAGATAGGATAGATAAGAAACAGATAGAAAACAGGAAAATATCATACCACACATGCAATGTCTCTATCGCATCCACGATACATTTCCCCGCCAATAAAGAACCTGAACCCCACTTAAACCTAAAGTTGGCCAGAGGCTATCTTGCGACGCCACATGCTAGCAGCGTTGCTCGCAGCACGTCTGGACCGTGTCCCGATCCGAGGTTGACTAACATCAGATGGTGTCTGGTTATTGTCTATATCCTCGGACCCATCAGAGTCTGTTTGTTGTTGGGTATTAGACTCGTTATTAAGCTCCCTCATATATAGACGAGCGACTGGCCTCACCGTGTTACCGTTTGATGTTTTAACTAACGCGACCCGATCAATATGGTCCTGTCCCTCATACACCTCTAGAACATGACCCAACCTCCAGAACAACCGAGGACACTCTTCATGGATTAGTACTACATCCCCTACAGAGGGTGTATACACATTATTGTTGTCTCTATTGCTGCGCTCTCTCAGCGCCAGCAAGTAATCCATTTTCCATCTTTTACGAAAATCCTCGATAATCTTTTTAACGTATCTATAGCGTCGAGTCACTGCTGACCTAGAGTACAGGGATGGATCTTCAAGTTCCCTCGCCGTTTGTATATCGGAGGGAAATTGGGTCAACTCCCGCCCGTAGAGCAAATGAGCCGGTGTCAGTGGAAGCGGCTCTTGTAGGTCCGTATATACGTAAGTAAGGGGACGACTGTTGACGATGGCTTCCACTTCGGTAAGTACTGTGTCTAGTTCTACCTTCCTCACCAAAGCCCGTCCTATGATCGATTTCAACCCAGACTTAACTATGCCCACGCATCGTTCCCACATACCACCAAACCATGGCGCTCGAGCTGGGATAAATCGCCACTCGCAACGTCTTTCACCCAGGAAGGATATAATCTTAACATCCTCCTGTAACTCCTTTAACCCGGCAAGCGCGATAGGCCTCACGGAAGGCTTCCTATAGGGAACGCGATAGGCCTCACGGAAGCAAGACCATAAAAAAAGCCTTCCAAAAAAAAAAAGGGCCTATCAAAACAAAGGATTTTGTCTCTAGGTGAGATAATTCCCCTCTAGTACTCATCCATGTGTTTCTCACCCCTCCCCCTCCCCTCCTTCCCCACCTTATTCCCCCCTCCCCCCCTTCCTCAATTATCACCTATTTATCCTCTTATTATCATCATTTATCGGTTATTTTTCTCTCCCGCGATAATGTAGCACAAGTGGGTTGCATAAAAGATCGTTATGCAACACCCAGACACCGGCACACACCGCCCCGCTCGTCTCAGTTGACTCCCAGACAGCGAGAGGGGAGGGCTGCCTGTGGCTCTCTCTCGCCCGAGATTATGACCGGGTGGCCAATATCTTCGTTTTTCACCACCCAAATGCTTTTCCCACTTATTTTAGCACTCTTGAAGGTTCATATATACATCATATATGTAAAATAAAAGCATACCGAAAACAAATAATGGTTTATATTGTAAATATAACGAATTCTGTCAGAATCCAGGGCTAGAAATGCACAAATAACTACCCTAGCACCTAGGTCTATATCGCGCTTGTCAGGTTAAATAATTAGAAGCCTGATGGAATGTTGGAGCGTTGTCACTTATTAGTAGTTAAGGGATGGATCTGCGTGCGCAGAAACGCCGGAATGCCAGCATGAATGTCTCAGTTGTCATGTCATCACAACGCTCCAAATGTACAGCCCTCGTTGTAGTACAGGTAAACAGGAGAACATATACCTTGTCCTGATCTTTAGTCTTTAATGCACCGGTATAATCCAGACCCACTACCCTAAAGGGTTCTAGTTGATTAACACGGAAATCAGGCAATGGCGGAGCTGGACCCGTGGAGTAAGGTTTGCCCTTCAATCTCCTACAAGTAACACACCGTTTCAATACTCTCCGGACTACCTGCCGGATTCTGGGTATCCACCAAACCTGACGAAGGCTGGAGACTACGTGGTGGATCCCGTAGTGAGCTAACGATTGGTGTGCCCGTGCCACTAATAAGTTCGTAACGTGATGATCTGAAGGCATCAGGATCGGGTTGGTTGTTTCAAAAGGCACATCCGATCTTTCCAGGCAACCCTCACACATGATAAGACCATTATCCAGATATAGCCTTAAAGGTGGGGGCTCATGGCTTGAGATAAACATGGAATGATAATCGCCAAGCTATACATAATTATCTTGCAAAATGCAATGGCACTGAAATAATTATTAACAATGGTATAAAGGAGTTTGTGGATCGTCTATACCGGGCCTGTGACGTCACAAGAGTGTAAGTCCACCATCCAGTCTAGGCTAAGGATACTGGTGTGACGTCACTATGACGTCACAGGCCCGTTATAGACGATCCGCAAAATCCTTTATACCATTGTTAATAATTATTTCAGTGCCATTGCATTTTGCAAGATAATTATATGCAGATTAGTGATTATTTGTCCATGTTTACCTCAACCCATGAGCCCCCACCTTTAACTTTTGCACAAGATTAGGTTTTATGCTTGGTTTGTTGCGACGTAAATACTCTGCTTCTTTTGAAAAGGATTCGGTTTGAACCCCTTTTATTATCGCTATCTCTGCTGTCTTTAATGCTGTAGAAGTTAAGCTCAATTCAGCTAAGCTTAGGCCCGTGTCAGATATCGTATACATTCCTTTGGCCTTATCCCTAATTGTGGTGATAAAACACACGACCAGGGAAAAGATTCTGACTAGTTTATTATATGCACCAACCCTACCCCACTCATACATCGGAATTGGTGTTACATTATCATCCGTGAGTGATGACACTGCCACCGCCTCAAGCGACAGAGCACCAACATCGGCAGCCTCCCACTCCGTCCACATTTCCTCTTGCAGCAACCAAGGAGGACCGTGCCACCAGAGTGTGGACTTTTGTAGACGAGAGGCCGTAATACCCCTTGTAATCAAGTCGCTGGGGTTTTCACTCGTATGCACGTAGTGATAGATAGCGTTTGGCAGTAGGGACCGTATTTCATCGACCCTGTTTCGCACATAAACTGGCAAAGTTTATTACTATGTACCCAGTTGAGTGCAATCTGACTGTCGCTCCACACGTGAACCGAATCTAAGCTCAGGTCCTTTTCAAGAGCGACATTGATGTGGCCTACCAAACATCCTAGCAATAGCATAGCAGTCAGCTCCATCTTGGGAATTGTTACACGTTTGACGGGAGCCACTTTAGCCCGTGCTGTAACAAGATGCGCCCCAAGAGGTGTAACGACATATACAGCCACCCCGTATGCCGTGGAGCTAGCATCGCAGAAGGCATGGAGTACCGCTCTCCCACGACCTGCTACCACGCGCGGTAGGTGGACATTACACAGTGTGGCATAGTCGCGCAACACGGCTGCCCCTTGATCCTGTACGTCAACAGGCACTCGGTCATCCCAATATATACCACGTCTCCATATTTCTTGCATAAGTATACGTGCGCGTATAGTAACTGGTAAAGCAAGACCCAGTGGATCAAAGAATTGTGATAATTTGCTCAGCAGGCTCCTTTTGGAGTGTGCAACATCCTGCTGAGCAAATTACCTGTCATTGTAGGTTAAATAGTCCTGCCCTGGATGCCAGATCATTCCCAAATTCCTGGCTATATCCTGGGTGGCCGCTAGCGTCCCATCAACCTGTAGTTGGTCATTCAGTAAGTCGCAGTTCGAGACCCATTCACGAAGGTGTAGGTGCGCTTCAGCAAACAGCCTACGAGCTTGCCAATAGAGAGATAGCAACTCCTCTTGCGAATCACAATTCCCCTGCAGGTTGTCGATGTAGAGACCTTGGAGGAGACGATCAGTATCTTCCTCTGCCAGCTCTAGATGTTTTCTTATGGTGGCATTCAGCAGAAACTGCGAACATGTCGCGCCAAAGAGGACCACCCGAAACCGATACTGTACCACAGGACTCAGGGGATTCTGGGCGTCCCGGAACCAGAGGAAACGAGTGACGTCCCGATCCCGCTCACTCAGTCACACCATCAAGAACGCCTTCTCAATGTCGCTGGTGAATGCGTAGCGACCCAGCCTGAACCTAAGCAACTGTTGAGACAGGTCCGACACCAACGACGGACCCGTTAAGAGACAGTCGTTCAGACTGGGACCCGCACCCACCTTTGCCGAGCAATCAAATACGATCCTGATGGGGGTAGTTGGGCTGTCTTTACGGACGCAATGGTGAGCCAGGTAGTGAACACGCCCCCGCTCCACCCGCTCCGAGGATTCCACTTCTTCAATAAACCCCCGTGTTATGTACATTTGTAAGATGGCGTCATATGCATCGCGCGTCTCCGGTTCCGTTTTCAGTTTCCGCTGCAGCGCCCGCAGTCTCCCCAATGCCAAACCATAATTTGTGGGTAAAGAAATATTCGCTTCCCTCCAGGGCAGCCCTACTGTGTATTGCTGGTCCGTGGCACTATAGCACACAGACTCTTCAAACAGGTCTAATGCAATCTTCGAATCATTATCGACTTCAATAGGATCTATACCTATATGGTCTAACCTCCATAGTTTCTCTAAATCGAACTCGGTAGCTCTCTTAGGGCCTTCGAGAGGAGCAGCGTCATTAATCAGACTATCCACCGCAGTTGTTTGCAATCGCAATACAGACACTGTGTCGACTAGAGTAGTAGTATCGGAGGAACTTACTTTGCCATTCAGACAATATCCAAACTTTGTGGGGGATTAGAATTACCCCACACTCTCGTTTATATCCAGGATGAACTACAGAATAATAGTGATCGGCACCTAGAAGAATGTGTACCTCTGTTTGATTACCTATGGCGGACAATTGAATTCCTTTGGCGCGCAAGGCTCGCTCGACACCCTGTATACCCGACTGTTTATAATCTGGGATTTGATCCACCACAACGCACTCCAAGTTCTGACGCTGCTTGCGGTAGAAATAGAATACCCAAGCTACGTCATACTCCTGTCGGTCTACACTCACCGTAAAACCTTGTAACCTAAGAGTTTCTGTACCCAATACATCATGGTTTAGGTTCTGTAGGGTAGATCTTTGAATGAACGACCTCTGTGAGCCTTGATCTATCAAAACTCGACAGTTGACTATCTCGCGCTTACCTTCCATTGGCATCATAATAGTGGGCAAAAGTGTTGTATCCTTTCTAGTACCTAAAGTCATAGTAGTAGTGTTCCCTGCTGGTACATCCTTAATCTTAGTACTGGTTGAAATACATAGTTTGTCAAAGTGATGACCTTGACAGTTATGACATGGCCTCAAATAAGTAGCTATGCACCCCCCTCTCTTCCCATGGTCCTTGGCTAGGCATCCGGTACACAAATTTAATTCCTTTGCTCTAGCCACCTTAGCCTCATTCGTCTGGAATCTATTACAGGACATCCATCTATGTTTGTCACTAGCACACAACTTACATACGCCTATTGATTTCTTAGTTTTTCCCTTCTCTCTATTCCTTGCTTCCACTGTCATACTCAACGTTCCACTCATCCCAGCTTGTCCACCATTCCCGGTTCTACAATTGTTAAGTTGCATATTACTTATTTCCTTGCCAAAGGTAGTTCTGAATTCCTGGAAATCAAATGACCTGACCTTATCTAGGATAGCTAGAGGAAGTTTTCTCCTCAAGATGGTAACAATCATTTCTGAAACAGTTATGCCAAGTGTCTCCAGAGACCGGGTGTGACACTCCATCCTAGCCCTAAAGTTAGCCAAATCTTCTACTTTATATCGAGGTTCCTTTAGATCTAATAGGGCAAGGACATGAGCCACCTTCAATTGCTCACAATCTCCGTAAGTCACCTTTAACAACTGTACCGCCTCCCCATAACTATCTCCTACTACTGCAAACCCTTCAATCAAATGTAAAGCCTCATCATCTAATTGGCCCTTCAGGTAGTGAAACTTACGCACATTGTCCAGGTTAGAATTATGAACAGTAGAACTAAAAAACATCCCAGAAAGCCAACCACTCTGTTAGATTACCCCCAAATCGAGGTAGATTTAGTTTAGGGAGGTTGACCGCATGCTTTGGATCGAGCTTGTTTGTAGCACCATGGCCCGTATATTCACGTGGCCGTTTTGTTGCTATGGCACTCTTTAGTGTACTTTCTGATTTAAAGTACAAATAGTCCTTCGCCATACGATCGCCACACTCCTCCGACATCTCCTCTTCACCTTCCAGGAACGATAAGATTTGGTCACCCAGATTGCTGATCTTGTCATGAGTGTTTTGTATACTTTTCAGACTAGCTTCCATTTCATCAATCGTTGCAGTAGTAATGAATGTATCCATGTCTGTGGTGAATCTGGTCAGAGCACCCCTGTAACCAGCATGCTGAATTTTAGCTAACCTGAGATCTGCACTCTTTGTGTCAGAATTGGGTAAATCACCCTTCGTTGCTCCATCATCCTTTCCCATGATGAAAGGTAACTATTGTTATTTAATAAAGGAAATATCAGCTATATTTATGTCAGCAAGCACATTGTACCAGATCAGCACTTACGCAGAATAATGGAAAAGTAAGATATAACGTCAGAACATTGTACAAAGGTATTCTACTATACAGTAATTGCAAACACCGATATTCCGCTTAAATGGTTAGACCGTGTAAATCATTACGAAGGGCATGAAAGGTATGAATTAAGTGGCCTATAAATCTCGCTTGTAGGTTGGGTTAGCCCATTCTGGTACCCAACAAAAATACAAACGCTGGCTTTCTACTTTACCTGTATCCTGGCCTCCTTTCTCGCTTTCACAATGAGTGTTGATGATGGGTATGATCAACTAAGGAAAACTAAGGAAATTGAAAATAGTAAGGGAAACTAATGTAAACTAAGGGAATATTCTAAATTAAAAACTAAGGTAAACTAAGGAAAAACAGGCACCAAGGGTAGCTTACTGGGGGAATATGATCTCTGGCTGACAAAACTTTGGGGTTCAAAGCACAATCACACCTGCCTCTCTAGCATATAGCTTCCGAAGCAGGCTAACCAGCCTATCATACAATCTTTGGTTTGCTGGAAGATCCAGATGTACACCATCTATATCCAGGTCACCGGTGGTAAGCGGTACGGCCACAAACTTATGTTTTGTGTCAGGCAGTCTCAACCGCAGTATACGGTTTACAGAGTTTTTGATCCTGTGATACTCGGTAAAATCAAAGTCCCTCACCCGAGTGCGGCACTCGATCGTCACTATACGGCACTCTGTGTTAGCCTCTATCTCCAGGTCCAGCGCCAAATCCTTTATCTCGTTAGCTAGGGCCCTTGGCGAACAGTCTGGCTTGATGTCATTACCGCCGATCACCAAAAAAGTGGTTCGGGGTCGATATCTAATAAGCCTATGCCACTGGGGGGATCCTTTCAGATCCTGAACTTTCGCCCAAGGTACCCCAAAATAACGAAACTTGAATTCGCGATCGCCTGAGGGTGTAGAATATGTATTATACCCCTGCTCTGCATTCGCGAGCCGGATGGCGTAAGAATGTCCTAATACTGCCACTCGATCGAGATCACCGCTATCAGCAACCGGTGGTATGAAGCCTAATCCTACGGCACCAGCATCTTTCGTCCTGCACCCGGGCTGTGTACCACTACCACTGCTCATTGATACAAACTTACGTCAATGCTTGCTACTAAATTACTTCAAGTTCCCGGGTTCTGGGCACCATGTAACTAATTCTCTATGACTATGAGCAATTAGACTGAAATTAGATCGAGTTCAAAAATAAGATTATCGGTATTGAAGGCGGGAATCACAAGAGAATAGTTAAACAAGCAAATGGCCGAAATGTAGTGTGGGTTTACAAAAGGGCACTCCTATACGTAGCTCCTTTAACTAAACACAACAATGATCAGATTACGTTAAGTTAATATTCATACAGTACTAAGATAAAGCTTAATATGATTCACTCAAATAATAAACAAAGTATATACATTACGTTGGCACTTAATGCACAACGAAATGATAAACACAAGAAAGTTGGAATAGATGTTGTCTTGTCTGTGGACTGGCGAGGACTGCTAGTGGGCCAGGGTTATCGTCAGGGACCTAACGTATTTCCCGCCTTGCGCAAGTCGCGCAGGTGGACGTCTCACATAATATTATAATAGAGACGATCAGACTCTATCCAAAGCTTATATATAATATATACAATATATTAATATTGTAAATCAATGTCAATGGATAAATAATAACTAGCCATTTAAGACTTATAGATATATTTTAGTACCAATTCAAACCACCAGGGCGCTCCACAGGTGCGCAGGTGATTCGAAAAGAACAATAGGTACGAAATGACGAGATGTAGATAGGATAGATAAGAAACAGATAGAAAACAGGACAAATATCATACCACACATGCAATGTTTCTATCGCATCCACGATAGTATGGTAAAAATATGTGAATATTACAGTGCTTAATTATCTATAGATCTGTGCCCAAGATCCTGATTCATTGCGTATGTGTTAATCTCTCAGAAGTTGTAGTAATTGTTATCTAGATCTGTGCCTAAGATCTAAGTGTTCATATTTTATATAAATCTCCTAGAACATATTACGCATACGTTGCATACTTGTGTTCATTAAAGCACCTATCTAAATACTCACATATTTTCCTTGTATATGTCTAATTCTATTATGTATGTTGCAAGTTGAAGTCGGAGTGTATTACGTGTAATTATTCCCTTCTTTAAATAATCACCTGTTACCTAGAACTTACGCTCAATTTCATATTCTGTTTGTATCAGTCCCTCCTCTTGAAGACTTGTTATTAATTATTACCTATACTTTCTTCCCGAGATTCTAAATCTACGCTCGCTTGTTTAAGCGTTATTTTCATTATTATATGAACCGTATTTATAATAATTTGATTATTGATGTAGATAATTTTGATTCTTATCGTCTAGGAATTCTAGTCTTGCATAGATCGATTATCTAATTATTCGTCAATCCGAATACACTGCTATTTGTGTAAATCTTGATAGGAATCTGTTAACTCGTTCAGACCTCTTTATGCCTTATTAGGTATTTCCATTAGTACAACTTTGTCGTGTACACCATAAGAATCTGCTAACTCGTTCAGATCTCCTTTTATGCCTTATTAGGTATTTATATTAGTACAACTTCATCGTGTGCGCCATTTCTCTATTATTAGTATTTTACTAATCATTCGTATATGCTAATTTTATTGTACGTGTTGCTTTATATTGGTTAGCTACGTTAGTTCTGTTAACCATATTATTGCTTGATTCCGTTCAGATCTTAAACCTTTGAATACATCAGTCAAGGTAAATTATTAAATCTGAATTCCTCGACCCGAGTTAATATTATTACATATAATTGATTGTAGAAATATATGTTCAGATCATAATTTACTCAAATTAAGTTAATAGTAAGTTGAATCGTAAAATTAATTCAGCATATCATTCCCCTTAATCTCCACTCTGTCTCTCAAATACTAAGATCATAATCGCACAACTAGTAAATAGAATTTCCAAGATCGCAGATACTAGCATGACCTGAGCTATTTATCTGATCATTAGCCACCCCTACCCGGGCTGATTTACCTGCCCACGAGCGCCCCTCACCACCCGTGAGCGTTACTCGAACCAGCCGTTCATGTATTTGTTTTAATTCTCAATTCGCTTCATTCTCCCATACCCGGGGAAACTTGTGTTTTAAAGAATAAATATACGTTAGACACTCGACTCGCATATTATATTATTATCAAGAGTTGATTTTATACGCCACGTGTTCTTTCTTATCAATTGTATATTTCCTATTTCATATTACGACAATAGGTTATAAATTGTGTTCTTGATCAGAGACTGAATATTTATGCATTACATGTGTTGCTTACTGTTTCATATAATAGTTAAGTTAACCCGCAGTCCTCATTTAGCTCGATACATCCGTGATCTTAACATTGAGATAATTATGCAACGCATTGAGAGATCCGGAGTATATCTCAAGAAGCAATAAGTACATTAACCCTATGCCATTGTATAAACTATATGTGTATAATTTACATGTGTGTTGTCATTGAGTTTTGTAGCACCTGATTGAATACCTATTTTTGTGATTAAGAATGTGTTCGATGTGTTCCTGTTGAGGATATTTACGGTCTATAAGTCTAGAACTGGTTTTTAGTGCAGACTAGATAACGAGTTATATACAGGGTGTTTTAAAACAACACTGCCAGACCTCATCTGCTAATTAGTAAATACAATATCGAAGAAGATTATCTAAGGACAAAATGCAAAATAATATACCATTAATGATTTAAACCGCATAGAGTAAAATATTTAGTGACACCCAGGTATGAGCTATAATCCGAACACGGGCTAGTGTCCCCCCTCCCCCCCAAATAGCCTACCTCTTGCCTCCCATCTCAGTTGAGTTTTTCTTCGAAGCTTTGGAGTCATAACGAATCTTCTCATGTGTTTAATAATCTGCTCGGCCATGGTGCTATCTTCTTCTGTCATAGTGATTTTATTTACCTAACAATATCACATAAATATGGATTGTCGTTATTTAAGTGTGTCTCTGCCTTTGTTATTTTATACTCGTTAAGTCCAAGTGACGTAAATTGTTTGTTTTGGGTACCATTAGATGATTTTAAATATTCATTAGTGAACACCGTATACTTGTATGTCTACAGATACGTAAAATCGTCAAACTTCAACCATAAAACTGATAGACATATTTCGTTAGTACTCTGTGATAATAGTAACGTAATGAGGTATTTGTATTGAAACAGTAAATTGCGCAGGAATTTGTTTTCCCCATTCAAACAGTTTCACGAACGATTAAATTACCTATAGCAGTGTTCGGATACCTGACCCAGACTTGAGATTAATTATTTTACCTCTTGGTCATCGTTACAAATGGTGCATATCTTTTTACGCTACTTGGATTATAATACTTAGCAGTGTTCTTCTAATTGCAAAATATCATTACCAATTTTATGTTACTTTGATTTTGTAATTATTCATATGTGATTAGGTCATTAGATATCTCCTCTTTACCTTTTGTACTTGGTAATCATTCATATTATGTATCATATGTTTTGTGCTGAGCTCAGAACCCTGTTTTGCTATATTTCTAAATAACCATTTATCTCCGTTACAATATATTTTTGGTAAAAATAGAATCGAAATATGTGTATTATATATTTTTAACAATGTGGTCGTCATACTCTGGCAGTGTTGTTTTAAAACACCCTGTATATCACATCTCGGCATAACACTGGTGGCAGCGGTGTCTCGGTACGGCATATCAACACGAGTGTTCTTATTGTAATTTTGTTTTGTTCTTGGTATTCAATTAACCCTCTCACATCCTGACGCAATTTTTGAGCCTATTAGGGATACTTTAAAGCCTTTGTTACCGTCCGGGGTATTTATGAACCTTTAGTTTATTTACTTCAACCTCTGCAGTTGTCTTTGAGTTAGCTGTGGGCAGAAAACTAATTTTGGAGAGGTAATTATAAGAGTGAGAGTAATCTATTTCTTATTGCTAATCTGGCAACCTCTGCGTCATAAGGATGTGAGAGAGTTAAAGTGTTTCACATTATTCAACCATCGCAGCAATTACATCTCTTGACGTCCCGGCGTTCAAGCCTGAGGATTATGATATATACACATGTATGGAGATAGTCAAACCGGTCCTGGACATTATGTTCGGAAACGAGGACGCTTCCAAGATTCATACTATTGTGGTAAAACTAGGGAAGTATGCAACTAAAGTGTCGGGTTATGTGCACGATAATATGCCTGGGTTAACCTGGGCACAGTTTGAAGTATATGTGAAAACTGCAATTAATCCAGTATTGGGACAAACAATAGCCGATAAGAAATTTCACGAAGTTAAATACTCGGGGGATTTGGACGATACTATTGAACAATTACAACAGATAGCTTTAACTGCGTTCCCAGAAGAAAACACGGCGCAAAGGAAGAAGATAATATTCAAGGCACTTGTGAGAATTTTGCCTGACCCATTGGCCGACCACTTCTCGATAGTCGAGCCAACTAATTATGACGCGGATCTGCCTGTGATCAGAAGAATCATGGCACTACGGAAGTCCAGGGAACAAACTAAGATTGCAGTGATTAGCAAAGTCACCACGCACCCCACCACCAACACAGCCCCCATCAGTGGTCCAGTAGCTCCTCGTGTAACTGACAAAGCAGAAGATTGGGCCCGGATTCGACCAGCGGATTGGAAACCCTGTTCCGGACCATGCATGCTTTGGTCATTGAAGAGGTCATTTAGTGAATTGACCAAGGAGAGGACCAGAAACCCAAGTTGGTGGGCGCAGATTCCCTGGATCAAACCGTGTCAGATTGCCACCGTGATAGAAGACGGGACGGCAGGCATAGAAGAAGGAACTACAGAAGAAGGAGCAGAACAGTATCAGCCTGAAACTCTACAGCCAGAACCACTGGATTTTTGGACTGCCCCCCCAAACAAATAGTCGTAACCATGGCGGGGGCTCATGATTGGACGACATCGGATGATGGTCTTCCGGTGTACAAGAAAATCATGCTGAATGTGGTGAAAGTTCGACTTCTTATAGATACGGGGGCCTCCCGATCTTGCCTGTTCCTTCTAGTAGACCAGCCAAGGAGCAAAATTGTGACTTTTACCTGCATGGAATGTTAATAGCAGGCACCCATGCTAAATCAATCAGTCATAGGTCAGACAGAAATACTAGGGTGGATGCCACTAAAAATGTTGACCTTAAAGGTCAAATCAAGGTCATTTTGTGGCCGAAAAAGGTCAAATTTCTAAATCATCTAAACATAGTCATGTTATACATCAAAAGAAAGGTATGGAAGATACAAACAGTTTGGTACTCTTTTTAGGTCAGAATGTTGAACTTAAAGGTCAATTGAAGGTCATTTTGTGGTTCAAAAAGGTCACATTTCTAAATCATTCAAATATAGTCATGTTATATATAAAAACAAAATTATGGAAGAGACAAACAGTTTGGTACTATTTTAAAGTCAGAATATTGATCTCAGAAGTAGGTAATGTAGGTCAAAGTCCACCCTAGTATTTCTGTCTGACTTTGACTTATTGATTTATCATGGGTGCCTGCAGCTAACAATCCATGCAAATAAAAAAATTGTAAGCCTTTTTGCTTCTTAGTTGATCTACTTTAGCATTAGACAAATGAATATATTTAAAAACAAAATTATATGTGTATTCAATATGTACTTGACAGAAATAATGTTCAATCTGATGGATTACAACAGTCAATAGAATCGCAACCACAGGCATTTGTACATTTCAGATTTTGTTTTAAACAAGTGCATCTAGCAGTATTGCACTTCTTTTTGCAAGAGCAGGTCACCAGTTCGAGGCAGGACTGTGGTACAGGAGGTAACCTAGCCCATCGAGGTGTCAGACAACCTGACTCCTTCTTCCAAGCATCTGTGGGCAATGTCACAACAATAATTTCCTTCTCTGCCTGAAGCCAAATATTGGCCTGGTAGTTTGCGCGTTGCACATGAAGCTCCAGAGCATCACGTGTTGGAGGGAGCAATTCCAGGCCTTTCTTTGCCTTGCTGAACATGTTCAATCTTGCACTGTCAACTGTTTGCAGCCCTGGACATCCATAGAGGTTGCAAACAAACTGTTCAATAGGTCCAAGCTCACCATCACGACCAATCCCTTCTACCAAACGTGGGTTTTTCAAAAATGTTTTCCAGCAGGTCTTTTTCCCATATCTACTGAATGAAGAGGTTGTGTCGCAGCCTGTGAGTGCGTGAAAACTCAAGAGGTTATTCTTCACTGCATCAGGAAATGATTTTGCTACTTGATGAATGGGAATGCACTTCTGTTTCTTTGCAGTTCCAGAGAGCATCCAGACTTCACTTGCTTTTGGGGCAGTGAAATGCAATAGGAGAAGCATGACATCAGTGTCTCTGCACTTCACAAGAATTCGTTGATAGCCCATATCCACTGCTTCAGAGGCATGACGAATCAACCTTGTGTCCGCTTCTTCATGATTCCCATTAAGTTTGAGGTCATCTATGGATCTCCTGGTTGATTTTTCCCCAGTGTGGTCCATGAATCCTCCTCCAGTTACCATCTCGTATTCTTCTGGAAGATCTTTGGTTGTGTGAATGATCCTTTCAGACAGGAGATGTGCCAGGTCTGCCTTATTTTCATCCATAGCAACAAATTGGCTCCAAACCTGAGGCAGTGGAACATCTGGTCCATCTATCAGCTTTCGAATAGGCTTCTTCTTGTTAACTCGTTTTGCTCTGGTACCATATTTGATTGAATTCCCACCCAGATATCGATCAAACACAACATCAACTTGTGTCGTAATATCTCCAAAACAGCGTGTAACTGAGCGAATAAAAGCAGCACCATAGTCTCCAAATGTCTGACATCCATGAGGCTTTCCCATAGCTTGGATGAGTGCATGCCCATCAATTAGAAAACAAGTCTTCATGTCAGATTCTGGAAGTTCAGTAGTAGTTTCAATTTTGTTCATCAAAACACTTATCAGTTCTGCTTGATTGGTTGAATTCATTTCTCCTCCAGTGTTTGCCAGGGAAAGTGGGATTGGTGACAGTTCATGTTTCAGGATATTTGTCATTGTCACTGTTCTACCTGCAGTCACCGCATTCAAAAGACGTTGAAGCAATTTTCGGTCTGCTTTAATAGTCTTTTGCACATTCTCTTTACTTGAGACAGTTGCTTTGTAGATATTTGCAAATGTTTTGGACCGATTTTTTGAGAGCGGATAATGAAATCCCACTTTCTGATCCACTAATCGCTCTGTCACATTAGCCAGCATTTGCCTCTTTCCTCTATTTTCAGCAGTCAGAAGATCATTGGCTATATCTTCTGGAGCGGTATCCTTTGTTGCCAGTGACACCAGGGGAATGCTTGACTCAGAAATAGGTGGTCTATTGTCAGATTGTGTGTGAACTCTGAAAACATCAAATCTTGTGAGCTGTGACACCAATTTTCTCACATCTTCAGTGTCACGTGTCATGCGGCTTGGACGGCTATCAGAACGTATAAAAACCTCTTCTTCTTCGTCATCTTCCAAGTTGAACAAAACTTTCATATCCTGTGTGATGCGCGACCGTTCTGACCATGTGATACAAAATTTGTCCCTTGCTTGGTCATTCCTGGTTATTCCAATTATTCCATTGTGCATCTTGCATGTTTTATTGATCCATTCTGTTGCCTGGTCCACAGGAACTTGGTTGAAACGCTTTTTGGTCATCTTCACAACAAAGTTACCATCTATGAATTCAGTGTGAACTTCAGGAGCTGATTTCTCAAGAAGCTTCATATCTGAATAATAGATAGGTCCCCATCTTGCATAGTTTGTGTGGTCATAGATGGTGAGCCACGGCAGCATGGCAGAAAAAGACTCCAAGTGAAGAATCCAATTACCATCTCTCTCTGCCCTGATGAAGTCGAGAAGAATCTCAACCATACTCATGTAGTCCAGCCACAACTTGTAATTAGGATTGCTTAAGTACTTTTTGTCAAATTCACTCAAGAGTCCTTTCACATTCTTGTCACTGAGAACATCAGAAAGCTGGCCAACTGCATTGTGGAGTGAATTTCTGTCAGTAGCATCCTTGTTTTTACACTCATCAGCCACATTCTGGGAAAGTGTCGAAACCTGCGAAGTGAGCTCCTGTTCAGTTTCAATGATCCACGATTTGAACATTGACAACTTTATGTGCCACAGAGCTTCATATGTCAGCACATGTCCTCTCACTGCCCGGTAGTATGCTTTTCCATCCAGCATGGTTTCAGTTGTGTTGGTTCCATACAAGCCAGATTCTGTCCACAGGTCATCCAGCCCAGCACTCTCCATGTGCTGACCGATCGCTTTCAAGAAGTTGAAACAGATATGAAGGCCACCCATCAGAAAAATGACATTCTCAAACTTAGGATTTGCCCAAACAATTTCCTTGCCTCTGCTGTACAATGGTTGATCTGCCGTGATAATGGTGTATTTCTGTCCCATGTGCCTTGAAATAGCCCTGAAGCGATTGATCACTGTTGTGATAGTATCATTATCATCCGCTGGTGCCTGAAGAATGGGCAACATCCCTGCAGTAGTTACTGGAGGGTCAACAATGCTTGTGGCTTCGTTCATTGCTCTCCAACCAGGAACAGAAGGATCATCTTTGCTATCACAAATCCTGGACACCAACCAAGTCAAATCCTTCACTCGTGCCTTCTGTCTTTCTTCATTTTTTGTTCCAAACCAATCCACTTCTATCTTGGAAGCACCAGTGTATGATGGTGATGATCTGTCTCCTGCTGGCATAGTTGCATGGTCAAGTGTCTGAAATGCCTGTAAAGAATCCGGTTTTATTGCTCTTGATCTCTGGATGCGTGTTCTCTCATTCCTCTTCTGCGGTGCTGGTCCTCTCTGCCACACCAACATCTATGTGCAGTGAAACATATTTTTGCCATCTAGAGTTGCTTCCAGCACATCAATGTTGTCGCATGAGCAGTGGATCATTCGCTCTTTGATTATATTGTCTGGAATATAGACGTTGCCATTTTCCACAAATCTTTGAAGAATGTTTTGAGCTATCGATGTATCAATTCTTCGAACTGTATCAATACCAATGGTATGGTTCGCTGCATGGAAGAGATTCAAAAGTGCCTCAGAACGTGTAGCTTGGTGGAGTGCAAGCCCTAAACCAATATGTTTTGGTGTCAACTTTCGTTTCCTAGATACTGCATACACAATGTCTTGAGCAATGCTGCACACACTCTGCTTGATAATGTTGTCTTCTTCAATTCCTCATGAAGATCATCCGCATCACTGAACAGTAAACGTAGAAATAGATACAAGCTGTTTGGGATAACTTGTGCAACATGTTCTTGATCAAGTCCTTGCCAACTGCTGGAATGACCAGGACTGTCTGAGAGATCTTTTCTGATTCTTAATGCCACATGTACCATTTCTTGATAGATATTTCCTTGATTAAATCCAACAGTACCAACATCTTCATTGTCTGTGGATTCCGAATCTGAGGATAAACCACCACGATGATGACTTCTTGATAATGACTCTGATTATTGGTGCTCTATTTGAAAGAGGTTTGACATATCCTGCCTTTGAACCAAGCATTTTCTTAACCTTTTTGTAGAAGGTGGTTATTCTGGACAGGTAACTCTTACAAACAGGGATGTTTTTCTCAGTACACATGTCCTGGTATCTGCGCCACACAACTGCCATGTCATAAGTCTTACCTCTTGAAAGCCCAATGTCTAAATCATAGCACAACTTCATCATGCACTCGTCCAGATCTGGTTCAACTTCTTGAGGCATTCCTTTAGTGCGTCGTTCAAATGTCACTAAGCAGGCCAGATGATACAGGCCATCAGCTGCCATCAAGTCACTGACACCAGAGAGTCTGACGGACATCACTGGATCAGATTTAGCTCGTTCAATCAGTGCTGTGGATTTATTTGTAGTTTCTACCCGGTGAAGTTTCTTGCTTGAGATCTGTGCCTGGCAAAACATACAGAGCTTCCAGTCAATAGTTGTCAGAGAACTTCTTCTTGTTGAAGCTGTGCTGTTTGAGCTGGTAGATGGTTTAGATGCTGGTTGTCACCGATTCCGTAGTCTGTCCAGTTTGCTCTCCGAAGTAAACACAGAATAGCAGGATTTGTGCCACCTAATTTCGAGAGAGTTAAAATTATCCAACGAGAGTCCATCTAGTTTGTCCAGCACGTCTGAATACATATGGTCACCCAATTTCCTTCTTTGTTGTGCAACATCTTTGGTTCTGTTTTTTCCATCGGTGGAGGCTTGCCGAAGGTCGCCTGAACTGCCTTCACAAAAGAAGCACACATTCTTGTTTTTAGAGTCCATGTGGTGCCTCTTTGTGGCCCTCCTGCTGGAATCTTCACTCATAATTCTTGTGTCATCAGTTCACAGCCTGCAAAAGAAATGAAAATTTTAATTCAGTTGCATACAGTAAACTGCATACTGCATACAGTTTATACATTCTAATATTGTATGCAGTGTATAGAGTTTACAATTGTAGTCTCAAAATTCAGCTAGGCCATACATTAATTTTGATATTTAACAAAATGGCATTGAATTGACCTTTAAGGTCAACAATCTGACCTACAAATAGTACCAAACTGTTTGTCTCTTCCATACATTTCTTCTGATGTATAACATGACTATATTTAGATGATTTAGAAATTTGACCTTTTTGGGCCACAAAATGACCTTGAACTGACCTTTAAGGTAAACATTCTGACCTAAAAATAGTACCAAACTGTTTGTCTCTTCCATACCTTTCTTCTGATATATAACATGGCTATATTTAGATGATTTAGAAATTTGACCTTTTTCGGCCACAAAATGACCTTGATTTGACCTTTAACCCGGGAGCTGCGGGTAGACTCTTAAGAGTTCCCCCGGCGCACTGCGGGTAGACTCTTAAGAGCAGAGACTTTGAACACGTACCAAAACCGCGCGTTTATAGCCAGGCGGCTGAAAATTGGTGTGGGTATTGTACTACATGTCAACTCTCGATACCACCCCGCCAAACGCTCGCCCCGCACTCGTGCAAGCACCACCGCGCCAGTAACCACGCACTAGTCATGGAGCCTAACACGTCCTCACGCTCGCTCCCTGTTGACACAACCAGCCCTCCTTCTGGTGGTGTTAGCCGCCGTGGAAGGCACTAGGGGGCTGCCAAAGACCCTAGCTACCAGTACGACACGCCCTACAGCTCAGTGGTCGAATCACCAGCACCAAACGCACGTAAAACACGTGCAAAGCAGGGCAATGGCACAGAGGTCATTGGTCTTTCGGGACACTGCCACCACGACCCAGGCCACTGCAACAACCACTACCACCACCACTGCCACCACCGCCACCCCTGCCACCCCTGCCACCGATACCAGCGACGCAGGAGGCCGCCCCTGGGCTGCATTATCTGCGTTCGCAGGCAAAAGTAAAGGCACCGGAGTAGGGAAGAGAACCCGTACGCCAGCCACAGTGCCCCTACCACCACACCACCACAGCCGCCCCTGCCCAGCTGCCCCTGCTGCCCCTGCCGCCCCTGCCGCCCCCTGCCGCCCCTGCTGCCGCCTGCCGCCCCTGCCGCCCCTGCCCAAGGAACAGGGAAGGGAAGGGGAAGGGGAAAGGGATGAGGGAAAGCGACTTGGGGAAAGCGACTGCTGGCCCTGGTGTCCCTGCAGGCCCTGCTGCCCCTGCCGCCCCTGCTGCCCACCTGCCGCCCCCTGCCGCCCCTGCCCAAGGAACAGGGAAGGGGAAGGGGAAAGGGAGAGGGAAAGCGAACTGGGGGGAAAGCGACTATGCTGGCCCTGGTGTCCCTGCCGGCCCTGCTTGCCCCTGCCGCCCCCTGCCGCCCCTGCTGCCCTCCTGCCCCCTGCCGCCCCTGCCCAAGGAACAGAGAGAAGGGCGAGACAGGCACCACCATCATCTTGCCATCAAGGCCACGCACCACTGCTGCCCCCTGCCGCCGCCGCCCCTGCCGCCAGCCGCCGCCCCTGCCGCCGCCCCTGCCACCACCACCTCTGCTGTCCCTGTCCATAAGACTCCCGCACGTGCCAAAGTGACCCGCGAAAAATCTTACACCATCTAAGTATGCCAGCCCTGCTGTTTGATGGTGATTCGCAGGACATTGGCAGCCCGGGTTTCGACGACGAAGCCCTAGCACGGGACCAAGGGTGGGGGGATTTGGGAGTGGACATTGGGAGTGAGTCCGACGTCGGTGACGAAAACGAGGAAGGGCATCGTCTGTCGATGTGAAGAGGAGGGTAATGATGATGAAGTGCTGTATCGCGACCATGGAAGCGATATTTCAGACGCAGACGCAGAAGCAGACGCAGACGACATTCCGATCCCTGGCATGCCTTCGTTCGATTGGTCTGACGGGGTCAATTTTGTACCTGACGTGCCCCAGTTCAATCCTGGGGCGTCAGGAACAACTGACAACTGGCCCTGTGATGATCAAGCGAATGAAAGCGACTTCTTCCTCGCTTTTTTCGACATGGAGGTAATGACGTACATCGTTGCCCAAACAAACGCCTACTACAGGTGGGTGTTTGGCAGATTGGACGTCCTTTCTCCAAAAGCGAGACTACGAGGCTGGGTGGATACGACTGTGGCAGAATTTCTGACGTTCTTTGCCTTGTTGTTCCTCATGCCTCTGATCAAGAAGCATGTGTTGCAACACTACTGGAAGCACGACCCTCTCATCGCCACCCCAACTTTCAATAAGTTCATGACTCGTGACAGATTTTTGTTGCTGCTAAGATTTATGCACTTTGCAGACAACGAAAATCCTAACAGGATTGACAGGATATGGAAAGTTCGGGATGTGTTCACCATGTTGTTGGAGAGGTATAGGAAATACTTTTACCCCTTCCTCAATTTGGTGATTGATGAGTCGCTCGTGCTCTTCAAAGGACGTCTTGTTTTCAAGCAGTATATCCCCTTGAAGAGGCATAGGTTCGGAATCAAGCTCTTCGTGTTGTGCGACTGTGAAACTGGAATAGTGCTTGACATGATCGTGTATACAGGCACTGACATTGACATACCGAAAGCCGCTGCCAATGACCCCATGGGCATGTCAGGTGCCATCGTCAGGAAAATGTTGGCACCTTACCTGGGCAAAGGCCACATCATCTACACTGACAACTGGTATACTTCTCCTGCTCTCTGCCAGTTTCTTTATGACAACCAAACGGGGTCATGTGGGACTGTCAGAAAGACAAGAAAGTTTATGCCAAAGTTCACAGGTGATGTCATTCCTCTCACAGATGCCTCCTCCAGTGACACACCTAGAGAAGACGACCTGGCCAAGGAACACCGTGAGAGGCATGTGCGAGAAGGCGACGAAAAGGGGCAGAAATACAAGCAGCTCGAGACGTGTGGGAAACTGATAGCCCTGAAGTGGAAGGATAAGCGAGACGTCCACCTGCTTTCCACCGTCCACACAGGTGCCCAGGTGGATTCTGGCAAAATCCACTACCGAACCAGGAAGACAATTACAAGCCCGACATGGTAGTGGACTACACCAAAAAACATGCGCCTGGTGGACAAGTCTGACTGTCAGCTGTCAGGTGTTGAGTGGCTGAGGAAGACTGTGAAGTGGTATCACAAGCTCTTCCTCCACCTAGTTGACATAACGATGCTGAACGCCTACAACTTGTGGTTGGTGAAGAAGGATATGGCCCCAAACCAGAAGCTGAAATTCCGGGAGTTCGTGTACAACGTCTCCTACCAACTCCTGGAGAAGTATGCCACCACCACTCACAGACGTACGGCATGGCGTGGGGATCACGTTCCTGACCGCAATCCAGCGGGGTGTCGAAAGACACTACAAACCAACACCGGGCTGATTCACACTCGTCACAGGCAGGTGCAGTGCACCGTCTGCAGCTCCAGTGTGAGGAAACCCCATGTGACCAAAAGAGTCACCTCAATGTGCGCCGAGTGCAAAGTTGCACTCTGCCTGGGTGACTGCTTCAGGGACTACCACACCTTCAAGAACTACTGAGTGTCGGCCCCTGCCCTGCCCTGCCCTGCCCTGGACTCGCCCCGTGCCCTGCCCTGGACTCGCCTCCTGCCCTGCCCTGCCCTGGACTCGCGCCCTACCTTACCTGACCTGACCTAATTGATCACGCTACCTCATAATGTAACATATATATTATATAATGTATAAGTTCCAAAGATGTCCCTGTGATATAGCTTTTACATTATATAATTGTATGTTTCATTATTAGTTTATAAGTTTCAAAGATTACATGTAATATGCCTTATTTTTTTAGTATATCAATATATATGTTTGTTATTAGCCTAAGTAATGTGTATATAATTATTTTCTTACCTCAAATGAATTGTACAAAAATAAATATGTTACAATAAATCATGTCAAACCTACTATGATAATAAAATAAAACAATAAAAAAAGAAAAAAAAAGAAAACAAGGTATGTCATTGTATTTCTTACAATATGATATATTCTATGAATATTTCATATTGTTTGAATACAAATGGCATGATCTTGTAAAAAAAAAAATTTATAAAATTTTTCTAGACAATATAAAACCTTCCCCATAACCCCCTCCTGGATTCGATCCCACTACCTACGACACTTTGAGTTTTCCAGTCCGCGACCTTACCAACCATGCCACAGGAGCTCATACCAAATATCACTCAAAACTTCGTGTGTACAATCGAAATGACAATATACAAAAAAAAATGAATTATCCCACCAATTTACGTTTGTAAATTGATGGGGTTATCAATTATATCATGCCAAGGTTTATAATAGTTTGTCTCTGTCAAGAATTAGTAATTATAACTTTATTCTGTCAAAATTGCCCCAACACTCAGCAAAATTGCCCCTCTCAGTGTGACTCCACTCATTTTCACACGGTCAGGCGGTCACGAGGTGACCCTTGCCGCTCCCTGATTCTCCAGCTACAGCAGCTCTGTCTGGGTACAAATTTGGTATAAATACAATAATGGATAAAATACTCTCACAAATACATTTGTATTGTATAATATTGTAAATAAAAATGAATAATAACTGTGTGGGTGTCGAAAATTGCTCAACCAGCTTTCTTATGTCTCGCCTACGCGCGTATATTGGATTATACATAGTCATGACTGTCATACAAATAATTGCAGTAGGTCTCGAATATACATTTAGATTGCATATTACTTCGAAATAAATAAGAAAACGTTTCTCTGGTGGCAATCTACCCTTTCGCAGGTGTAAGGAGACACCAGTCTATATTTAGCCCTCTATCACAACAGGCAATCTGCCTGTGTTGACTCAGCACCGTCGCTGGTGGGCTATAAATATAGTACTTTATTTACAGACAATGGCCTTCATGTTGCTGTGGTCCTTCACATGTGTCTAAAATGCAATGCCTGCTTGGCATAAAATGCAATCTGAAGTGCATTTATATGTACGACATACGCATGTCTCAGTTTCTCTCTCTCTCTCTCTCTCTCTTTCTCTCTCTCTCTCTCTCTCTCTCCATTCCTGACTCATGTTATTGTAGACCTGTTGATGGCAACGAACACCAGCCATCTGGTAGACATAAGGGTCAAAATACCAAACATCAATACGCCTGGGGCGCCTCCACAATTATCACTAAGCTGGTGATCTATCTAGACATCTGCCTGATTCCATCTCTCCACGACTCACTCACTCACTGCACCCCTGCATGCCTCCCTCCCCACCACGCACCCCCCCCCAATCCCACCTTTCAGGCTTACGTCTGCTAGCAACACATTCACAATTTGCGTAACTATCGCATCAATTGGCTTTTATGCGGCATATTCCTTGTTATATGGGACGCCTACATAGGTACGCGTCTTTATTATAGCATAGAGAGTGCTCTAAATACAAGATTGACGTGATATTTATGGCGTAACACACCCTCTCCCCCCTTCATTCCCACCACAACTCACTCACACCTTGGTTCACGCATAGAAACTCATTGATAATGTGCGTAAATATCGCATGAATTGGTTTATATGCGGTATATATTTTGATATATGGCACGTATACATACGTAACAAGTCTGTATTATAGCGTGACAGTGCTCTACGTACAAGATATACGTGATATGTATGGCGTAAACCACACTCTCAGCTCATAAATTGCCGCCAAACCTCCAACACATCTTCATTCCCGCCTAAATATTCTCTTATAATTCCTTATATATTGCAAATTTTTGGTCACTATGAGGCATATCATTGTTATATGGGTGCCCTACACACGTATACATACTCTAAATAGCCTAAAAGGGCTCGAAAAAGGAGATATACGTGATAATACGCGGTAACCCAACCCCTCCTCCCTCTCCTTCTATCCCCTGCGCGCGTAAATATTCGGCAGGGAAATCTCGCCGCTCGATGACAATCTAGCCGCGCGGTGCCATTCGCTCCACATTTTTCAACTACGGACCGTTCCCCTACCCCCCCCAGACATTTTTTGGGGGGTCAAATATATATGGGCCGATGCACGCAAACATTCCCTACACGATGATGTACTTTTTATCGAAATTGGCAATAGGTCCCAAAATCATCATAGGTGCGCACAGTCTTACCCTGTAGAAAACCCCCTGTGCGCCGCGGAGAGGTTAAGGTCAACATTTTTAGTGGCATCCACCCTAGTATTTCTGTCTGACCTATGACTGATTGATCTAGCATAGGTGCCTGCTATTAACATTCCATGCAGGTAAAAGTTTTTTTTAAAGCCTTTTTGCTTCTTGGCTGGTCTACTATTCCTTTCTTTCGAATATTTTTTTTTTTTTTGGAAAGTTGCAATCTTCCTCCATTATCCTCGTAAGTGCAAACGACCAAGTTATTCCCAATCTTGGTCAAACTCTGCCACTATACGTAAACACCCCTCTCGCAAATCACAGAGTTAATCATTCTTTTGTGATTTATAATCCCAGTGAGACTAAATATGATGGTTATTTAGGTCTCGACCTTCTAATATTCTTGAGTGCCTCAATAGATTGCAGGCACCGAACTTTAACCTTTAATCCACCTTCCAAACCTGAACAAAAACTCCCTTGATGCACTTAAACAGCTCAAATCACCGACTTTGCTTACCTCTCTCCCCGTCACTGCTGCAACCCAAAGTAATGAACAGAGTCTCCCCATCCAACCTCATATCATCTCTCAAGTTATTATTTCCACTACCATAACAGTTCCTCCACATCATGAAAAATGGATACCTTTAGTACCCACCATCAAAGGAGATGTCTTCTTGACCCCACACCTCCAAAGCTCTTTCAATGGGGTATGCCTAACTGCTCCTAGCCTGCTACCAAATCAATTACATTGCATATAAATAGCCAACATTTCAGACAAACCAGTCACCTTGCCAAAAGGACTTGCCAATGGCGAACTTGAGATGTATTCCGAAGAACTGTCTGTTCCAACAGATTCTTCCCATCCATATAAAAAAAAAATCCCTGAAATCCCTACCAATCTCACTCTTGACCAACAAACTGACATCAGAAACCTCCTCATTTCCTATCAAGATATTTTCGCTACTTCTAGTCATGATATGGGGAAAAGAGAAATGTTACATCACCCCATTCGTACCGTAGGGCGGCCAATTAAACAGCCCATCCGGAGGAAAAACCATATCCAACGACAAGAAGAAGAGAAACAAGTACAAGATATGCTCGCCACAGGAGTAGTAAAGGCATCCACAAGCCCTTGGTCGTCTCCGGTAGTACTGGTCCGGAAGAAAGACGGATCAACACGCTTCTGCATCGACTACAGGCAACTCAACGACGATACCATCAAAGACGCTACACCAATTCCACGAATTGACGACTCTTTGGATTCGTTGCTTGGGGCGAAATGGTTCACCACACTTGACCTACAAGTAGGATATTGGCAAGTTCCAGTATTGCCTGAACACCAACAAAAGACAGCTTTCTCCACCAGTCAAGGCCGACTGTACGAATTCACAGTGCTGACATTTGGTCTGTGCAATGGCCAAGCTACGTTTTCCAGGTTAATGGAATCGTTGCTGGAAGGACTCACCTGGGAAACCTGTCTTGCATATCTGGATGACATTATTGTTTTCGGAAAAACCTGGGCCGAACATTTGCAACGATTGAAGCAAGTCTTTCAAAGAATCAGAGATGCTAGCCTTTAACTTAAGCCATCCAAATGTATTCTGGCCATAATGAGTTATAAATATTATATCTCGGCATAACAGTATACTGTATATACAGTATATATACATATATATATATTCGGGTGGGTGCGACTCGTTTGCCTTAGTTGGCAACCTATCTAAGGGAGACAACCATATAAACATCCGTGTGGATGGAACTTGTCAGCCTTGGTCGGTAACCTGTCTAGGGTAGTAAACCTTATACAAATCTGTACTGTTTATCTAAGGGTGAAGCAGGTTGGTGGATGGACTAGCCGCTCACCATTGAAGAAAAATAGTGCTAAAATGATACATAGAAAGGCTCGGAGTCGGATGGACCCTAAGTTTAGTGGACAATCCTGTAAGTACTTCAGCAAACTGGCACGGGTAGTCCTTCTCACAGGGGATAGGTTCGCTTGGGGGCATTTTGTGTATGGCCACCCTCATAAAGGGGAGTAAGGCGTCCGGTAATATAAATATATATTATATATGTATATATATACGGTATATATAATTATATACGGTATATATATATATATACTGTATATATATATATACACATATAATTATACTATATACATAAATTAGATCAGAGAAATTCGATGGGCAAAGAGTTACTCTAGTTTTTTGTATATCCTTTACATGGAGTAGACAATCATGTTAATGGCTAGCGTAGGTATGTGGCGACCCCACCTTTGTGGGGCAGATAGCCTCTGGAGGTTGGGACCGGGAATCCCACCTCCATAATTGTTAGGAGGAGGCTGTAGACGCCAGCCGATATGGAGTGTACTCCCGGGGAGTGCTAGGTGACTGATAAGGACCGCTGAAACTCCAATTTCACCACCTGGCCTTCCTAGATGATCCTTTTAGTTTCTCATCAATATTGAGGGCAACCCTAGCTTGCCCTCCAAAAGACATTCTCCTCCTATCCAATACATTATACTATAAACAGCTTACATACTCCGCTAAGTTTTCCAAAGAAAAAACAAATTATGAAACCTCGACCCGCCTCGGAGTACTGGGGGGGGGGGGGGGAGGGGGGGGGGGGCAGAAATGGCATAACCATCACTTCTTACTCTGACAAAGCTGAACTCTTTGCTCAAACTTTTGCTAGAAACTCCACCTTGGATGATTCCGATGCTATTCCTCTCCCTCTCACGTTCACTCTCTCTTGCCAACTTCACACCTGTATCATCGCTAAACCTTTCTCTAAGTTATTTATTCCCTGTTATATTTGTATCATATGTTTTACTTTTTGGCCTTGTTATTTTTGTCTTCATCTTGATTACTATTATTTATTATGATTTGTTCGTTTCTCTTTCGTTCGTCTTCATTCACGATTTTCACGGCTTTATAGCCGAATATATTTCAATTCATACCTAGTCGTAGGATCCATATTCCAGAGTACCATACAAGGATTTCTGAGTGACCCGACGCAACTCGGGCCGAAATTGATTTCATTTCTAGTGGGTTTCCCTTCTCCTTAATATAAATAGGATAGATGGTTGATAGTGGGGCGGATATGTAACATTTTTTGGTCGAGTTGTGCACTTCCGGAAAGAAGCATGAAAATTTGGCCTAGGTTTTTTTTGGGTATGCCGATTTCAAAAGAAAAAACAAATTATGAAACCTCGACCCGCCTCGGAGTACTCGGGGGGGGGCAGGAATGCTCCCATCAGACGGTCCCCTGGTAACGACTCGCCAAAATGCTCTGGACCACCAACTCTTACTATTAATTTATGTAACATTTGTGTCCTTTCTTCTAAATTCCACTCTGTGGAACACCACCTCTCCTCTGCCAACCCTGATATTCTCTTTCTCACCGAGACACAGTTGTCTGGGAATACTAACAGCAAACCCTTCTCTGTATCCTCCTACTATCTCTATCCTCAGTTTCGAGCCAAAAGTGGATGTTGCGTCTATGTACGCAACAATCTTGCTTTCTCTCTTATTCCCAACTTAGGCTCTTCTGAATTCTCAACTCTCTGGCTAAAGCTTTCTTGTCACTCTCAAACAAAATATTTCTGCGCTGTCTATCTCTCCCCTACTTCTACTGACTATCCAAAATTCTTTGTCTATCTAATTTCTAATGTGGAACACATTCTATCCATCTCTCCTTTTGCAGAAATCTCCATCTTAGGAGATTTCAATGTTGACCACCACCATTGGCTCTCCTCCATTTCCACTGACCAACCTGGTGAACAAGCGTACATCTTTTCTATCTTAATTAAACGACCTAGAGCAGTTAGTCCAGCAACCCAGTATCCCGGATCGCTTCGGAGATCGGCCCAACATTCTTGACTTATTTATAACCTCTAACCCTTCTGCTTATACTGTAAATCTTTTCTCTCCTTTGAGATGCTTCGACCATAAACTAATATCTGTCACCTGTCCTATCTCTCCAGTACGGCCACCTGATCCTCTCAACCGGCGGCGCTTGTGGCACTTTGGCGCTTCCGACTGGGAGGCTCTTCGGCAATACTTCTTTGATTTCCCTTGCAATGACTTTTGCTTCCATGGCCGGGGACCCTCGGAGATTACTGAACGCATTACCGAGGTAATCCTCTCGGGCATGGAAGCATACATTCCATTTTCTTTCTCTCAGTCTAATGCAAATTTGTTTTGGTTTACTCACGCTTGTTCTACTGCTGTCCGCAACAAGAAGGAAGCATTCAAACGGTACCGACTCCTTAAAACTCAAGAATCTCATTCTTCCCAGGTTTCTGCCTGGAATCAAGCTAAATCTGGTCTTCGACTTGCCAAACACTCTTTCATCAATAATAAATGCACTGAACTATCCAACTCTAGCTCTTCCCAAGCTTTCTGGCATCTAGCCAAAAACCTCTCAACAATTTTTCTTCCTCATCTTTCCCTCCCCTTTTCCACTCTGATGGCATAACCATCACTTCTCCCTCTGACAAAGCTGAACTCTTTGCTCAAACTTTTGCTAGAAACTCCACCTTGGATGATTCCGATGCTATTCCTCACTCTCCACCCCCATCTCTCCTACTTATGCCTCATCTCCTAATCTCTTCTAAAGATGTATTTTCTACCCTCTCTACGCTTAATACTAAGAAGGCGTATGGTCTGGATGGTGTTCCTCCTGTTTTACTCAAAAAGTGTGCTTCCATGCTGACTCCCTGCCTAGGCAAACTCTTTCGTCTCTGTCTCTCCTCTAACGTCTTCCCTTCTTGCTGGAAGTTTGCTCTCATTCAACCTGTCACAAAGAAGGGTGACCACTCTCAACCCTCCAATTATCGTCCAATTGCTTATCTCTTGTATCTTTAAAGTTTTTGAAACTATACTTGCTTCCATATTTCTTAAGCATTTCTCTTCTCATAATCAACTCTCAGATCACCAGTATGGCTTCCTTAAAGGTTGCTCTACTGGTGATCTTCTTTCATATCTTACTAACTCTTGGTTATCCTCCTTTCGGCACTTTGGTTGCACTAGACATTGCACTATTGCACTAGACATATCGAAGGCCTTCGATAGAATCTGGCACAAATATTTTGTTTCTAACCTACTCTCCTTCGGTTTCTATTCCTCCATCTGTGCCTTTGTCTCTAATTTCCATTATGGCCGTTCCATAGCTGCAGTTGTGGACGGCCATCGCTCCACTTCCTCATCCTATTGTGACGTTAACCACTCCGTTAGAACCGCATGGCTTGTCCTACAGTGACTCGCTAGGATCGCCAGGGCAGTGGATGGGGCTACAGTTTGTGTATTAGAGTGTGCTTTATTTCATATGAAAGCTCGTGTCATGGACAGTCCAGAAAGGCTCTTTGTTTTCGCCCATGTCAAGGCTTTATATATTTAATTGTAAAGTATATATTTTATCATTAACTAGTAATGATAGGATCTGGGAGAGAGAGAGGGAGTAGAACAGAGTGAGAGGGGACGCACAGTGTTTTTTGTCCCGCTCGATGACGTCACGGCTGGCTGCCTCGCGGGGGTTGGTGGAGAGAGGCCCTTACCATGCTGTAAGCTTTGCTAGTGGTTAGATGACTTGTAACCGCTGTTTTCCCACGCGGCTCGAGCTAGTGCGAGTATATATACAGTTCCTCGCCACTCTCTCCCTCAGATCTGGTTTCTAGAACACACCCATCTTTTTTCCCTTGCTATCTGTCCCCGCTCCGTACCTGAGAATCTTTTCCTCTGCCTATCTCTCTCATTTTCCATATCCTTCACCACCTTTTATTAATATTATACCCCCTCTGGTTAACTCTGCAAAATCAGCTTCATGCTGGCCAGTTGTATTGTGTGTTAAGGTCTGATATAGCCTATGTATGTTAGTTGTTAAGATAAGTGGATCACGAAGCATTGGTTGGCATTTATATTGTTTAGTACTGCTTCCTTTAGTTATTAGTGTTCTGCTGGATTAGATAATGCTAGACTGGGAGTCTGATATTATAGGTATTGTTTCCTATGAGTGCTGGCTTCAGTTAAAAGCGGCACGACATACCTGAGAACTGGAGTTGATTGAGTAAATTCTAGTCTGAGTGCCATTGAGAGTAGAGCATGCACGAATGAGGGTTTTTTGCCTATACCATTCTGCACTGTTCTAGTCTCGATTGTTTGTCTTTGAGGTACGCCAGGAGAACGCTTAATACTTCGGTATTAAGGTTTCTCAAGAGAGCTACCCTTCATTATAACGTAATATTTGACGCACAGACTTGTGATTTACACTAGGCTATGCGGCATGCCATGCGCACCAGTATCTCGTATCATTGACTCTAGCTAGACTTTATCAGTCACAGTAGACATTAAGTATATTAACCTAATTACTCTTTTTATGCATACCCATTTATGATTACACAAGCATTTCGCAGCCTAGTTTGATGTATTGAGACACAAACGACTTAGGCTCTTTTTGTTGATAGGAATACTGCATTGTCGTGGCGATTATTATTATTGTTGTTGTGTTTAGGATATTCTTGGCTCCGACGGCATTATATATATTCTGCCTTTTTGTGTGCATAGCCTGCACGAGCATTGTTCCGCTGCCTGCCTTTTTGGGTTCCATTTCCGATACGAGCATCTTTATAGCATCTAACATTTAAAGAAGATTCCTTGTTAGTGTTGAAGGACTTTAGTGCACTTTCTTTCATGCAGGAGTGCCTGACATTTATTGATTAAAGTAACGTAAGCTGTAACTTCTCTTACCACCTTACTTTGCATACCATAACCAAGCACCTTCGGTTATAGGTAGTAATAGGCTGTTTTCACATAACATTAAGCCTAGAGTACACGCACATTTATTGAGAGTTTGATAGCCTATTATTGCATATAGAACTCTGTAGAGTATTTGTGTTCTTTGTTCACTGGGAATATACATCAGAGGTTGGAGCTAGCGCTTTCCGTTGTAACATTTATGCCATTACTAGTCCAATGAATAAGAGCCCTGATATATTTGAACCCCAGTCGTAACAAATGGCGACCTTACCTAGGATTTGGTGAACCTACATTTATTAGCAGGGAACATTTGTTGTTTTGGAGAATATTTTGCGGGGATCAGCAAGAATAATTTTTTTTTTTGGAACATAGTATAGCCCTTGAGTATTTCCAATATTTTTTGTGTGTATATCGAGGTATAAGAGTTTGGGGTGCTTCTTTTCTGAATATTGTGGTGAGAAATTTTTGTGAGCATCATGTCTTATACCGGATCAGAGGAGAATGGAGACACAGTACGTAATGTCGAAACTGAGGAACAGCAGCATGATGAAAGGGTTAATCGGGTGAACTGTGAGGAGGATGCTAGGATATTTTTGCAATGGCCTGTTACTGCTGAGCGGTTGGAGGGTATGGATCGGTACGATCTTCAATGCCTGGCCACAGCTATCGGTCATGCGGTTACTAGCAGCATGACCAAGGATAACTTGATAACGTGTGTACTGGGCAGGGTGACTGGTGAGCGAGATGGGTTGAGTGCTCAGCGCCCTTCGGCCATGCTTCCCTACACTCGACTCCCAGCCATCCCAGTAGTTTGCCGACCCCGGGTACGCTTCCGCAGTTGGGTGGTGACTGGCAGGGTGGGTTGCCCCTGGGGGGACCACCGGTAATTTCAAACATTGTAGCACCTTCACCTCCTCAAGGGTTATCTCCAGAATTATTGCTTCAGCTCGAATTAGCTAGGATCGAAGAGAGAAAGGCTATCAGGGCAGGTGAGCAGCAAATAGAATTAGCCAAGATAGAAGAGAGAGCCAAGATAGAAGAGAGAAAAACTATCAGTCAGCAGCAAATAGAGCTAGCAAAAATCCAAGCTGAGTCGACTAGGTACTGTGCCGACATGGACGTAGAGAAGTCGCGAGTAGAGACAACGGGACAGCGACTTGGGGCTGGTAACCGTGTTCATGAGCAGTCTCTCGCACTTATTGAAACTGGTTCTTGTGTTTGATGAGAGTGGTGTAACAGAATTTTTCACACGCTTTGAGAAGAAGTGCCAGGAACACCAGTGGCCAGAGAATAAATGGGCAGCACTTGTATCCTCTAGATTAATAGGCAAGGGTCTTAAAGCCTACGATGCGTTACCTTTGGAGTTATGTATTGTGTACGAGGATCTCAAGGAGGCTGTCCTGAGGGCTTACGAACTGCAACCAGAAACGTACCGTTTGAAGTTCCGGGGTGTAACTAAGGGAAGAGATAGCACCTTTTTGGAACACGCCCGGGACTTGTCCGATGCTATGGGGAACTGGCTCCGATCTGAGAAGGTAACAACGTTTGATGGAGTTAAGCAGTTAATGATGTTGGAGCAGTTCTTTAAGAGCACGGGCGGTGATCTAACTTTGAACTTGAAGGAGAAAAACCCAAGAACTCTAGTAGAAGCAGCAGAAATGGCTGATCTACGGCTGTCGTTGATTCGGGGTTGCGGGTCCTCACAGAAGTACGATGCAAGTGCTAGGGACCGTTATCCTCCCCCTCCCCGTAGCAATGACACATTTAAACCAAAGAGCAATGAAACTAAAACTGAAGCCAAACCTACCACCACACCATATGTGAAAAGTCAGGGGCCTTTTACATCACAGTATAAGCCGAAACCGAAATGTATGTGTTTTAGGTGCCACCAGGAGGGTCATAAGGCAAATAAGTGCCCTAGTCGACCTCCTCCGGCAGCCGTGTCTTTTGCTCACGGCATTGGAGTGTTCAAGAGGACATCGGAGTTTGTTAGAGGCAATTCCACCGAGGTAAATACACTGCCAGTGCAGAAGGATCCGGAAGGCTTATTCCCTGTCCGTGATGCCTTTAGTGACCACAGGGGACTCGGTTGTGTGGAGTGGGGGGGTAGAAGACGAGGTGAGAATTTTGCGTGACACTGGGGCATCGCAAACACTGTTGAGAAATTTCACTGGTAAACCTGTCAATATGGCGCGGGTGGTTGTGGTTCAGGGAGTTAATGCGACAAGGTCATACCCGCTTGTGAGAATGAAGGTGGAAGTTGATGGTGTGACTCGTGACCTGGATGTAGGAATTGTGGAGAAGTTACCTGTTGGGGGCGTCGACCTCCTTCTTGGCAACGACTTTGCGGGACCTACTTCTGAGGCTCCACCCTTAGTCGTTGTCGAGAAGCCGGCCGACGTGAGTAGGGAGGAGCAGGAGTGGGTTGAGAAGTGTCCGGTGCAGCCTATGGCGTGTGTTGTCACCGGAGATTCTGCATCCAGGGAGTCACATTCTGGTCAACAATCTTTAGATCAGCGGAGGAAGGGTACCGAGAAGGGGTTGAAAGTTGATGCGGTTGAGAGTTTAGTGTCAACGGACCTTCTCGGGGACTCATTATTAGGACCACATATCGAGTCTGAAGAAGACCCAGTAACTGTTGTGGAAAAGGCAGAGGATGGGCTTAAAAAGACGAAAGAATTGAAGGAGGACAGTGATGCACAGTCGGGAGATGTAGCAAGAAGGTACCGTGACGCGTACCCTATGAGAAATGGGTCGGCGAAAGACGGTGGTCCGAAGCTTGCTAGTGTATTTTTCCCGGTATGGTTACCCGCAGGGGATTCAGTCAGTCCGGGGACCCAACTTCACTTCTAGCCTCTTTGTACAAGCAATGTCGCAGCATGGGATTGTTGGGGTTGTGTCATCTGCATATCATCCGGAGAGCCAGGGTGTGTTAGAGCGATGGCACTCAGCCTTGAAATCTGTGCTTCGTTGTTGTTGCTTTGAGAGTGGGAGGGATTGGGATCTTGGCCTGCCATGTGTTTTGTTTGCTGTGTGGGAGGTACCTGGGGAGAGTTTGGGATTCAGCCCTAATGAGCTCGTCTTTGGACACCGTGTCAGAGGGCCTCTCCATATGGTTGAAGAAGTATGGGAGGGCGCAGAAAAACCTTGTTCTATGCTCAAGTGTGTCCTCAACAGTCGAGAACGGATGTTGCGCTGTCTGGAGTTGGCTGGCCGTAATTTGACTAGCTCTCAGGCCCACAGGAAGGACAGGTACGACCTCAAGGTTGAACTCAGGGAGTTTCACGTGGGTCAGGAGGTGTTGATTCTACTGCCCCTTGTAGGTCACCCCTTATCCGCGAAGTACGCTGGTCCTTATAGGGTGGTGGAGGAGCTATCGGACCTGGTTTACTTGGTAGCCACTCCAGACAGACGGAAGCGCAATCAGTTATGTCATGATAATCCCGTGAAGGAGTATGGGAGGCACCCCCCTGAGCCTCTCACTGTGCCTGTGATGACGTTTAGCAGTCAAGGTGGAGAAGGAGAACGGGACAGTCAAGCTCAGGTGGAGGATAACTGGAAGGATAAGAAGTTCAAATGGGCGCCTGAGTGTGAGAAGGTGTTTAGGGAAGTAAAACACCTGTTGTGCACTCACCCGATCCTCTGGGCCCCTGACTTTAGCCTACCTTTCCAACTAGCAACGGAGGCTAGTGGTGTGGGGGCTGGTGCCGTCCTTGTGGAAAAGGACGATGATGGGCTGGAGCATCCTGTTAGTTTCTGCTCGGGGAAGTACAATTCGGCCCAGGGGAGCTGCTCTGTTGTCAAGGAGGAGCTGCTGGCGGTTGTACTTGCTCTGAGGCATTTCGAGGTCTGTGTTCCAGCCTATGGTCCGGTCGTTGTAGTTTACCCAGATCATCACCCTCTCAAGTTCTTGGACCAGTTTCACAATCGGAATATGAGGCTGACCAGGTGGTCACTAAGGTTATTGGTATATAACCTGGACATATGCCATATTGCCGGTTGTGACTACGTGGTTGCAGATGGTCGTTCAAGGGTATATGATCCTGGGTAGATTGACACACGGGTAGCCTCCTGCTTTAGTTTGAATAGTATTTTGCGCTTGGTGCTTGTTGGCTCGCGGTTGTAGCCCAGCGTATTGGGTCGTAAAGCAGGAGTTGAGCGTTTGGTATAGAAGAAAAATCTAGGCTTGCCCCTATAGTGCAGCCGAAATAAACAAATTATAAACATAAACAAAAATCAAATAAAAACTCTTTCTTTGATAGTTGAATTTTTTTAGTATGTTATAGCAGTAATTCTGAGTTGCACTCCTCTCAGAATGCTGGGCTAGAGAAGCTCGCTCTTGAGGAGCATAACTACATATAATTTAACCTATGGTGTTGGGGAGGGTTATAATTTTGAAAAATGTTTTGTTGAAGAACTGTGCCAGATATTTTACTGCCGCTGGGTGATGGGAAGTGGAGATATAGCATGGGTTCTAACCATCAGATTTGTGTGAGCCTTGGGGCCTCTGAGAAAAATCTTGGGGGGGGGGGGGTGTGACGTTAACCACTCCGTTAGAACCGCATGGCTTGTCCTACAGTGACTCACTAGGATCGCCAGGGCATTGGATGGGGCTACAGTTTGTGTATTAGAGTGTGCTTTATTTCATATGAAAGCTCGTGTCATGGGCAGTCCAGAAAGGCTCTTTGTTTTCGCCCATGTCAAGGCTTTATATATTTAATTGTAAAGTATATATTTTATCATTAACTAGTAATGATAGGATCTGGGAGAGAGAGAGGGAGTAGAACAGAGTGAGAGGGGGCGCAGAGTGTTTTTTGTCTCGCTCGATGACGTCACGGCTGGCTGCCTCGCGGGGGTTGGTGGAGAGAGGCCCTTACCATGCTGTAAGCTTTGCTTGTGGTTAGATGACTTGTAACCGCTGTTTTCCCACGCGGCTCGAGCTAGTGCGAGTATATATACAGTTCCTCGCCACTCTCTCCCTCAGATCTGGTTTCTAGAACACACCCATCTTTTTTCCCTTGCTATCTGTCCCCGCTCCGTACCTGAGAATCTTTTCCCCTGCCTATCTCTCTCATTTTCCATATCCTTCACCACCTTTTATTAATATTATACCCCCTCTGGTTAACTCTGCAAAATCAGCTTCATGCTGGCCAGTTGTATTGTGTTAAGGTCTGATATAGCCTATGTATGTTAGTTGTTAAGATAAGTGGATCACGAAGCATTGGTTGGCATTTATATTGTTTAGTACTGCTTCCTTTAGTTATTAGTGTTCTGCTGGATTAGATAATGCTAGACTGGGAGTCTGATATTATAGGTATTGTTTCCTATGAGTGCTGGCTTCAGTTAAAAGCGGCACGACATACCTGAGAACTGGAGTTGATTGAGTAAATCTAGATGTGTGCCATTGAGAGTAGAGCATGCACGAATGAGGGTTTTTTGCCTATACCATTCTGCACTGTTCTAGTCTCGATTGTTTGTCTTTGAGGTACGCCAGGAGAACGCTTAATACTTCGGTATTAAGGTTTCTCAAGAGAGCTACCCTTCATTATAACGTAATATTTGACGCACAGACTTGTGATTTACACTAGGCTATGCGGCATGTCATGCGCACCAGTATCTCGTATCATTGACTCTAGCTAGACTTTATCAGTCACAGTAGACATTAAATATATTAACCTAATTACTCTTTTTATGCATACCCATTTATGATTACACAAGCATTTCGCAGCCTAGTTTGATGTATTGAGACACACACGACTTAGGCTCTTTTTGTTGATAGGAATACTGCATTGTCGTGGCGATTATTATTATTGTTGTTGTGTTTAGGATATTCTTGGCTCCGACGGCATTATATATATTCTGCCTTTTTGTGTGCATAGCCTGCACGAGCATTGTTCCGCTGCCTGCCTTTTTGGGTTCCATTTCCGATACGAGCATCTTTATAGCATCTAACATTTAAAGAAGATTCCTTGTTAGTGTTGAAGGACTTTAGTGCACTTTCTTTCATGCAGGAGTGCCTGACATTTATTGATTAAAGTAACGTAAGCTGTAACTTCTCTTACCACCTTACTTTGCATACCATAACCAAGCACCTTCGGTTATAGGTAGTAATAGGCTGTTTTCACATAACATTAAGCCTAGAGTACACGCACATTTATTGAGAGTTTGATAAGCCTATTATTGCATATAGACCTCTGTAGAGTATTTGTGTTCTTTGTTCACTGGGAATATACATCAGAGGTTGGAGCTAGCGCTTTCCGTTGTAACATTTATGCCATTACTAGTCCAATGAATAAGAGCCCTGATATATTTGAACCCCAGTCGTAACACTATCAACTCTGGTGTTCCTCAGGGCTATCTCCCATTCTCTTTCTAATTTTCATAAATGATCTTCTCAACTGTACCTCCAGTCCCATCCATTCATATGCAGACGACTCTACCTTACACTACTCAATTAGTTTTCCTGAACGCCCCAGCCAGCAATCCCTCAAAGACAAACGTAATGAAGGCATGCAACACTTATCTTCTGATCTAACTACTATTTCCAATTGGGGCTGAGAAAACCTTGTTGCCTTTAATGCTTCCAAAACCCAATTTCTTCATATTACTATCCGTTCAGAACTCCCATAGGACTATCCCTTGCAATTCAACAATACAAAAATCAATCCTCTCTCTTCTCTCAATATTCTCAGTGTGTCTTTTTCTTCTGCTCTCACTTGGAAAGACCATATTACCAGTCTTGCTAAGGCAGCCTCCCAGAAGCTGGATGTGCTCAACCGCCTCAAGGGGTTCTATACCCCTGCAGAGCTTCTTGCTCTGTACAGGGGCACAGTGCGTCCTTGTATTGAGTATTGTTCACATGTGTGGGGAGGATTCTCTCACATCACACCACTAAAAAAGTAGAAAGGAAAACCTTTCGTATCATTAACTCCCGCCCACTCACCAACTCTCTGCAATCTCTCTCTCTTCGCCGCAATGTTGCATCTCTCTCGCTATTCTATCGCTACTATAATAATTAACCCTCTCACGTTCTTGACGCAATTTTGAGACTATTAGGGATACTTTAAAGCCTTTGTTACCATCAGGGGTATTTAAAAACCTTTAGTTTAGTTACTTCAACCTCTGCAGTTGTCTTTGAGTTAGCTCTGGGCAGAAAACTAATTTTGGAGAGGTAATTATAAGTGTGAGAGAACTCTATTTATTAATTCTAATCTGGCAACCTCTGCGTCATAAGGATGTGAGAGGATTAATATTCCTCAGAGCTTTCTCAGTGTATATCACCTCCTTTACGTAGGATACGTGGTACGCTTCTTGCAACACAATCCCACCCTTACTCTGTGCAACTCTCCAACCCAAGAGTGAAATATTATTCTCAAACTGTCTTCTATTCAACTACTGAGCTCTGGAACTCTCCCAGAATCAGTCTTTCCCTCTTACTATGACTTAAATTGCTTCAAACTCCGTGTGTCCAGGCATTTTGGTACGAACATCCCTTGATTTTGGACCTGTCACTCTTTCAACTCTGGGGGAGGCGCTCGATACAGGCAGTTCTGCCTTTTGTCTCCCTTTCTCACATAGAAAAAACAATATTTGTGTCAGTATATTATGACTGCTAGTCATATTGTTTAAACTTACGTTGAACATATGTGTTTTTCTCTTTGAAAAATGTAGAATCTTTCACATTATTAACCCTCTCAGCACGATGATATATTTCTCATTCTATTCTTTTATATAATTTTAGACATTTTGTTTAGCTTATTTTCTACCACTAGGGGTAAGTACAATCGCAAACAACCCTCTGAACAAAATAGGTCCTTATCAAACTGCATACAATTGTCTAACTTCAGCCAGAACAAAAGGTCGAATTGCGTCATCGTGCTCAATGGGTTAAGAAAGCTGTCCTCGATAATATCAAGTGTATTGCTTTACATTAGTCATCAATGGAAAACACATTTATATTTTATATGTAGTATATGATATACCACTTAACCCCTTCTGTACCGTTGACATCCTTTGTATTTTACTGTAGCTACTAGTAATCGGTTTTATTCAGTTAATTAAGGTAGGATATTTAGCAATTATAAAGCTTCGAATTATCTCAATCAATCATTAACTACCACAGATCCTTCCCAAGCTTCATAAAGTCGTCTAATTGTAGCTGTCATAAATACAACAAGACGTCGTTGGTACAGAAGGGGAGTTAATTTATTATACTACTATGTTATAATATTATCAAGTTTCCAATGTCAGCTAAATATTGAAAATGCGCTTTTTCCACCGAATAATATTTTACATAAATAGAGCAAACGACTCGAGATACTGATACAGGCATTATTGTCATTAATATTATTGTTATTCTTACTATCATTATAATTAGTATTATTAATATTACTAACATCATTAATATTCTATTACACTTACAACGGGAACCATGATGTGCATTGAAAACCACGAAGTGAACTCTACAATTGACATCGCAGAAGACGAACAATAAGATCAAGGGACCTATAGCCTGTGTTTTTAAGCTAGCGAAACATTTACTCATCCCCATTTTAAACAAGGATTTTAGTTTGTTTCTTAGACCTCTAACAAGCTTAAGGAACACCCCTAAGATCCCCTTCAAGATAAATTTGTAAATTGTTTGGTAGAAAAATGTTCCGGCCGAAGGCCAGTTCCTCTTAAATTACAGGCTCGTTATTGTTCGCCAGGAAAAAATTTACACCTACATTGGACGAAAGGTCTTGATATTGCCGAATAAATGGGACGAAAGCCCTATACAAATCGGCAAAATAAAGGGACAAACATGTTAAAATCACAAAACTAATGGGGCTAAACATGAGGGAAACGGGGGACCAGACAAATGAAATACCTCTCCTTAGGAGGAAGCTATGCGAAACAACCAAGATCAAACCTCTCCAGAAACAATTAGACTCTCGCTTCCAAACAAACAGACAGCCTATCAAGTTGTATTGGAATTATCAACATGGCAAACTTAACTTGGACTAGACTAAAGTCAAGTTGATTACAATATGATTAAGGGGGAAGGGTTTATTTATTGGTCGATGTATGTATTTAGTTGTTTAGTTTTCTCCTTAGACCTCCATCTAGCTTAAAAGAAACATCCCCAAGATCTCACTTCTAGATATATTTGTACATTTTTCGGTAGAATAATATCCCGGCCGAAGGCCGCTTCTCCCTCTATTTCAGGCTCGCTATTGCTTGCAAGGAAAAGATAGACACCTAAATGGCACGAACGGTCTAAATATTGACAAGGAAATGAGGCGAAAAGTCTTAATATCGCCAAACTACTTGGCCGAATGTCTTAAGAGCTGAAAAGTAATGGGGTTCAACATGAGGGAAAATAGGAGCCGGAAAAACCAACCGTCGCCCCTTACAACCTAGACCCCAAATTGCATTGCGCATGGATGGCTTTGCAAACAAAATACGAATCAATTAACCCTCTGAAGATTATGACCAATTTTGACAGTATATTCTGGCTATCATTAGACGATTTTATACAATATGGGAAGAATTTACTGGAATTAAAATGGCAAAGATTCTCAATTACCCTCTGACTTCCAAACACCCTTCCTAATCTGAATGAAATCGTCTAATAATTGCCAGAAAACAGAAAATAAATGCGTCATTGTATCCTCTAAGACTTACTGGTATTTACTTATCTCACCACACTGTGAGACCCATTTACCAGAAATGAAAAAATCACAAACCCTCGAATTTAAACGTTTATATTTTACATTTTCAACACAATGCCCTTCAAAGCACTGAGTATGATGATACAGTCAGCCTAATAAGTGATGTTTTGGCACCAACTATGTTTTGTTCTATAATAATATTGGTATCAGCAATATATACACATGATTTCTTCGTTTTGAGTGATATACAAACATGTTCCTACACTTACCTACCCTATTCCACATTTGACAGACATTAATACAGCACAGAGCAAGCCTAATGCAATGACAGCCGAGACATGACTTACTAGCGCCGCCGTACATTATTGTCATCCAACCTACTTGAAGCCAAGACCGAATCGACGTCAGAAGCGATAGGGATGATAACGAGTATTTTCCTCACTCACACTTGAATTCCTAACAATATCCTTAACCCGAGAGCAGCACGCTATTGGTAGTTCAAACCCTCCCGCCAAGGGAGGATATTTGGCTTCATTCCCGCCTAAAATTGTAATTTTACCATAAATATTGTTATTATTTATTCATATACGCCTATTTTACATTTAATATGAAGATATTAACATGTAACATCAATAAAACAAGTGGGAATAGTATTTAAGGGGTAAAAAAGATGAATTATTGCCGACCCTCCAGTCATGAGGTGAGAGGCGAACGCGACGTATATCCACTCTCTCAGAGGCCTGAATGCAGACTGAGCCCTCGGTCTTGCTTTCTTTCTCTTCTCATGCTCTCGATATGCGCAGTAGACGACCTTGGAAACGGGTTGGAGATATTGGCGCGATAAATAAATCGATAAACAAGGGAATAAGAGGAAAAATAGGGGGGGGGGGTGGAAGGAGGGGGTTTTGACATATGTGGATAAGTGATAGGAGATATGGAGGGGAATTGTCTCACTTAATCACATATTCCTTTATTTTGAGTGCTACTGGGGTCTTTTAAAAGTTTTTTTTAGGCCTTGGATCTTAAGAGTCCAGTCGCCTTTCACCACCAAAATCTCTTAAGAGTCTCCGCGCCATTCCCGAGTTAAGGAGGGTTAGTTGACTTTTCTGGACCCCCATCTCCCTTATGTTTAGCCCAATTAGTTTTCAGATTTTGAGACGGTAGGCCCATTAGTTTGGTGATATTAACCCTTCTTTAGCGGCCTATGCGGTTTATTTATATGTACCGCCCAGCGGGGTGTTTTTAGCCAAAATAGGGCTGTTTACGTGATCATTTTCATGCCTAAATAAGACCCAGAACGTAAAACAAGTATCTATCCCTGAAAGGGCATAAACCGAGCTTTCGAATGACACCATAACGATCCTTGTATGATGGATAGTTTTCTTGCAATAACCGTGCAACGCGAGTGCAAAAAGCATGTAATTCGGTACTTTCCCCATATAATTCAGTATGTAGCGAGTGAGAGAGGGAGGAGGGAGCTGAGATTCGTGTCAGTAGGTTCGCCGCGGTGGTCTGGAGCAGTCATACGCTCGCTAGTCTCCTGCCACCACTTGTCTCTCTCTCTCAGCAACATTACGTGCTGAAATTGCCACTCGACCTATGTCGAGCGCCGCCACATAGTCCAGCTTTATTAAAAACGACTTATGTGGTGAGCCGCTTTTTAAGGGTTAAGACCTTTTGCCACTTTTCTTAGTCAATATTTGGACTATTCGTGTCATTTTGGTGTTGATTTTTTCCTGCTGAGCAATAGCAAGCCTTAACCCGGGGAGTGCACCTATGGCCTGTGACAAACGTATTTATATGCGAATTAATTACCCAATATACTTACAGAATTCGTTATATACATCATATAAAGCATAATTTATTTTCCTTGAGCACTTATGTAAATAATATGATGAACATATGAACCTTGTAGAGTGATAAAATAAGTAGGGAAAGCATTTGGGTGGTCAAAAACGTCAATATTCGCCGCCCGGTCGTATCCTCAGGCAGGAGGCGGCGAGAAATATATCCTCCCCCGAGCTCTCTAGTTACTCTGAGGCGAGCGGGTGAAGTCTCAGAGTTATATAAGGTCTCTTATGTAACTCCCTTGTGCTACGTAACTGCGGGAGAGAAATTCGCACAAAAAATAACTAATACATCATGAAAATAAGAGGAAAAATAGGCGGTAATTGAGGAGGGGGGGAGGGGGGGGGTGAGAAACATATGGATGAGTGGTAGAAAGTACTAGAGAGGAATTATCTCGCCTAATGACATATTCCTTTGTTTTTGAGAGCCCCTGGGGCATTGTTTTAGTTTTGTTTCAATGTCTTGCTTCTGTGAGACCTATTGCATTTGCTATACACATACTTCCGTGAGTTATATCGCACTTCTCGGGTTAATTTAAGAAGAACCGGCCTTCGGCGAAAACATTTTTCTATTGAAAAATGTACAAATATATCTTGAAGGAGGGTCTTGGGGGTGTATTTTTAAGCTTGATGGAGGTAGGGCGGAAACTAAAAAGTACAATAATAATATACACAAATGAGCAAATAAATACGACAATCCTCCCTTAAAAGCGATGGGCATGGTAGCGATTATTTGTGCCACCTTTAAACCACTGGCTGGTTGGTTGCAACAGGTGGAGGTAGTGATAACGAGTATGTAATAGTGCAGTCCATGTATCGAGTATTGTTCACACATGCGAAGAGGATCCTCTCACACAGCACTTCTAGACAAAGTAGAAAAGAAAGACTTCCGTCTTATTAACTCACGTCCACTCACCAATTTTCTGCAATCTCTCTCTCTTCGCCGCATTGTTGCATCTCGCTCATTATTTTACCGCTATTACAATAATCGGTGTTCCTCAAAGCGCTCTCAGTGTATACCACTTCGTAGATCACGTAGTACCTGTCTTGTAACACAATCCAACCCCCCTCTGTGCAACTCGCCAACCCAAGAGTGCAACGTTATTCTCAATCTTTCTTCTATTAAACAGGTAAGTTCTGGAAATCTCTCCCAGAATCAGTCTTTCCCTCATTCAAAGACTTAAATTGCTTCAAACTCTGTGTGCCCAAGCATTGTGGCTCGAACGTCCCTTGATCGTGGCCCTGTCACTCTTTCGATTCTGGGTGAGGCACTCGTCACAGGCAGTTCTACCTTTTTGTTTCCCTAACACACATAGACAAAATAATGTAGTCCTGGCGAGCGGTAGCAACCATGTAATTTAGTAAGAACCAGTCTTCGGCCGCGAAATTTGTCTTCCGAAAATTATACCAATTTATCTCAGAGGGGGGTCGTGGAGGTTATATATATATATACTGTATATGTGTGTGTGTGTGTGTGTGTGTGTATTTATGTGACATGTGTCACCACAGGGTACGGTAGGTCGCCCCACAATATCTAGAAATTGGTGTCTTTCATCTACTTACTACAGGGGGTTTAGGATCTTTGTGTCCACTTTATCATTCGTGCCTGCCGTCCGCCCCCCATTCTTCATCTCTCTCTGGGAGCCTGTAATCTCCATCTAAACTCTCCCTCTCACGTTCACTCTCTCTTGCCAACTTCACACCTGTATCATCGCTAAACCTTTCTCTAAGTTATTTATTCCCTGTTATATTTGTATCATATGTTTTACTTTTTGGCCTTGTTATTTTTTTCTTCATCTTGATTACTATTATTTATTATGATTCGTTCGTTTCTCTTTCGTTCGTCTTCATTCACGATTTTCATGGCTTTATAGCCGAATATATTTCAATTCATACCTAGTCGTAGGATCCATATTCCAGAATACCATACAAGGATTTCTGAGTGTCCCGACACAACTCGGGCCGAAATTGATTTCATTTCTAGTGGGTTTCCCTTCTCCTTAATATAGATAGGATAGAGGGTTGATAGTGGGGCGGAAATGTAACATTTTTTGGTCGAGTTGTGCACTTCCGGAAAGAAGCATGAAAATTTGGCCTAGGTTTTTTTTGGGTATGCCGATTTCAAAAATTGCGAGAACCACAACGTCACTCCAGCTGTTCCCGCCAAAAATTGAGGAATTCAAAATGGCCACCACAAAACACGTTTTCGTCCATAAAATTGCTCTAAGTGCCCCAATTTCAATGATCTTGATGTCTATACCTATGTTTTTGAGGTCAAGGAATCCAATAAAAGACATATCAAGACTTATAACGTACACCTTTATTGTAAAAATGTTACAAATTGCTCAGAAAGGTCAATTTGTTGCATAACGGCATACTGATTACCATCTTAGTATCATTATTGTTAAGGAAAACCTATTAAAACTAAAAACAGCTTTAACCAGATCCAAAAATCATCATCAGGGTTGCTAATATAGCTTCAGTTGCATACACGAGTATATTCAATCATGTAATTATTAGTTTTCGCGTATATCAGCAGGGGCCGGTTGTTCAAACAATTTTACATTTAATGTGGCGTTATCACTAACGCTGCCTAACCAGAATTCTGCCATCTTTCAGTCGAGACCACTGATATTCGCACAGAGTATGCAAAAGGAGACGCAAATGGGGAATGTAACTTCAGAAATTCAAAAACCTATTGCAATCTGGCTCCAGTGCAGGGCTTAAAACTCAGCTTTAGGAGTTAACACCACGTTAGGGCTTAACGTTGTTTGAGCAACCCAGCCCTGAACTTTAAGTCATAGATTGTGATGGAAAATGTGCCAATTGTTTGGCAAAGTATGTGTCCCCTTCAAAACATTATCAAATTGTATATTTGTCACAAGAGTTCCTGTCTTTTTAACATTTAAAACTCTCTATTGCACTGTCCTGAGCAGAGACACAGCTGTGTACATGGCAGATTTGCTTTGACACACTTGCATCGTTTAGTACATTCCTTCTTGCACCCGCATTTCAACAGTTCTTGACAACCTTTGGCTGCCTCTGGAAGAGTGGTCCAGCATGGAGTCCATGGGGAATCATCCTTCACTCTCTTCCACCCCCATAATTCGGGTGAAGGAACGTTTGGCTTGCCTGTAAGTGTCTGTCCCCAGATATGCCCTGCCTGGTAAACAGCCCTTTTCACATGCTGTTCCAGGGCATTCAACGTTGGAGGAATGTTTTCCATCTTACGGTTCTGAGTGAACAAGTGTTTCCTGACTTCATTCACATGACAAAGTTCTGATGTTCGCCGGTACAAAAGAACGACATATCTTTCTATTTGGTCCATGTCGTCGGGGGTTACATGAGTTGGAACACAAGATAAATGCATAAATGTATGTGTGAGCTGAGGCATACTGTGCCATGCATCCCAAGCTGTTTTCTTTCCTATTCCGAAAAATGCAGAAGCAGTATCACATCCTGATATCGCGTGCATAAACAGAAGACCCCATGATGCATCATTGCCTAGTTCAGCTGAAATCAGGTGACAGGGAATGTATCGTAGTTTAGAACCATGACCGAATGCTACCCATATTTCGCAATCTTTTAAGACACTTGATACAGCAATTGCGAGAACCACCACATCCGTATCAGTTGCATGTATCATCAGTTTGGTGAATCCTTGATGGAACGCATGGGAAGCATGAAACAAGAGCCGTGTGTCCGCTTCTTCATGAGTGCAGGACAAGTCTGAGAGGTCAGCAGAGGGAGATGAAACAGCACTCTCACCTTTTTGTTGAGATAATTTGTTTTCCCAGGGGGGATTGAAACTCATGTACAGCATTGGCAAGAAGTTAGAACAGGCTCTCTTTGTTTGAATCACACTGAAGGAAATTCTTCCAATTAGGAGGAATTTTAGTGTTGTTGGCCACTCAGATATGGTTACCAGTTCCACGGTTCTGTCGTGTTTGTGACTTAAGGCTGTCTTCCTTATAGACATCCCAAACAACATCCAAACGGGCAACGTCCTGTAGCATGCATTCTAAATAGGGCAAGAACACCAGCTGTGAATAGTTCTGGAATGTTTTTACAGCTTCCTTTGACTTCTTCGGATCAAGTGTGTGAACAAGGGCAGTACCATCAACAATTTTAACATCAACATTTGGTGCAGACTCCGGTTTTGGTACCAACGATTCCAAACATTCCAGCAATTGTGTGTGTGTGTAAGAGTGAGAGTCCGAGTGTAGGGGATGAGACAGTGAAGCACGGGAACGAGGTGGCTTCAGAGATGGGGTCGCTTCGGACCATGAGTGAGCACCGTGCCTCATGTGAAGGCAAGATGGCAGGTGCTCGTTGTACTCTACGTGCTTCACATGCCTCACTCCCTAGACTGGAACAAGACCTCACAGGCTTCACTGCTCATTGTACAGCTGTGAATGTCCAGGCTCTCAGCCTATGCCCGAGAGGGAGTAAGTTGGAATATAGAAAAAAAAATAAAATAAATAAAAATGTGTTTTGTTGATTGGTACATGATGCCATTTGATGCCAATGATGGAGGCCAGGCATCATTTTCATGCATGCAAAAGGCATCCATATCACTGTCTCGAGCTTGGCACGATATGTACATCCTTGAGAAGAGATTAACATCAGCACACAAGTTAGATATTTTGGAAGCGGACTTGGCAGGCTGCTTTCCCGAAGTAGAATTAAACAGAGGTAGATTGTGTTTGTGAATAGTGTCATTGAATGCTGTGCTATTGGCATTAATACGCTCTGCAACGAACTTCTGGTATTGTGTTTGGCCGATATTTTCTGCAGTCCTTATTGTATTTACAACGCTATCAGGCATTATCCGGTTAGTGTCAAGTGTGTACAAATCTGTGCCAGTATCAGCAAAGGGGTTTCCAAGTTCCTCCATCACATCAGTGGCGTTCTTGACTTGTAATATGAATGCCTTCTGCACACTTGGTACCTGTTCATGGTGGCGATCTGTGTCCTTTTTCATGGAATGTTTCTCATCGTACTCCATCAAAAGTCTAGCTTTTTCTGGGCCCGCCACCATCCATCGTGTCCGTGCGGCTTCATTCTCTGTGATGCCTATTGCGCCCCCATCTCCTTTCACCATTGCATTCAGCTGTTCATGAACCTGGTCGTGGGCTAGTGCTGAGAATTTGTGAGTAGATTTCTGGGTGACGAAGTTGCCCTGAAGGAACTCTGCATAGGTGGCTGGGCTGTTAATCTCCAGGGCAAGAAGATATCTTACATGAATTGTCATCCAGCGTGAATAGTGGTAGTGGTCAAGAGCAAACATCCATGGAATAATCTTTCAAAGTTAATCCAAGTAGGACACAAAATTTGGTTGACGCTGTGATCTAAGGAACTGTAAGAATAGGAGTTCCAACTGCCAAACTTTAAACCAGTAATCAAACTGCGGATGCATTGATGCCATCTCATTACACCACACATCATAGCGTAGTTGTTCATCTTCTGGTGTGTTCTTCTGATATTCATCATAAGACCTCTGAAGTAGGATGAACAGAGCTGCTGCTGTTATTTGATGGGCCCATTGACCTCTGGACGTGTGTGAACCTTTCTGTATGTCTCAGGGGTACAAGGTCCTCCCCGCTACAGAGGACAAGAGTGAGAGACTTGGACTTTGAAATGGTCGTGGCGGAGGGACGAATTGGGGAACAACTAGGTTGATTGTAGGGAGGTACTGGTACAATAAGATAAACTACAATGTAACTAGAATAAGATAGATTGTACACCACTTTGTAACTGTCACCTTAATAAAAAAAAAAAAAAAAAAAAAAAAAAAAAAAAAAAAAATAGAAGGAAACATGCTTACATTACTGAAATGTTTGTGGACATGCAGTAATGCAAGTAATGGTCACTCTTCTGTAAATCTAAAATGGCTTACTTAAGAATGGGAAAGGGGTGGGACCTTGTATTTTTTTTTTTTTTATTAAAAAAAAAAAAAAAATATCTGTAGATCAGCAGCACGCCCCTCAGTTGTAACATTGGCTGAATTCATCACATAGGTCCAGCCACTTCCGGCTAGCCAGTCGCCGATGACTTTCAACATGGCCATTTCTATGTGGAGACCCCCCATCATCATAACATATCGTTTTTCCCCATACTCTTCAGGCCATTTCCACTGAATTCTTTTGGCGATAGCATATAATGGTTGATCAACAGTAAGCACAGGTATTTGGTTAGGATTGCATCGAACTGTGATCTTTTGGATGATATCCATTCCATGCTTGACCATAGCGGGTGTGTGTGCAACATCTCGAAACAATGGAAGCAGAGCGATAATTGCAGGGGGCTTCGGCACAGACACCTGTGAGCTGGCAAAGTAGGCTGACCATGATATATCCTTGTGCAAAATATCAGTGAAGTTTTCATCTGCCAAAAGTGTCCTCACCTTTTCGAACCAAGCCATTTGCATTTGGTCTTCATCCACGGCAGCAGGAATCACTTGCTCATCAGTTACTGCTGGAATGATGTTGCCAAGGAGCGATATTGGTGGCACGTTAGTGTATGACGTTGGTAATGACTTGATATATTTCAGCTTTTGCTGGTCCCTGTCTTCAGGAATCTTCTGACAGATCCTAACAACACCAGGATTGTCATTCGTAATATGTTGTGTGATGGATATTGCTGTACCATGGAAGGAATCAAGATTTGAAGTAGATGACGGATTATGATCAATGTTGTCCAGGTTACCGGTAGTGAACAGATTGTCTCTGAAGGTAGAAGGACAGACAGTGCCCTCCTTGTCATACATATCAATTACTCTGTTCGCTTCATCTGTTGACAGTTGCAAAACTCGATCATAGAATACAGACAGACCTTTCTCGAAAAGAATGTCAATGAGATCACGTTTCCGTGTCTTGTTGTGGATGAGTAGCCCTAGGTACAATGCGAGAACAATCTCACGGTCAGAGTTGTGCCGTACTGCAACTGATTCCTTCGTACCACGTTTGACAGCATTGAAGACTAACAACTGGGTAATAGATGAGGCAGCTGTGCTTATTTCATTGTCATCAATACGTTGTCCTGCATTTGAACCTCTTAGAATCATCTCTACCAACGCAGAAAGAGACACTGGGAGATCGTCGTACTGTTCATCGCATAAGGAAGCACTGAACTGGTATTTTTTCTCAAGTACTTCTTTGCGAACAAGCTTTGCTACTCTCATCAGCATAACAGCTTCATCATCTGGATCAGGATGGCAGGCATCGAGCAAGGCATCACCAATATCGTCCTTGAATGACAATACAGTGCCGAAGTTGCTGTTATGGGCTTCAAGATCTGGAATATGGTGCAGAAGTTTCTGTGTAAGTCTTGTTGAATGGATGTTTCCAGTTGTGACACCACCTAATCTTTGTAGTCTTTCACTATACAATGCCTTGAGATCAGTGAGTTTGAAAATATGACTCCGGTCCCCACCTGATTGGCCATATTCCTCAATATGTGAAACCACCTCAGCAAATGCTAGTGAGTCTGCATTAATTTCGTGACACTTCTCAGTGGAATGCCTTTGTTGAGATCTATGTTTGTTATAAAATGATGTCAAGCACTTAAAGTGATACACAGCATCAATTGCGATCATATCTCCTGCTGATAATTTGGCCAACACCTTTGTGTCTTGGAGTTCTGTAGCGATTTTTTGGACACGGGTGTCAAGGGACATTGTTTCTGCTTTGTGAAAGCCTCCCGTGGTTCCATCACAGAAAAGACAAGCTGGCTGATGTAGCTCTTCTGTATCCATGGGACATGCTGAAGTGGTTGAACTGCGAAGGTGTTTTTTATGCGGTGATTGGGTCGTGTTCGTACAAGCTTTTTCTTGCAGCTTCCTGGCTCTCTCCACTTTTGTTGCATTACATAGGACGTAACAACTTTTATGCCATCTAGCTTTATGCTTTGCCATCGTTATTTCCATGCCGTCACCATCATCAAGTCGGGATACGTTTATATTTAAGGGCACCTTGTTCAATTCATGAAAGTCATATTAATTAGTGGCCAGAGACGAGTAACCTGTTGCTGATGGGTTTATGAGTGTTCCACCATGTTCTTGACACAGAGCACAAGTGTCCCCGTTGGTCGGTTGAACTGCGGGATACCGTTGTTGAACAGCACATGCTCGAGGAGCGAGCTTAAGTTTTTTGGACATGGTGGTGGTGGTGGTGGTGGTGGTGGTAGCGGCGGCGGCGGTGTTGGTGGTCAGTGATTCACTAGATGACCATCACTTCATGGACGCTTCTTCTTTCTGAAAAACAGAAATAATACCTTTTTAGATGTATTTCTACTGAATATATAAAGTCATGCATAATGAATTCTTGATATCAGTTTAGCAAAGGAGAAGGTGCAAATCATACATCGGTTCGATTAGAATTAAGACCATTTATTTAAAAAGAAATATGAAGGAGAATGTTATAAGTCTTGATATGTCTTGTATAGGATTCCCTGGCCTCAAAAACATAGGTATAGACATGAAGATCATTGAAATCGGGGCACTTAAGGCAATTTTATGGACGAAAACGTGTTTTGTGGCGGCCATTTTGAATTTCTCAATTTTTGGCGGGAACGGCTGGAGTAACGTCGTGGTTCCCGCAATTTTTGAAATCAGCATACCCAAAAACCCCACCAAATTTTTATGCTTCTTTCCGGAAGTGCACGCCCCTTTCACATATCCGCCCCACTATTGAGTATCTTTTAGACTGCCGTGGTGTAGTTGATTAAAGCGTCGGCTATCGTCCTGACGGTCGGCGGTTCGAACCCCACTGAGAGATTAGAAACATTTAGTGGCTCACGTGTATTTGATATATACTCAATATTTGTAACTCTCATGCTTGGTGGGTTAGCATTAAATGAAATCAATTTCGGCCCGAGTTGCGTCGGGACACTCAGAAATCCTTGTATGGTATTCTGGAATATGGATCCTACGACTAGGTATGAATTGAAATATATTCGCCTAGTGGGTTTCCCTTCTCCTTAACATAAATAGGATAGAGGGTTAAGTGTCTTTTAGACTGACGTGGTGTAGTTGATTAAAGCGTCGGCTATCGTCCTGACGGTCGGCGGTTCGAACCCCACTGAGAGATTAGAAACATTTAGTGGCTCACGTGTATTTGTGATATATACTCAATATATATATATATATATATATATATATACGTATATATAAATATATATATATACATATATGTATATATGTATATATAAATATATATATATATACATACCGGTATATATATATATATGTACAATTGTACATCTATATATATATATGTATTTACTGTATATATATACTGAACCGAAACTCAGGTGTCTGTAGCAACATCCAGCAGCCCCTTCTCTGTATCCTCCTACTTTCTCTATTCTAGTTTCAAAGCCAAAGGCGGATGTTGTGCATATGTGCACAACAAACTCACTTGGTCTTGTGTTCCCGATTTCGACTCCTCTGAATTCTCAACTTTATGGCTCAAACATTCCTGTCATTCTCTTACTAAATATTTCTGTGCTGTCTATATTTCCCCTAACTCTACCAACTTTTCCAAATTCTTTGACTATCTAAACTCTACAGTGGAACATATTCTATCCATTTCTCCTTTCTCAGAAATCTCCATCTTAGGAGATTTCAACGTTCACCACCGCCAATGGCTCTCCTCTCACACTACTGACCCACCTGGTGAACAAGCCAACGTCTTTTCTATCATAAATGACCTAGAGCAGTTAGTTCAGCAACCTACCCATATCACGGATCGCATCGGTGATCGGCCCAACATTATTGACTTGTTTCTAACTTCTAACCCTTCTTCTTATACTGTCGATCTTTTCTCTCCTTTTGGGCTCCTCCGACCGTAAACTTATCTCTGTCAACTGTCCTATCTCTCCAGTACGGCCACCCGATCCTCCTAGCCGGCGGCGCTTGTGGCACTTTGGCGCTGCCGACTGGGAGGCTCTCCGGCAGTACTTCTTTGATTTCCCATGGAATGATTTCTGCTTCCATGGCCGGGGACCCTCGGAGAGTGCTGAACGCATTACCGAGGTAATCCTATCGGGCATGGAAGCATACATTCCATTTTCTTTCTCTCAGACTAATGCTAAAAAATCTTGGTTTACTCACGCCTGTTCTACTGATGTCCGCAATAAGGAGGAAGCATTCAAATGGTACCGACGCCTTAAAACTCAAGACTCTCATTCTTCCTATGTTTCTGCCCGGAATCAAGCCAAATCTGTTCTTCGACTTGCCAAACACTCTTTCATCAATAATAAATGCACTGAACTATCCAACTCTAGCTCTTCCCAAGCTTTCTGGCATCTAGCCAAAAACCTCTCCAACAATTTCTCTTCCTCGTCTTTCCCTGCCCTTTCCCACTCTGATGGCACGACCATCACTTCTTCCTCTGACAAAGCTAAACTCTATGCTCAAACTTTTGCTAGAAACTCCACCTTGGATGATTCCGGTGCTATTCCTCCCTCTCCACCCTCCTCTCTCTTACTTATGCCTAATATCCTAATATCTTCTAAAGATGTACTTTCTACCCTCTCTGGGCTCAATACTAATAAGGTGTACGGTCCGGACGGTGTTCCTCCTGTTGTTTTCAAAAACTGTGCTTCTGTGCTGACTCCCTGCCTGGGCAAACTCTTTCGTCTCTGTCTATCCTCTAACGTCTTCCCTTCATGTTGGAAGTTTGCTCACATTCAACCTGTCCCAAAGAAGGGTGACCGCTCTCAACCCTCCAACTATCGTGCAATTGCTCTGATCTCTTGTCTTTCTAAAGTTTTTGAAACTATTCTTGCTTCCAAATTTCTTAAGCATTTCTCTTCTCATAATCTGCTCTCAGATCGCCAGTATGGCTTCCTTAAGGGCCGCTCTACTGGTGATCTTCTTTCATATCTTACTAACTCTTGGTCATCCTCCTTTCGGGACTTCGGTGAGACTTTTTCTATTGCACTAGACATATCGAAAGCCTTCGATAGAGTCTGGCGCAAATCTTTAATTTCTAAACTACCCTCCTTCGGTTTCTATCCCTCCATCTGTGCCTTTGTCTCTAATTTCCTTTCTGGCCGTTCCATAGCCGCGGTTGTGGACGGCCATCATTTACTTCCTCACCCTATAAACTCCGGTGTTCCTCAGGGATCTGTCCTATCTCCTATTCTCTTTCTAATTTTTATAAATGATCTCCTCAACTGTACCTCAATTCCCATCCATTCATACGCAAAGGACTCAACCTTACACTACTCCTTTAGTTTTTCAGAACGCCCCAGCCAGCAATCCCTCAACGGCAAATGTAATGAAGCCATAGAAATCTTAAATTCTGATCTAAATACTATCTCCAATTGGGGCAGAGAAAACCTTGTTAGCTTTAATGCTTCCAAATCCAATTTCTCCATCTATCTATCCGTAAGGAACTCCCAGCGGACTATCCCTTTTTCTTCAACAATACAAAAATAAATCATTCAACTTCTCTCAATATACTTGGTGTCTCTTTTTCTTCTGCTCTCAGTTGGAAGGACCATATTACCAGTCTTGCTAAGGCAGCCTCCCAGAAGCTGGGTGTGCGCAACCGCCTTAGGGGGTTCATCTCCCCTGCACAGCTTCTTGCTCTGTACAGGGGCATAGTGCGTCCTTGTATTGAGTATTATTCACATGTGTGGGGAGGTTCCTCTCACACCGCTCTCCTATACAAAGTTGAAATGAAGGCCTTTCGAATCATTAACCCGGCAAGCGCGATAGGCCTCACGGAAGGCTTCCTATAGGGAACGCGATAGGCCTCACGGAAGCAGGACCATAAAAAAAGCCTTCCATAAAAAAAAAGGGCCTATCAAAACAAAGGAATTTGTCTCTAGGTGAGATAATTCCCCTCCAGTACTCATCCATGTAAATCTCACCCACCCCCCTCCCCTCCTTCCCCACCTTATTCCCCCCTCCCTCCCCTCCTCAATTATCACCTATTTTTCCTCTTATTATCATCATTTATCGGTTATTTTTCTCTCCCGCGATAATGTAGCACAAGTGGGTTGCATAAAAGATCGTTATGCAACACCCAGACACCGGCACACACCGCCCCGCTCGGCTCAGTTGACTCCCAGACAGCGAGAGGGGAAGGCTGCCTGTCTCTCTCTCTCGCCTCGCCTGAGATTATGACCGGGTGGCCAATATCTTCGTTTTTCACCACCCAAATGCTTTTCCCACTTATTTTAGCACTCTTGAAGGTTCATATATACATCATATATGTAAAATAAAAGCATACCGAAAACAAATAATGGTTTATATTGTAAATATAACGAATTCTGTCAGAATCCAGGGCTAGAAATGCACAAATAACTACCCTAGCACCTACGTCTATATCGCGCTTGTCAGGTTAACTCCCGGCAACTCACCAACTCTCTGCAATCTCTCTCTCTCCGCCGCAATGTTGCATCTCTCTCGCTATTCTATCGCTACTATAATAATCAGTGTTCCTCAGAGCTTTCCCAGTGTATACCACCTCCTTTACGTAGGGCACGTGGTACCCGTCTTGCAACTCAATCCCACCCCTACTCTGTGCAACTCTCCAAACCGAGAGTTAAACGTTACTCTCAGCCTTTCTTCTACTCAACAGCTGAGCTCTGGAACTCTCTCCCAGAATCAGTCTTTCCCTCTTCCTATGACTTAAATTGCTTCAAACTCCGTGTGTCCAGGCATTTTTGCTCGAACGTCCCTGGATTTTGGCCCTGTCACTCTTTCAACTATGGGGGAGGCACTCGCTATAGGCAGTTTTGCCTTTTGCCTCCCTCAATCACATAGAAAAAAAATGTATGTACAGGATTATATATATATACATCCATATACATATTTATATATATATACTGTATATATATACCGGTATATATATATATATATTGTTACGAATCTGGACCTCAGTTGCTTAGAGATGGTATACGAAAATAATTACTAATGCAAATGCACCTTGTCTCTCTACCAAACAACACCATGACGACGCAACAGGTAAGAGCACTTTGAACGCTTCCAGGTTCTTCTCAGGGCTTAAGGTGCACACTGCCCTGCTCCTATTCTGAATAATATGTAGAACAGAAATAATCATGTAACTTACTAGCTACGAGAACTCGAAACCAACACCGAGATTAGCAATGCTGGGTTGGATAATCAAAACAGTTAAATACATAGGCTACCAGCAGACATTAAAGAAAGAAGAGTGCAGATGTACTTTGAGCATAACAGGCTATGCGCGCCCTCGACAGTACTACACCGTGCGCAAACCAGCCAACGGTAATCAACGCTCAACCCAAGAGAGTTGCACATAATAATATTGTATAAATATAATAATGAACTAACAATACAAGACAGTGTCCCAATATGACTACTCAACCACTCGGGGTGATATTTGTGGAAGCAGGTTGCCCTGACCACCTCTAATATCACACCAATATATCCTAATTCAACCTGGGTCCCCCAGTGAGATACTGCCCGAAAACAATGAACTCTTAGAGAGTCCACCTCCCACACTCACTTAACTATGTGGGGGTCCAGACTGAAGCTGGATTTCTAATTAATATTAAACACTCCGTTACCTCAGTTCGAAACCCGAGATAGGGAACAAACACTCGCTGGGGCAGAACCGTCAAGGTTGTTACCGGGTCCTAAGCACAAACACTGGGAAAAATATGTAGGGATATGCGATGGATGTGTGTGTGTGTGGATTGTCTATGGGATTAACAGTGCTTATTTGTAAGGACCCCGGCAAGCCTCCCAGCTCTCCCTATCACGAATCCCGAAGTAAACCACCCGAGGTATAGAATATATGATAAAAATGGAAATATAATAAAATGCTGTTCAGAGGAAAAAGAATAATCAAAAGAAGAAATGAATGTCTAGGATTCTCTGTTAATTATGTTACGTTAAAATCTGTGCAAACAAAGACAAACAAAAGGGGCTGACTGATGGGTCACAAGAGAGAGAGGAAACCACCTATCTAGTCTGACCGCCGAGCAGAGAATGGCGAGAACACGCGTTACTGGCGGGAGCCAGTATCGTAAATACGATAGGCTATGACTCTTTTATGATCCCGTATGTCTGTGTGACGTCACGGTCTCTCCTGCAGCACGACGTAGGACGAGTAGATCGAATATTATAAGATTGAAAATAAGTTAAGTTATAAAAGGCCTAATATGCTATTAAGCAATATTGCCATGGTCTTCTGTAGTATATATGAATTTATCGTATATATTAATATAATTTATCGTATAGAGCAACCTAGATGCGGTACGATAATTTGGGCTCCTGGCGTTTGCCAAGGCAGCAAGGTGTGCCTCTGAGGAAGAGAGAGCAGAGCCTTCACGAACACCGACCAGTTAACATCAAATTTCCGCCTTCAGTTGATCGCGCTATTGTGCCTCTAATCACAATACACTGACAGCAATACAAACAGCTACACCATCACAACGCTCTCATCGACGCCATGACTGACTGACAGATAAGCATAATATTCATGTCCATTCCCATGTAATAATTTATTCTTTCTTTCACTTGACTCGAGTCTCGGGACCGGTGTCTTGCCTCCCCATTGTCCGCCATATTGGGTAAACGTTCTCCCTTGCCTCATTGCCACGTGGAACTATTGGTGAGTTAATTCCTGGCTAATATTAACCCTTTTAACCTTACCCTATATATATCATTTATTATGTGAGACCTTATCACCTTCCCCCAGTAACTTAACCTTTTTCTTTTTTCTCTTCTTTATTTTTTGTTTAACCCTGCATTTGTTTCCCTAATTTCATTATTATTTACTTTTTGACTTAAGACTGACCTACCATATCATATTTCCTTCATTGTTTACTCATATCCCAATCTCTCGTGGTACTGTATTGTGTAAGGTAAGAGGTTTATATAGTCATTTCTACCTCTTTACTTTAATTACATTATTCTATAAAGGGTAGGCTAATGTGATGTAATATTGCATATGTGGACTGAAATTGAAAGTACTTATGACAATTACTAAAGGGTGTGCTTATATTTCACGATTGAGACTTATTATAGAGGTCCGTATTGGCGGACGAAGGGTTAGGCTAATTCGTGTAATTAATTTTATGGCTAGTAAACCAGAGAATCAAAAAACCATAAATATGTCTATCACAGTCTTGAAAAATCCAGAGAGGGGGTTTGAGGGGTCTCATCACTAGGCTAACATCCGGTTTGGAAGACTTTGTAGCTAGTGCAATCCTGCACAGCTAGAGGCTAAGTTGGAATACCTACAAACTACCTATGATCGGATAGCTACCCTGAATGAAAATATAGTATCAGGTTTGGAGGAAGAGTCAGATATTCAGGCGGTGTACGAGCAGCGCGCTGTCCATGATATCGCCCATTTAGAGGCAATACATTTACTGCGAAGGTCGGTGAAGAAGGTAGAGATAACCTCGACTAGCAGCGCTGCCAGGCAGACAGACCCCCGTCGTGAAGTCAACTTGCCCAAATTAAATTTACCAAAGTTCAGGGGAAACTTGACCGAGTGGTTAGCATTTTGGGACGTCTTTAAATTCACAGTGCATGATTCAAAACTTGACGATGTACGAGAGTTCCATTATCTGAAAGGCCAACTCGAGGATGAAGCTTTACATTTGGTAGAAGGTTTTTCCATTGTAGGTGAAAATTATGATAGTGTTGTGAGGTTATTACGGGCGACATATGGAGACACTGACCAGCTCAAAGTAGCCCACGTGAACGCCCTGTTGAACCTAGCACAGCCTAAGTACAGGGTTGATGAACTGACAAAGTTCAGGGCAGATATGGAGTGTCATACAAGATCATTAGATGCATTGGGGGTAACCTCACAAGAAATGCTGGTCATAATTTTAAGACAGAAATTACCTCTAGCTATTCTAGATAAGGTTCGTACCTTTAACTTGGAGTAGTTCAAAGAGGGATTTAGCAAGGAGATTAGCAACATCCAATTGAACAATGGTAGGACGGTGGGAGGGTCAGAAGGGACAACAGCAAGGGGTTCAATTAAAATGATGGTAGGTTCTAAAGGGAAAGTTGAAGAATCACGAAAGAAACCACAAATGTCATGTAGGCTATGCAACAATCCCAAGCATAAATGGCTAAGCTGTACCAAATATCAAACCAATGAAGCCAAATTAGCTCAAGCAAGGAAGCTAAAATTGTGCAAGGGTTGTCTGAGTAAGGACCATGGTATGCAGGGTAAATGTACTGCTTCCTATTTGAGGCCCTGTCGCAACTGTGAGGGTCATCACTTTGACAAGTTATGCCCCACAGGTAGTCCAGTCAAGGAGGAAAAATTAGGGGGTACTGCAACATTAATGCTAGGCAGTAGGAAGGACACCACCATTTTACCCACAATCAAGATACCCATAGAGGGTTATGGCAGGACACAAGTCTGTCGGCTACTCCTAGACCAGGGTTCACAACAATCCTTTATAAAGAGATCGGTGCTGGACGGTCTAAAATACCGTGTAGTAGGTAGTGAGACCCTTAGGTTGCAAGGTTTTACAGGAGTGACCGACAGTAGAAACTATGAAGTTGTTGAAGTTGCTTACATCTACCGAAAGAAGAAACACTTCTTCCAGTGTGTAGTGGTAGATGAACTCCCAGACTATCAATCTGTAGGAATTAACAAAGTAGAGCATGCACTTCGTAGGAAAGGTATTTACCTGTCTGACCCCGTAGGTGACTTGAAGGAGGTGCACATACTGTTAGGAGCAGATTATTATTATGATGTAGTACACCCGGGTTTTAAAAGAGAGAGTGGAGTGATCTTGATCCCCACTAAGTTTGGCTACTGCATGAGCGGTACAGTCCAAACTACCCAGTCAAATGTTCTGGTTGACACGGTATCCGTGTTGAGGATGAGCACGACCGCGGCAGAAGAGTTCACCGAAGATGATACTCACATTGAGGACCCAAAGTTAGCTGCCGAGTTCAATCTAGAAAGACTGTGGAAACTAGACCACATAGGAATTAAACCTGTGGAGAATGAACAGGAATCAAAATTCGCGATCGAGAAGTTCTCGGAATCTGTGAGTTACTTGACCACGGAGAAGCAATACGAAGTTTGTCTACCCTGGAAACATGAAAATATCAGATTACCCACTAATTATGGTTTAGCGTTGGGTAGCTTCTGATAACCAAGATTATGCCAGAATCTTGGGGATGATATGGCAACCAGGGAAAGACATACTGATGTACCAGAACAAAGATTATACTGAACAGGCAGGGACGCACACAAAACGTAGTATGTTGAGTAAGGTCGCGCAATTTTTGATCCATTTGGTTTAGCATTACCTGTTACCATCAGAGCTAGGATTCTAATACAAGAAATATGGAGACGCAACGTAGGGTGGGACGAAAATTTACCCGATGATCTTAGTGAACAGGGTAGGTCCTTACTAGAAGATTATAACACCCTATGTAAATTAGAGTTACCACGCCAAGTGGCCGCATTTGGACCCATGTCTTTTTGCATGCATTCTGTGATGCGAGTGCTACAGCGTATGGAGTAGCTATTTATTGTGTTACCTCGTTTGGGATTAATTTACTCACCGCCCGGGCTAAGGTTGCACCGGTAAAGGGGGTCACGATTCCCAAATTGGAACTAACTGCCATGCTGTTATTGGGACGTTTGGTTAATCATGTACGTATTTCATACGATAAGGAACTGCAACTAAGGGCGGTACACGTATGGTGCGATAGCCAAATTGCACTAAGCTGGGTGCATAGTCAAGGACATTGCCCGTCTATGTGCGCAATAGGGTGGATGAAATACGATCCCTACTACCAAACGCCTTCTATCATTATGTACCAACCAAAGACAACCCCAGTGACCTAATAAGTAGGGGAGTAACGGCGTCCAAACTGATTAAGTCCGACCTGTGGTGGCAAGGCCCAAAATGTCTGCTCCATGAAGGGGATTGGGCTGTATGGAATGCCGAGGTTGAGTTAGCTTTTCCATTAGAAACGGTGACAGCTTTCATTCAACCGACATCAACACCGAATCCTATGTTAGTGTAGGTAAGGATCGGTGGGTACAATAAATTAGACAGAGTCGTAGCTTGAGTGTTGCGTTATATCACCAACATAAAGGCCAGGCTACAAGGACGACTCTGCAATCTGGGTCAAAGCTTCAATGCAGTAGAAATAAAAGCAGCTGATGTAACACTAATTAGATGGGTTCAAAGGGAATCCTTCAGTCAGGAATTAGAATCCATAAGAAGTTCTGGTAAGAATAAAATGCCTAACATTGTGCATCAACTAAGGCTACACCTGGAGAATGACTTAATTATATGTGAGGACGTCTAAAATGGTCAGGTGTAGACGACTGTGCCAACAATCCTATCCTGATGCCTGCATCACACCATGTCACCGATCTACTGGTACAACGCACACACGAGGAAGTAATGCACTACGGGGTCCACCATGTTATTTCTAAATTGCGTCTCAACTGGTGGATACCCAGAGTTCGGCAGGTAGTTCGACGAGTAGTCAAAAGGTGTGTGGTGTGCCGTAGACTAAAAAGAAGACCATTTACGACTGGACCTGCTCCACCTTTGCCAGAGTGTCGCGTTAATCATATAGAACCCTTCAGAGTTACAGGACTAGACTATACCGGCGCACTGAGAACTAGGGAACTGGACAAGGTTTATGTGTTGCTATTTACTTGTGCCACTTCACGTGCAATACATTTAGAACTCTGTGACAATATGTCTTGTGAAGAGTTTATGCTGGCATTCAGGAGATTTTGTGCACGTCGTTCCTTCCCTCATTTGACTCTTAGCGACAATGCTCCCACTTTTCTTCAAGCTTCCAGGTACTTGATAGATATGAGCGACGATCCAACGGTTGTTGCTTACTTGGGAGAGCGAAAGTGCGAGTGGAAGTTTATACTAGTCAAAGTGCCGTGGTTTGGTGGAATGTGGGATCGGTGTGTAGGCATCGTGAAGTCAGGCTTACGGGCGGTTGCAGGACGCGCCTTGTTAAAAAGGAGCGAACTAGTAACTGTGCTCACTGAAGTCGAGGCGGTTGTTAACGATCGTCCTCTCACTTACGTATATACCGACCTGCATGAACCACTGCCACTAACACCAGCGCATTTGCTCTACGGAAAGCCAATGACTGCCTTTCCTACTGATCTGCAGTCACAGGCAGAGTTAGAGGACCCTTCGATGTTCACCGAGGCTGCGGTGTCGCGACGTTACCAGTATATTTCTAGGGTTACAGGTGATTTTAAAAAGAGATGGATAAATGACTACTTATTGGCACTACGTGAGAGGGCAACTAAGACTGCTGGTCAACCATCAGCACCCTCTGTAGGTGAGATAGTGTTCATCCATGATGATAGTCCTAGATTGTACTGGAGGTTGGGCCGTGTAGTGAAGGTGTACGAGGGCGAAGGCTCGGTAGGACGAGTAGCGCTGCTCAAGACAGCTACTGGGACTACTGTTCGTCCGGTCGCACGACTGTACGCTATGGAGCTTGGCTCTTCTACACAAGAAGAAGGTCCACCTGATGATGCTGGATCCGAGGAGGCTGCCTTAGCCGATCCACCACAACCCGTTGGGGATCCTCCTCGGATCGGGACTAGACCCAGACGCGCAGCTCATGGCGCCGTAGATATGTGGCGACACAAGATTGCTTCTGGGCAACTCTAGATATAAGGTGGGATTCAGGTATTGTGTTTGGGGGGGGGGGAGTGTATCGTGGATTCACGATAGTTAGTGGTATAACCTACATTTTCTATGTATCATACCCTAGATACAGTTTGTACAGTATGTAAGCTTAATAAGTTAGATAAGGCCTATTATACGAAAGTATAGTATTTAAGTGTCTTTAGGAATGCATATATGATTTATCATATAAACCATGCTGTAATATTATGTAAGCGGTGCGATATTTACCGCTAGATATCCGCTACTAACTTAGCAGTAGCCGCTAGATTCGTAGCGTAAGACGATGACGTCTTGGATTGTGGCGCACGGCGTCAGAGCACTTTTATACTTCATCCAAGCAACACCTCCACTCTTTAGTTCGCCGCGATCCTGGTTCCGGTTTCATCTAGCTCTCATCATAAACTTAAACTCGACTACATCCTACAGACAGACCGGCTGACAGCTATGCCTTATTATCATGATTTAACTTTCTTCAACCTTAGTTATTCATTCTTTATTAGTTCAGGTGCATCCATGTGGTCACCTTAGTGTAAACATCCAATGGTGTTCGTATAACAGCCATTTGCCTACCATCTATCAGCACCTCCATCAGCATTTCCACCTTGCCTGACTGTAATATTCTATGGTGATTTAATATGTGAGTTACACTCCCGGCATTATTATTTATTTACATTATATGAGCGGACCTTTTCAGTCTTAGGTAGCCTAGAGTAAACTTATCTTCCTTAAATCCGCATATACCAGTGACATCGAGAAAGCATTCTTGATGGTCAAGCTAAAGGAGGAAGATAGAGATGTTACCCGCTTTCTTTGGTTCAGTGACATTAGCGACTCTGAAAGTCCGATCATAATATACCGTTTTCGGGTTGTACTCTTTGGGGCCACGTGTTCACAGTTTTTGTTAAATGCCACAATCAAAAAACATCTAGCTGATACTCATGAGGACACAAGTAAACTATCTCGCGGATTATATATAGATAATTTGCAGGGTTCTAGCGATAGTCAGGATGATTTGTTATATACATACTGGCAAGCACTCAGATTGTTTGCAGATGCACATTTATTTCTCCGCGAGTGGGTTACTAATAGTGAAGATCTTCAGAGTTTGATACAGGTGGACGGTACGGCATCTCATAACCAGGAAAAGTCCAGAAATTTGGGGATGATCTGGAAACCTAAACATGACATACTAACTTTTCAAACAAGGTCTTTTGCTCAGCAGACAGGAGCGCACACAAAAAGAAGTCTGTTGAGCAAAGTTGCGCAATTTTTTGATCCTTTGGGTCTAGCATTACCCGTTACCATAAGAGCTAGGATTCTAATGCAGGAAGTTTGGAGACGTAAATTAGGATGGGATGTCAGTTTGCCCGAGGACCTGAATGACCAAGGGCCATTGTTGTTGAATGAGTATGCCATCCTATGTACTAAACCTATACCTCGTAAAGTGGCGGCGTTCGGTGACGTTACGTTACACACGTTTTGCGATGCTAGCGCCACGGCATACGGGGTAGCCATATATGTCGTTACTTCATTTGGGGCACATTTAGTTACAGCCCGGGCCAAGGTAGCCCTGGTCAAAAAGGTAACTATCCCTAAAATGGAATTGACTGTCATGCTGCTCTTAGCACGTCTGGTGCAACATGTACGCGCAGCATACGAGAGCGAGTTAAACATTGAAATCGTTCACGTATGGTGCGATAGTGAGGTCGCATTCAACTGGATACATAGCAAGAAGTCTCTGCCAGTTTATGTGAGGAATAGGGTAGATGAGATTAGGGCCCTATTGCCAGACGTTGCTTATCATTATGTAAATACAAAAGAAAACCCTAGTGATCTCATAACTAGGGGTATAACGGCTAGCCAATTAGTGAAGTCCGAATTGTGGTGGCATGGTCCAAAGTGGCTGCTCCATGAAAGTGAATGAACGATTCGGCATGCTGAAGGTGAGGGACTTCTACCACTGGAAACAGTGGCAGTTACAGCCCAACCAAATGAGCCACCGGGTTCAATCATAGAGTGGGCAAGATTTGGTGACTATAATAAACTAGTCAGAGTTGTCGCTTGGATATTGCAATATGTATCCAATATCAATCTTATAGTAATGGGCCAACTCTGCAACAGGGGTCACAACATTGATGCTCGTGAATTTAAAGCAGCTGAAGTAACTTTGATCAAATGGGTTCAAGTAGAAACCTTTTCCAATGAATTAGAATCCTTGCAAAGACATTAATGCCTAATATAGTGCGTCAACTAAGGATGCACCTAGACAATAGCCTCATCAGGTGTGAGGGTCGCCTGAAGTGGTCGGGTGTAACAGACGGCACAAACCGCCCTATACTTATGCCAACAAGACATCACGTTACTGATCTATTGATCATACGTGCACATAGGGAAGTAAAACACTACGGGGTATGTCATATTATATCAAATTTACGTCTCACATGGTGGATACCCAGAGTTCGACAAGTAGCTCGACGCATAGTAAGAAAGTGTGTAATATGCCTGAGACTAAAAGGTAAACCATATGCAACTGGACCTGCTCCACCTCTACCTGAATGTCGTGTAAAGCACATAGAACCTTTCCAAGCTGTAGGGTTAGATTACACTGGGGCATTGAAGACGAGAGAGCATGAGAAGGTTTATATATCATTGTTTACCTGTGCAACGTCTCGAGCGGTACACCTAGAACTATGTGATAATATGTCTAGCGAAGAATTTTTGCTGGCGTTTAGACGGTTTTGTGCCCGCCGTTCATTCCCTCAACTCATTCTTAGCGACAATGCTCCCACTTCTGTCCAAGCATCAAAATATCTAAAGGATATGAGTAGTGATCCTACTATCATCACTTTTTTGGGAGAAAGGAAGTGCGAATGGAGGTTCATTCCAGTTAAGGCACCTTGGTTTGGTGGAATGTGGGAACGGTGTGTCGGCATAGTAAAGTCAGGACTCAGAGCGGTAGTAGGACGTGCTCTATTAACCTCTCCGCGGCGCACAGGTTTCTTTTTACAGGTACATACTGTGCGCATGTATGATGATGAGGGAGTGAGTCGTGGAGAGAGTGAAGGCAGGGAGAAACATACGCAGCTATCAAGAAACATACGCAGCTGTGTGATAATTGTGGAGGCGCCCGAGGTTTATGGATGTCTTGGGATTTTGAACCTTATGTCTAGCAGGTGTCTGGGGTTCGTTGCCACCAAGAGCTCTACAATAACATGAGTCAGGAATGGAGAGAGAGAGAGAAAGTGAGACATGCGTATGTCGTACGTATAAATGGCTTTCAGAATTACATTTTTATGCAAGCAGACATTGCATTTTAGACACATGTGAAGTACCACAGAAATATGTAGGCCATTGACTGTAAATAAAGTACTATATTATAAACCAGGAACGAGGGTGGTCAGTAAACATCGGCAGTTAACCTTTTTTGATAGAGAGCTAAATATAGACTGGTGTCGCCTTACACTTGCGAAAGGGTAGATTGCCACCAGAGAAACTTATATTTATTTATTTCCAAGTAATATGCAATCAAAATGTATATTCGAGACCTACTGCAAGTATTTGTATGACAGTCATGAATATGTATAATCCAATATACGCGCGTAAGGGCGTAGGCGAGATATAAGAAAGCTGGTTGAGCAATTTTCGACACCCACACAGTTATTATAATACAAATGTATTTGTGAAGAGTATTTTATGCATGCTGTATTTATACGAATTTAGTTGGTAGCCAAACTCAGACAGAGAGAGGTGTTGTGGATGGAGGGAGGGAAGGGTCACCCACTGACCGTGTGATAATGACTGGAGTCGCACTGAGAGGGGCAATTTTGCTGAGTGTTTGGGCAATTTTTGACAGAATAAAGTCATATAATTACTAATTCTTGACAGAGACAAACTTTTATAAACCTTTGCATGATATAATTGATAATCCCATCAATTTACAAACGTAAATTGGTGGGATAATTCATTTTTTTTTGTATATTGTTATTTCGATTGTAGACACGAAGTTTTGAGTGCCATTTGGTATGAGCTCCTGTGGCATGGTTGGTAAGGTTGCGGACTGGAAAACCCAAAGTGTGGTAGGGTAGTGGGATCGAATCCAAGAGGGGGTTATGAGGAAGGTTTTATACTGTTTAGATAAATTTTGATAAAACAAATTTTTACAAGATCATGCCATTGTATTCAAACAATATGAAATATTCATAGAATATATCATATTGCAAGAATACAATGACATGACCTTGTATTTTTTTTTTTTATTGTTTTATTTTATTATCTTAGTAGGTTTGACAGGATTTATTGAAACATATTTATTTTGGTACAATTAATTTGAGGTAAGAAAATATATACACATTACTTTGGCTATAACAAACATATATATTGATATACTAAAAAAGAAGGCATATTACATGGAAATCTTTGAAACTTATAAACTAAATAATGAAAGATACAATTATATAATGTAAAAAGCTATATCACAGGGACATCTTTGGAACTTATACATTATATAGTATATATGTAACATTATGAGGTAGCGTGATCAATTTGGTCAGGTCAGGTAAGGTAGGGCGCGAGTCCAGGGCAGGGCAGGGGGCGAGTCCAGGGCAGGGCAGGGCAGGGGGCGAGTCCAGGGCAGGGCAGGGCAGGGGGCGAGTCCAGGGCAGGGCAGGGCAGGGGGCGGCACTCAGTAGTTTTTATACATGTGGTAGTCCCTGAAGCAGTCACCCAAGCAGAGTGCAACTTTGCACTCGGCGCACATTGAGGTGACTCTTTTGGTTACATGGGGTTTCCTGACACTGGAGCTGCAGACGTGGAACTGCACCTGCCTGTGACGAGTGCCAATCAGCTCGGTGTTGGTTGGGTAGTGTCTTTCCTCACCCAGCTGGATGCAGTCAGGGACGTGATCCCCACGCCATGCCGTACGTCTGTGAGTGGTGGTGCCATACTTCTCCAGGTGTTGATATGCAATGTTATACACAAACTCCCGGAATTTTAGCTTCTGGTTTGGGGCCATCTCTCTCTTCACCAACCACAAGTTGTAGGTGTTGAGCATCGTGATGTCAACTAGGTGGAGGAAGAGCTTGTGATACCACTTCATAGTCTTCTTCAGACACTCAACGCCTGACAGTTGACAGTCAGACTTGTCCACCAGGCGCATGTTCTTTGTGTAGTCCACTACCATGTCGGGCTTATAAATGGTCTTCCTGGTTCGGTAGTGGATTTTACCAGAGTCCATCTGGGCACCTGTGTGGACTGTGGAAAGCAGGTGGACGTCTCTTTTGTCCTTCCACTTCAGGGCTACCACTTTCCCGGACTTTTCAAGTTGCTTGTACTTCTGCCCCTTTCGTCGCCTTCTTCGGACATGCCTCTCGCGGTGTTCCTGGGCCAGTTCGTCTTCAGAAGGTGTGTCACTGGAGGAGGCATCTGACAGAGGAATGACATCACCTGTGAACTTAGGCATAAACTTTCTTGTCTTTCTGACAGTCCCACATGACCCCTTTTGGTTGTCATGAAGAAACTGGCAGAGAGCAGGAGAAGTATACCAGTTGTCAGTGTAGATGATGTGGCCTTTGCCCAGGTAAGGTGCCAACATTTTCCTGACGATGGCACCTGACATGCCCATGGGGTCACCGGGAGCGGCTTTCGGTACGTCAATGTCAGTTCCTGTATACACGATCATGTCAAGCACTATTCCAGTTTCACAGTCACACAAAACGAAAAGCTTGATTCCGAACCTATGCCTTTTCAAGGGGATATACTGCTTGAAAACAAGACGTCCTTTGAAGAGCACGAGCGACTCATCAATCACCAAATTGAGGAAGGGGTAAAAGTATTTCCTATACCTCTCCAACAACATGGTGAACACATCCCGAACTTTCCATATCCTGTCAATCCTGTTAGGATTTTCGTTGTCTGCAAAGTGCATAAATCTTAGCAGCAACAAAAATCTGTCACGAGTCATGAACTTATTGAAAGTTGGGGTGGCGATGAGAGGGTCGTGCTTCCAGTAGTGCTGCAACACATGCTTCTTGCAAAGAGGCATGAGGAACAACAAGGCAAAAAACGTAATGAATTCTTCAACAGTCGTATCCACCCAGCCTCGTATTCTCGCTTTTGGAGAAATGACGTTCAATTTGCCAAACACCCACATGTAGTAGGCGTTTGTTTGGGCAATGATGTAAGTCATTACCTCCAAATCGAAAAAAGCGAGGAAGAAGTCGCTTTCGTTTGCGTTTTCATTACAGGGCCAGTCATCAGTTGTACCTGACGTACCAGGATTGAACTGGGGCACGTCAGGCACAAAATTGACCCCGTCAGACCACTCAAACGAAGGCATGACAGGGATCGGAATGTCGCCTCCGTCTGCTTCTGCGTCTGAAATATCGCTGTCATGTTCGCGATACAACAGAGCATCATCATCACCCTCCTCTTCACTAGACAGACGCCCTTCTTCTTTCTCATCACCGACGTCTGACTCACTTCCACTGTCCACTCCCAAATCCCCCCACCCTTGGTCCCGTGCTAGGGCGTCGTCGTCGAAACCCGTAGGGCTGCCAGTGCCCTGCGAATCACCACCAAACAGCAGGGCGGCGTACTTGGATGGTGTCAGATTTTTTCTGCTCACTCTAGCACGTAGGGGCGTCTTATGGGCAGGGGCGGCAGTGGAGCGTGGTGCAGTGGGCCTGGAGGCAGGCATGATGATGGTGGTGCCTGTCGCCCCTTTCCCTTTCCCTTTCCCTGTTCCTTGGGCAGGGGCAGCAGGGGCAGCAGGGACAGCAGGGCCGGCAGGGAAAGCAGGGCCGGCAGGGCCAGCAGTCGCTTTCCCTCTCCCTTTCCCCTTCCCCTTCCCCTTCCCTTTTCCTCTTTCCTTTTCCTTGGGCAGGGGCAGCAGGGGCGGCAGGGGCAGCCGGGCCAGGGGCGGCAGGGGCAGCCGGGCCAGGGGCGGCTGGTGGTGGTGGTGGTGGCAGGGTCACTGTGGCATCCGTACAGGTTTTCTTCCCTACGCCCATGCCTTTGATTTTGCCTGCCCCCGCAGGTTCTGCAGCCCTAGGGCGGCCTCCTGCGTCGCTGGTACTGGTGGCAGGGGTGGCAGTGGTGGTGGTAGTGGTTGTTGCAGTGGCCTGGGTCGTGGTGGCAGTGTCCCCAAAGGCCAATGACCTCTGTGCAATTGCCTTGCTTGCACGTGTTTTACGTGCTTTTGGTGCTGGTGCTTCGTCCTCCGAGCTGTAGGGCGTGTCTTACTGGTATCTAGGGTTTCTGGTAGCCACCCTCTGCCTTCCATGGCGGCTGACACCACCAGAAGGAGGGCTGGTTGTGTCATCAGGGCGCGAGCGTGAGGGACGTGTGGGCTCCATGACTAGTGCTTGGGTTCTGGCGCGGTGGCGCTTGCACGAGTGCGGGGCGAGCGTGTGGCGGGGTGGTATCGATAGTTGACATGTAGTACTATACCCACACCAATTTGTAGCCGCCTGCCTATAAACCCGCGGTTTTGGTAAGGGTTCAAAAGCCTTGCTCTTAAGAGTCTTCCCGCAGTCCGCCGGGGGAACTCTTAAGAGTCTTCCCGCAGTTCCCGGATTAAAGAAGAGTGAGTTGACAACAGTCCTCACAGAGATAGAGGCAGTCGTGAATGATCGTCCGCTTACATATGTGTACACCGACCTGCAAGAACCACTACCATTAACGCCAGCTCACTTGCTATATGGAAAACCATTGACTGCGTTTCCATCTGATTTCCAATCTATAGAAGAGTTAGAGGATCCCTCGTTGTACTCTGAGGCAGCAGTTTCTAAGAGATACCAGTATATATCGGGGATAATAGAAGATTTTAGAAAACGGTGGATTAATGAATATCTGCTAGCATTGAGGGAAAGGAGTGTTACTCCCTCTGGTATACCAACGGCACCTACTCTTGGTGAAGTTGTTTTAATTAAAGAAGATAGTCCTCGTTTATACTGGAAATTGGGCTGCGTGTTGGAGGTATACAAGGGGGCAGACTCTGTAGAGCGGGTGGCGCTATTGAAGACAGCCACTGGAACTACTGTTCGTCCTATCGCACGTTTGTACGCTTTGGAGCTCGATTCCGCATTGCAATCTGATGCTCCACCTGTTATTGCTGGGTCCGAGGAGTCTCAAAGTAACGACTCACCTCTTATTGATGGTGATCATTCTCGGACCGGGACGCGTCACAGACGCGCTGCTGCTGGCGCCGTCGACATGTGGCGTCAGAAGATAGCCTCTGGGCAACTTGAAGTTTACGGTGGGGTTCAGGTATTTTTTGTGGGGGGAGTGTATCGTAAATATGATAGGCTATGACTCTTTTGTGATCCCGTATGTCTCTGCGACGTCACAGTCGCTCCTGCAGCACGACGTAGGACGAGTAGATCGTATATTATAAGATTGTAAATAAGTTAAGTTATAAAAGGCCTAATATGCTATTAAGCAATATTGCCATGGTCTTCTGTAGTATATATGAATTTATCGTATATATTAATATAATTTATCGTATAGAGCAACCTAGATGAGGTACGATAATTTGGGCTCCTGGCGTTTGCCAAGGCAGCAAGGTGTGCCTCTGAGGAAAAGAGAGCAGAGCCTTCACGAACACCGACCAGCTATCATCAAATTTCCGCCTTCAGTTGATCGGGCTATTGTGCCTCTAATCACAATACACTGACAGCAAAACAAACAGCTACACCATCACGACGCTCTCATCGACGCCATGACTGGCTGACAGATAAGCATAATATTCATGTCCATTCCCATGTAATAATTTATTCTTTCTTTCACTTGACTCGAGTCTCGGGACCGGTGTCTTGCCTCCCCATTGGCCGCCATATTGGGTAAACGTTCTCCCTTGCCTCATTGCCACGTGGAACTATTGATGCGTTAATTCCTGGCTAATATTAACCCTTATAACCTTACCCTATATATATCATTCATTATGTGAGACCTTTGGATATAAATTAGCTTGTTTCAGATCCAATTCAATTTAGATATGGAGTAATTCGATTTAGATTGATTTTATTTGGATTATAGCTTATAGATATTTAACTTCCATTGATAGTATACCACAGCCAGCCTCAAACTAAGGGGTTGCAATATATCACCACACGATATGATAACACTAAGACACTTCACAAGAATAACTTATACTAACGTATTCCTGTGTTAACAAATTGGCTAAAACAGTGTGGCAGATAAAATAAAGTATATTTCAATATTGTAACACAATTAAACTTGCAATGGTCACGTAATTAAATAAACTCGTGGTGCCGGCAAAATCGCCCCCTCCCGAGACAAGAGCAACATTCCTCACTCCCCTCCCTCCTAACTTGCAAGGCGACGTTGCCACTGGCAATTTTAACCCGAAACTTATGACACTCTATTGGCTCATTCTACACAAAAGTTTATTGAGACAAAAATGCTTAGATATACGGCAAAACTAGACATGTGCAATTAGAAGGGTATCGGAGTGAAACTCACAATACCAGGTCTTTCTAATAGACTTGGCACAGCTGCATATAGAAGACAGCAAGGTGCCACTAAAATCTAGCTACTCCTAAAAGACCCTATAGACCCTGGTCATTGTGACAATATATATAAATATACTGTATATATATATAATCAAGTATATTTCATAAATACACGTAAGCCACTAAAAGCGGTTCACGGAAATCAATAATCGACACCACCTGAGTTCCTCTTTAGAGTACACCTTCATCAATAATCAACACCACCACCACTCTCCACCACTATCACCACCACTCTCATCATCATCATTGTCAACACCATCACCATCAATAGTACCACCTCTTCATCACCATATCATGATCATCCCAACCATCAACACCACCCCCACCAACACCCCCTGTTTCTACTCCCACCACCAATAGCGATGTCACCACTACCACCGTGATTATCTGCACCATCATCAGTCTTATCACCTCCACCACTCCAATCAATCTTTCTTATTTCATCATCATCTTATGAATCATCACCACCATCACAACCACAATCATCATCACCACTACAGCCTTCATCATCACCACCATCACCAACCCCCATCATCATTCCCTACCATCACAACCACAATCATCATCACCACTACAGCCTTCATCATCACCACCATCACCAACCCCCACCATCATCACCACCACCATTCCCTCCACTCTCACTATCACCAATTTATTCACCACCACCACCACTCTCGTCACCACCATCATCATTCCTTCCACTCCCACCATCACCATTCTATTCACCACCACTAACACTTTCGTCAGCACCACCACCATTCCCTCCACCATCACTTTTGACTCACGCAGATCCCTCTTTTACGTAATAAATTTGTCTAGTATTAGCCCGGCTAAACTGTCATAATGCGTCATAAAACTCATAATGATCATGGGGTTAACTCAATAAGCCAATATATACCTTGTAGTGCTACACAAAGGAATAACAACAACGGATGAATAAGCACTGACAGGAGCACATTCTGAAACCAGTGTTTTGGTGAACATTTTTGGAGCACATTTTTGGATCACATTTGGAGCACATTTTGGAGCACATTCTGAAAGCAGTGTTTTGGTGAACATTTTAAAGAGAAAGCGTAGGTAGAGTCTGATAGAGTACACGCATACAACTAAGTAAACACACAGAAAACATAACTAAGAGTAGAGTCAGACAAATATGAAAGGTGTAAACTGTGATAAAAATGTTCAGTGAAGTCAATATATAAATTAAGTCCAAATCAAATCTACATCAAACTAAATTGAATCTAAATTGAATCTAAAGGTCTCTCACATAAAGATATATTTGAATAATAATGATTAGGATAATCAAATACGGGGATTCAGCTTACCAACATCCACACAGAACAATGAGGCTGGGAAAAGGCCGGTAAAGATGGCGGGTGGTAGTGAGCAGCACCAGAGCACGCTCAGAGAAAATATACTGAAATGATATGTTAAATGATCATGAGTATGAGAAAACAGGGCTTATCTGTCAGTCATGGCGTCGGTGAGAGCATCTAAGATGATGATGTGTAAGGAGTTCTGGCCATTTGCTGAATTTATAGGCACTATAGCACAAGTAACGGAAACGGAAAAATACGTTGACTGGGTGAAGTCTATGAGTGCTCTGGGGTCCCTCGGAACCCTGTCTTGCTGCCTGCCTACCGCGACCCAGGAAAAATATCGTACTGCATCTGAGATGCTAATACGATAATTTAATACATATAATAGTCATATATATTGCATAAGACCATATTAATATTTCATAATAGCGTATTAGGCCTTTTATATTCTTAACTTACAACTTATAATCTTACTATTCACGATCTTAATTCCTATCCATTAAACATAGAAACGATCGTTAACCAACTGCCTAACTAGATGTGTCATAGAGACAAATTATTATGTTCTCTCCACCAACCAACTCTACTCCTAAAATCGATTAATGAAATTAACAGACACATGTGGCAGTCCGGGGATTCGAACCCAGGATGCTCACACCGAAAATCAACACACTATGCACTGCACCACGAAGACAGTTAAAGAATACTGCACAAGCCTACGATTTATTATGCAGTTTCGAATCCTGCATACCTATCTTAGCATTTACAATATCCCAACTGCTCTATCGGAGGCTATGCATAGGTGAAAGGAAATAGTAATTAATGGGGCACTTAACCCTAGGGAAGACCTCTCGATAAATTACTACTGAAACCGAATGAATTATTATGTACTCTCCACCAACCAACTCTACTCCTAAAATCGATTAATGTAATTAACAGACACATGTGGCAGTCCAGGGATTCGACCCCAGGATGCTCACACCGAAAATCAACACACTATGCACTGCACCACAAAGACAGTTAAAGAATACTGCACAAGCCTACGATTTATTATGCAGTTTCGAATCCTGCATACCTATCTTAGCATGTACAATATCCCATCTGCGCTATCGGAGGCTATTCATAGGTGAAAGGAAATAGTAATTAACCCGGGAGCTGCGGGGAGACTCTTAAGAGTTCCCCCGGCGCACTGCGGGGAGACTCTTAAGAGTCAGAGAAAAAAAAAATCAACTTTTGACATCGAAAAAAAATTATTTTGTTATTTTTTTTTTTTTTTTTTTTTTTTTTTTTTTTGGCCCCTGGGCCATGCAAAATCTCAGTCCTCTACCTCCCCTCCTTCCCCACTTTCCTCCTCTCCTTCAGTTATCACCTATTTTCCCTGTTATTCCCTTATTCTGAGGTATATTTTCGTGCTAACATTAGAAATCCGATTGGAGGGTGTGGTCATCAGGATAAGTATTAATGCTATTAATGGCACAATGAATATTTTAGTGACGGAAACACCTCAAATACGTCAGCACAGGGGGACGTTTCCAATTACCCCCATGCGCACTTCAGAGGTTAATGGGGCACTTAACCCTAGGGAAGATCTCTCGATAAATTACTACTGAACCCGAATGAATTATTATGTTCTCTCCACCAACCAACTCTACTCCTAAAATCGATTAATGAAATTAACAGTTGTTAGCATATATTGCCTATCTGTCGTATTACACGATACACTCCCCTCACAAGAAAACCTGAACCCCACCTTAAACTAAAGCTGCCCAGAAGCTATTTTCTGATGCCACATGTTAACGGCGCCATCAGCAGTGCATCTGGGACGTGTCCCGGTCCGAGGTCGATCACTATCTACTTTTAGTAAATCATCTTTGGTAGAGTCCTCGGACCCAGCAACATCAGGTGGAGCATCGGATTGTAAAGTTGAATCGAGCTCCAAAGCATACAAACGTACGATTGGACGAACACCCGCTCCATAGAGTCTTCCCCCTTGTACATCTCCAACACACGGCCCAATTTACAGTACAAACAAGGACTGCCTTCACGAATTAAAAGCACTTCACCAATAGAAAGTGCCGATGGTCTATGAGAGGGCTTTTTACTCCATTCCCTCAAAGCTAGCAGATATTCATGAATTCACCTCTTCTTAACCCTTAAAGATCGGGGGCGGACTTAAGTCCGCCTCCAATTTGCAGCAAGTTAGGAGCATTATTAAGGCTTTTAAAGGGTTAAAATCGAGTGCAAATGGCCGGGAGCGCAGCGGGCCAGACAGCCGACTCCCAGGGCTTACCGCCGCCCATTAACTCATGTTGCCTGTGTTCTCGAGAGGCCGGCAGTGTAGCCAGTAGTGAGCATAGCTGGGAAAAATATGCCGCTATACGCTAAACTCCCACGTTACTGGTACCACTGTATGAGAACCACGAGTGCTACATAGCTCGTTCTGGTCTCATTTTGAAGCTTTTAGCGCCTAGTTTTTTGCTGAATAAATTTCTTTTCATGCAGATACTTGATTTATCATTCAGGAGGGCCTGAAAATGCCCAAATAAGCCCAAACCCCCCCCCCCCCCCCGCTAGACAAGGGTTAAAATCCTCGATAACTTTCGATATATGCTGGTACCGCTTTAATACCGCTGCTTCAGAATAAAATGAAGGGTCCTGTAGCACCATAATTGACCGGAAATCAGAAGGAAACTTAGTCAATGGTTTACCGTAGAGTAAGTGTGCTGGCGATAATGGCAGTGGTTCTTGCAGGTCGGTGTAAACATACATGAGCGGATGGTTATTCACGACTGCTTCTATTTCAGTGAGTACTGTCATCAACTCACTCTTCTTTCAATACCTATGCACCGTTCCCACATACCACCAAACCAAGGTGCCTTAACTGGGATGAACCTCCACTCGCATTTCTTTTCTCCCATAAAAGCAATGATTGTTGGATCACTGCTCATATCCTTGAGGTATCCAGATGCCTGGATAAAGGTAGGAGCATTATCACTAAGCACTAGTTGAGGGAACGACCGACGCGCACAAAGCCTCCTAAATGCCAACATGAATTCTTCACTAGGCATATTGTCATACCACGCGAGACGTTGCACAGGTAAACAATAATATATAGATCTTATCTTGTTCTCTCGTCTTCACTGACCTAGTGTAATTTAACCCTATGGCTTGGAAGGGTTCGATATGCTTTACACGGCATTCAAATAAAGGCGGAGCTGGTCCAGTCTCATAAGGTTTACCCTTTAATCTTTGGCATATCACACATTTCCTTACTACGCATCAAGCTACCTGTTGAACTCTGGGTATCCACCATGTAAGACGCAATTTCGATATGATGTGATGAACCCTGTAGTGTTTTACCTCTTCATGTGTGTGTTTTACCAATAGGTCAGTGTCATGATGTTTAGCTGGCATAAGAATAGGACGATTTGTGCCGTCCGTTACACCCGACCACGTCAGGCGTCCCTCACATCTGATGAGGTCATTATCCAGGTGCAACCTCAGTTGACGCACCAAGTTTGGCATTGTTAATTTATCAAAGCTTTGCAAAGATTCTAATTCATGGGAAAAGGTTTCTGTTTGAACCCATTTAATTAATGTTACTTCAGCTGCTTTAAATTCACGAGCATTAATGATGTGACCCTTATCACAGAGTTGGCCCATTACTTTTCCTTTGATGTTGGATATAAACCTCAACACTCAGGCTACAACTCTGACTAATTTATTGTAGTCACCGAATCTAGTCCACTCTATAAATGGATTCGGTGGCTCTCTTGGTTGGATAGTAACTGTCACTGTTTCCAATGGCAAAAGTCCCTCCCCAACAGTTTCCCATATCGTCCATTCATTTTCATGGAGCAGCCATTTCGGTCCATGCCACCATAACTCGGACTTTACTATCTGGTTAGCCGTTATTCCCCTAGTTATAAGATCACTAGGGTTGTTCTTTGTATTGACATTATGATAAGCGACGTCTGGTAGTAGAGTCCAAATTTCATCGACCCTATTTCGCACATAAACGGCAGAGACTTCTTGTTATGAACCCAGTTGAGTGCTACTTGACTATCGCACCATACGTGAACTGCATTTATATTTAATTACTAATTGTATGCTGCGCGTATATGATTCACCAGACGTCCCAATAGCAGCATGGCAGCCAATTCCATTTTGGGGATAGTTACCTTCTTGACCGGTGCTACCTTCACCCGGGCTGTAACTAAATGCACCCCAAATGAAGTAACGACATAGATGGCAACACCGTATGCTGTGGCACTAGCATCGCAAAATGTATGAAATGTAACATATCCAAATGCTGTAACTTTACGAGGTAGCTGCATGGTACACAGGGTCCCTGGGCTCCCCAAAAGAGTTCGGGTGCATCTCCTCCTCCACTCTTCCCCTATAGGTTAGGGTTGTCTGTGGTGTTGGGCGGTCCCCCTGTGATAGAGGTGACTCTGGTGATAACTGTCCCCCTGGTATCTAACAGGGGTGTGGTCCCCCTGTAATAGGGGTGTCTCTGGTGATAGCTGTGTCCCTGGCATCTAAAAGGGGTGTGGTTCCCCTGTAATAGGGGTGTCTGGTGATAGCTGTCCCCCTGGTATCTAAAAGGGGTGTGGTCCCCCTGTAATAGGGGTGTCTCTGGTGATTGCTGTCTCCCTGGTATCTGAAAGGGGTGTGGTCCCCCTGTAATAGGGGTGTCTCTGGTGATAGCTGTCCCCCTGGTATCTGAAAGGGGTGTTTCCGGGTGGATGGTACTCGATAACCTTGGCGGGCAACCTATCTAGGGGAAAAACCCTACACAAATTACCGATGGGCGACACGCTAATCGGTGCCACTTACAGGTGGCGATATTTATAACATACAATACAACAACTCCTTCAACAGTGATATCCCTTGACTATTTAAGCCCTCGGGCAAACTGTCATGCCATCCTATGTTGCGTCTCCATATTTCCTGCATCAGAATCCGAGCTCTAATTGTAACGGGTAATGCTAAACACAAAGGATGAAAAAGTTGCAAAACTTTGCTCAACAGGCTCCTTTTTGTGTGCGTCACTGTTTGCTGAGCAAATTACCTTGTTTGAAAGGTTAGAGTGTCATGTATTGGTTGCCAGATCATCCCCAATTTCTGGTCAGTTCCTAGTTACGAGATGCCTTACCGTCCATCTGAAAAAGACTCTGAAGATTCACTATTTGTAAGCCACTCGCGGAGAAATAGATGGGCTTCTGTGAACAACTTACATGCTTGCCAGTAATTTTGTAGAAAATCATCCTGACTATCGCTAGAACCCTGTAAATTATCTATGTACAAACCACGAAATAGTTTATTAGTGTCCTCAACAGTGTCTGACAGATGTTTTTTAATGGTGGCATTCAACAGAAACTACGAACATGTAGAACCAAAGAGTATGACCCTAAATCGGTATATCACGACCAGACCTCCAGAGTCGCCAATGTCCTGAACCAAAGAAAAAGAGTGACATCTCGATCCCCCGCTTGTAATTTCACCATTAAGAAAGCTTTCTCTATATCACTGGTGAAAGCATATTGCCCGCGTCTAAACCGCAGATATTGAGACAAATCCGACACCAAGGACGGACCTGTCGGGAGGCAGTCGTTTAGACTGGGCTGTTGACCTTGATGGGCCGAGCAGTCATACACCACCCGTATTGGTGTGGTGGCACTGTCTTTTTTCACTCCATGATTGGCTAGGTAATGAACCCTACTCTTCCTGGTGGGTTCCCCCACATCAACTTGTTCTATGAAACCTCGGTCTAAATAGTTCCGAAATACGTCATCATATGCCTGGCGCATGCTCGGTTCATGTATTAATTTACTCTGCAATGCGCGCAAGCGACCCAACGCCAAACCATAATTTCGTTGGCAGGATTATCTCACTATATCTCCAGGGTAGGCTATCCTTGTACTGTTTCTCTGTGGAACAATAGCTCACAGTGTCTTCAAACTTTCTTATCACAATTTTCGAGTCATAATCAGACTCCACAGGGTTAATGCTCATGTGATCTAATTTCCACAGTCTTTCCAGGTCAAACTTGGCAGTCATTTTAGGGTCACTAGGTTAGAATCCACCACTTACCAACTCCTCTGCCGAGGTCACATTCACCCTTAATATAGAAACTGTGTCAACCAGGATGTTTGACTGTGTGGTATGCACCTTTCCGCTCATGTAAAAGCCAAATTTAGTGGAATTAGAATTACACCACACATTCTTTTAACACCTTACGAGCGGCCTATGCGGTTTATTTATGTGTACCGCCCAGCGGGGTGTTTTTAGCCAAAATAGGGCTGTTTACGTGATCATTTTCATGCCTAAATAAGACCCAAAACGTAAAACAAGTATCTATCCCTGAAAGGGCATAAACAGAGCTTTCGAATGACACCATAACGATCCTTGTATGATGGATAGTTTTCTTGCAATAACCGTGCAACGCGAGTGCAAAAAGCAGGTAATTCGGTACTTTCGGTACATAATTGAGTATGTAGCGAGTGAGAGAGGGAGGAGGGAGCTGAGATTTGTGTCAGTAGGTTCGCCGCGGTGGTCTGGAGCAGTCATATGCTCGCTAGTCTCCTGCCACCACTTGTCTCTCTCTCTCAGCCACATTACGTGCTGAAATTGCCACTCGAGTTATGTCGAGCGCCGCCACATAGTCCAGATTTATTTAACTCGACTTAAGTGGTGAGCCGCTTTTTAAGGGTTAAAGCCAGGGTATACTACATCATAATAGTGATCAACACCGAGTAGAATATGCACCTCAGATTAATCTCCCATGGGATTTGACAGATGAACTCATTTACTACGTAATGCGTGTTCCACCTTCTTCACTCACACAAATAGATATTCTGGTGGAGTGTCTAGTACGATACATGTCATAAAGTATCTTTGTTTACAGTGAAAATAGGAAACCTCTGCTCTTTTGTAGTCTGGTTTGTCAGTAACCCCTGTAAAGCCCTGCAATCGAAGAGTCTCAGCCCCAACGATTCGGTGCTTAAGCCCCATTAGCAAGGACCTCTTTATAAAGGACCGTTGAGACCCCTGATCGAGAAGCACCTGACAAACTTTGTTTCTGTCACTACCTTTATGGGAATCTTGATGGTGGGCAGTATAGTGGTGTCCGTTGTACTACCTAATGTCAAAGTTGTAGTACCCTCTGGTTTATCATCTTTGCCTTTGTGAACTGTAGGACACAACTTATCAAAGTGATGTCCTTTACAGTGACGACAGGGCCTTAAGTATGTGGCAGTACATTGCCCTTGTTTACCATGTTCTTTACTCAGACAACCTACGCATAGCCTTAACTTTTTTGCTTGTGCGAATTTTAACTCATTTGTTTGGTATTTCACACAAATACTCCATTTATGTTTGTTATTATTGCAAAGTTTACATAAAGTCTGTGCAGGTTTCTTGCGTGTTCCCTCTTTTTTCCCTTTGGTTCCCACCGTCATACTTACTGTCCCCCTCAAATCGACATTCCCACCCCCTGTTGACTTACACAATCTTCCATTGTTCAACTGCATATTACTAATTTATTTACTGAACGAGGTTTTAAACTCACCTAGATCAAATGACCTTACCTTGTCTAGTACTGCCAACGGAAGTTTTTGTCTTAGTATAATAACTATAACTTCTTGTGAGGTCAGTCCTATTGTATCCAGTGATCGAGTGTGGCATTCCATGTTTGCTCTAAATTTAGTTAACTCATCAACCCTGTGTTTGGTTCTTTTAAATTAAACAAGGCACCGCCATGAGCCACTTTAAGTTGTTCCCGATCCCCGTATGTTGACTGCAATAATAGTTCTGCCTCATTATAGCTATCTTCCACTACTGCAAAACTCTCAATTTCATGTATGGCCTCTCCTTCCATTTGCCCTTTCAGGTAATGGAATGTCATGTACGGTGGATCTAAACACATCCCAAAAGGCTAACCATTCTGTCAAGTTACCCCCAAATGTAGGTAGATTGAGCTTTGGGAGGTGCACAGTGTGTCGCAGCTCTGCACGTCTGGCAGCGTCGTTATTGCCTCCCCGCATAGACGTTATAGCGCGTTGCAATATATGCTTTGAAGAATGTTTCGACATACAAAGCACAATTTTCACACTCTGCCACTATCTCTTCCTCCTCCATCATACTCGCTATTATCACCTCACTCAAAGTAACAATACGACCATGTGTAGCTTATACATTGTCTAGCCTAGCCTCCAAGTCCTCGAGGGCAGCAGTAGTGATAACTGTGTTTACATCAGCCATTAATCTATTCAAAACTCCCCGAAGTCCAGCTCTCTGATTTTTCTGAGCCTTAATTGTCACCCCTCCAGAATGCATTTCCTCGGATTTATCCATCATTATGTAAACCTATAGCCTATCTATGCTTGACAATACTACAATGTTATATTGTTAATAAACGATTTATTAGCCTAGTTGAAGGGGTGCAGGAAACGGCAGAATTCATTAATTGTGGAGAAAAAAACAGTACAATACAATTTCCGGCAATACATCAAATGGCCACAGTATGAACAAAAGAAATGTATGTCAGTCAGGTGTCATAGAATGTCTGAAAATGAAAGAAATATTACTGGGGGAAGGTGATGGGTGGGATGCAGGATTACGGCAGGTGCAACGACACAACCCCGGCGTCCTTCTCTAACCAACGCTTAGTTAGTCGTACCAGTTTATCGTAAAACTGTTGGTTGGAGTCAAAGTCGAGATGGACGCCGTCTCGATCGAGATCGTGGACATTGAGGGTGACGGAGTGGAATCGGTGGCGCGTATCAGCTAAACGGCACCTCAAAATGCGGTTTACGGAATTCCTGATGGCCTGATATTCCTCATGCTGGAATCCTCGGAACTTGGTCCAGTTTTCTATGGCCTCGATCTTGCAGCTCCCCCCGGTCGCTCTCTCGAGATCTAGCACCACCTGCCTAATCCTGCCAGCCAGTTCACAGGGTTCGCAACCGGGCCCAATGTCGTTGCCCCCTATAAATATATAGGTAATACGGGGCTGGAATAGGACCAAACGTCCCCACTCCTCTGAGGCTCTTAAATGATCGATCCTGGCTCCAGGCACCCCAAAGAAGGAGAACTCGAAAAAAAAAATCCCCTCCGACGCCCTGTACCCCACAGGCTGTCGCTTAGCCGCCCTGAGTCTTGACACTATGAATGGCCGAATACGGCTATCTTGTCGGGCACCGGCGCCGGAGGCTCAGGACGAAATTCGAGCTCTACTCCTCCTGGGTCCTTGCTCCTGCATCCCGGCTGTATCCCCTTGCTCATTACCTTTAAAAAATCACTAATTAGCAGTTAAATCCCGGGTCTGGGCACCAATGTGATGGATTGTTCAGTGAAATCTATATATAAAATAAGTCCAAATCAAATCCAAATCAAATCTACATCAAACTAAATTGAATCAAAATTGAATCTCAATTTAATCTAAATTGAATCTAAAGGTCTTTCACATAAAGATAATAATAATAATAATAATAATAGTTCTTAAAGCTAGCGCATGCTAAGCCAGCTAAGGATAGCCCAATAAGGCCGATTAGGCGTATTTCCATTGGGGTTCTGTACTACTACCCCATCCCCTTGCTCATGAGGGATGGTAGCGACTCAGTGCTTGTGAAAAATCTTTAATGCGCCGAGCGTGGGCGCAATCCCGTGCCTTCTGGGTGTAAGTCCGAGATGCTAGTCACAACACCAAGCGAGCCACTTAGGTTAATCAAATACGGGGATTCAACTTACCAACATCCACACAGATCAATGAGGCTGGGAAAAGGCCGGTAAAGATGGCGGGTGGTAGTGAGCGGCACCAGAGCACGCTCAGAGGAAATAAACTGAAATTATTATGTTAAATGATCATGAGTGAGAGAAAACAGGGATTTTCCGTCAGTCATGGCGTCGGTGAGAGAGTCTAAGATGATGTGTAAGGAGTTCTGGCCATTTGCTGGATCTATAGGCATGTTAGCACAGTTAAGTGAAACGGAAAAATATGTTGACGGGGTGAAGTCTATGAATGTTCTGGGGTCCCTCGGAACCCTGTCTTGCTGCCTGGCCTCCGTGACCCTGGAAAAATATTGTACTGCATCTGAGTTGCTAATACGATAATTTATTACATATGATAATACAGTAGTCATATATACTGCATAATACCATATTATTATTACATAATAGCATATTAGGGCTTTTATATTCTTAACTTACAACTTACATTCTTAGTATCACTATCTTATATCCTATCCCTTAAACATAGAAACGATCGTTAACCAACTGCCTAACTAGATGCGTCATAGAGACAAATGTTAGCCTATCCATCATATTACACGATATAAATTATTATGTTTTTTCCCACCAACCAACTTCACCTCTAAACTCAATTAATGAAATCAACAAATACATGTGGCACTCCAAGGACTCGAACCTGGGATACTCACATCGAAATTCCGCGCACTTATGCATTACGCTATCAAGACAGTTAAAGAAATATGCACAAGCCTACGACTTATTATGCAGTTTCGAATCCTGCATATTAATCTGAGTATGTACATTTTTTCCAACTGCACTATGGTAGCCTAATGTATAACTGAATGGAAGGAGTAATTAATGGGGCACTTTAACAGCACCTTTTCCATTTTCTTAGTTGCCGTTGCTTCTCTCAATTACTTTTGTGTGTTTTGTGCGAGTTTAATTGTTCATCGTTGTATCTGTACCCTATTACATTATAATACTAATATTTTTAATAATAATAATAAAAATTATAATAATAATTATACTACTGCTAATAATAATAGTAATAATAATAATATCATTATTATTATTAATAGTAATTCAAGGAGTCAGCCAATCAGGAGACGGGATTAGCTCAGGTGTATAAGCAAGGTTTACCCTTTAAATCTGGTCACAGGAAACACCCTGACACTCCCCTGTGTTTGACCAATCACCAGCCTCCTATGACGCAGCACAACGATCACCTCTTACCCCCCTTTAAACGCATCATAACTTACTCTCAGTGCACACCCGTATATTTTATCCTGGTCACAAACGTTCTATTACAATGGTGCCACCAACTTACTCCCGTCAGCTACTAAAGAATATCTCTTATAAGCTTCGATGAAAATATTACGAGGATGAAGTAAAGCAGGAGAGGAAAGCTGAAATTCAAAGCAAGTGGGCTGGTATAGCGCACCTCTTGGCCAATCACAGGGCCCCATTGCATGAGGAAGGGGTATAAAGGGAGGTGGGCGTGGCCACAGCAGTCAGACAGCCGCGGACACCTGTCCAGAACACATTGGCACACTCTAAAACAGACACCCCCCCCTTGCTCACCTTGGCACCTGTGGGGAGATAAATCAGCCTGTTCCTGAACTCCAGCCACCGAGCTCTACTGAATACAAGATGAACCGGGATTCAGTATACCGCCCACCTTTGGCACAGATACACTTACAATATCCTGATACCTGCAGACGCATCGCTAGTTTTCACACAATAAGCCTAGCGATTCAAGAGTGTCACCTGGTGGTAGATGGTACAGAGAAGAGGGACCTGATGTATTGGCCTGCTTTGAAGTGGTGAACCAGAGACAAGAGAACCTCCAGAATACTTGTAAAGGACCCTAACGGGCCCGAACAGACTTATTATAGAATTAAATGCAAGACTGAGCCTATGTGTTCCAACAATAAAATCTATGTGTTCATATAGAACAGCCAAAGATAAACTGATTAGACAAATTATGAAATAAAGAGATGATTTGTTGAGAGATATAGCTGTTATTGTTAGTAAAGGCACTCAGCCAGTTAGCCAGCAATAGTACAGGATCTTATAGGATATTAAGTAAATATATGTTTAATATTAAGTGGGAGTTCTTCGGCATAAAGCTATAAGGGGAAATAATTGATATGGCCCATGCAACTGAGAAAACTAAGCTCACCTGAGCAGTTTTCCGGGGTTTAGTATTTGTAACATAGGTTAGACCTAGCTGGAGAAATAATTAGAGAAGGGCTTCAGCCCAGACCCATGAAATACTCTTTTTGTTAAAAGGAAACAACATTTATTAATTAGATATTCACCTCGTCGACAGCATGCTTTCTATTGCGTGTAAATATCTAGTCAATTAGTTTTAAGGATATCATTGATTGAATAATAGTTTGTAGCATTGTTAAGGTGACTTAAAGGACATAGCGTTCTGATATTGTAAAGGGTGATATAAATACCGGTTGATTTAGTAATTGTGTTCAGTATTATAAAAGGGATTTAAGAACGCGGATCGAGTAATTGTTTACTAGTATGGGCATGGTGATGTACATACATATGTGTTTATTAACCGTGTCTAATATGATTAGGGGGATTTAATCCCATGTAAAGGAATAAGTGTTTCTGATATTGTTAGGGTGATTAATGGACGTATGGAGAGATAGTTATGGTATAGTTTTGTCAACCATTGTGAATATAGTGATGTGCCTTTGGCTCGAAGTCGAAGTGAGTCAAAACTCTGAATAGCGATTGTCCAGATAGGTAGTGATGGAAATGTAACAATTCCGAAGTGCAATCTATACTGGGCCGTCGTAGGTATTCAACTAATAGTTTGAACTCATCTTGACCCGAACAGTGAATCAATTGCTATGCGGATTACGGTTACCATGGGATTTTGTTAAATACATATGCGAACACTCAAACAAATGTCGAATTATTCCTACCCTAGTAGAGCAGTGAATTAAAAAATATATACTACTGTAATAATACAAATATTGTTAATAATAATAATAATAACAATAATATTTAATATTTAAGTCAGAACAACACGGAAAGCAATTATTATGTTCCTTCCAACAACCAACCATACTCCTAAAATCGATTAATGAAATTTACAAACACATGTGGCAGTCCGTGGATTCGAACCTAGGATGCTCACACCGAAAATCAACACCTTATACATCGCACCACGAAGACAGTTAAATACAGATGTTGAATAAAGATAACATAACCAGATAACAAGAACAAAGAAAAGCAAATGTAAGAGGTGTGAAGTTGAAGAGAAAATCGTGAATGAAGACAGGCGAACAAATAATAATAATAATAATAATAATAATAATACTACTAATAAATATGAGAACAAAAGTAAAATAGCCAGAATTTAAAAGTATATTATAAAAATAATACACCCACACACTGAACACAGCATCTTAATTAAAGGTGGCGCGATGATAGGTGTGAAGTTGAAGAGAAATTCGTGATTGAAGACGAACAAAAGAGAAGCGAAGACATCACATTAAGGGAGGGTGGGTGGATTTATTGGCTCATTTATATATATTTGTATATGTTTTTTAGTTTCCTACCTAGACCTCTATCAAAATATAAACAAAACATTCCCCAAGACCTTCCTTCAAGTTATTTTGTACATTTTTCGATAGAAACATTTCCCCCTTAAATAAAAGGCTCGCTATCGCTAGCCAGGACAAAAGTCTACACCTAAATAACACAAACAGTTTTAATATTGAAAACACAAAAATGGGGCGAAATGTCTTAAAATTGCCAAACTATGAGCCGAACATCATAATATCTGAAAACTAATGGGGCAAGGCATGAGGAAGAAGGGGGACCAGACAAACGACCCATCTCCCCTTAAACATAGTAATCAAGATGAGGACAAAAATAGCAAGGCCAAAAAATAAAGCATCTTTAATACAAACAAAAACGTAACAAAGAATCTTAGAGAAAGGTGGCTCGATGATAGAGGTGTGTGAAGTGGAACAAAACATCTTGAATGAAGACAAACGAACAAATCAAAATAAATCGTAGTAATACACATACAAAAAAACGAAACAGGGACAGGAAATACAGCATATACAAATAATGAATGAATAAAACAGAGAACAAATAATCTTAAAGAAAGGTGGCTCGATGATAAAGGGGTGTGAAGTTGAAGACAAAATCGTGAATGGAGATAAACCAGCATATCAAATAAATAAGAAGAAACAAAAGGTGTATGTTGCCTTTATGGACTTGAAGAAGGCCTATGACAGAGTGGATAGAGAAGGTTTGTGGAAAGTACTTAGAATATACGGAGTAGAGGGCAAGTTGCTGAAAGCAGTGAAGAGCATGTATGAGGGTGCAAAGGCGGCAGTACGTGTGGAGAGTGAGCAGAGCGAGTTCTTTGACCTGAATGTTGGTTTGAAACAGGGGTGTGTGATGTCCCCGTGGTTGTTTACTGTATATATGGATGGAGTCATGAAAGAAATACTATCAAGAGCAGTGGATGTTGGTGTATCGCTGAAAAGGGAGGGAATTGAGTGGAAGCTACCTGTTTGCGGATGATACAGTTCTGATGAGTGATAATGAATGGGAGGTGCAGGGTCTGGTAAATGAGTTTGGAACAGTGTGCGAAAAACGGAATTTGAAGTTAAAAGCGGGGAAGAGCCAGGTTATGGTCTTCGAAAGGGGTGAAGTCACAGAGTGTGAGGTGAAGCTGAACGGTCAGGCTATGGAGATCGTCAACTCTTTTAAGTATCTGGCCAGTGTGTTGAGTAAAGATGGGACTATGGATGAAGAAGTGCGGGAGAGGGTACAACAGGGGAAGAGGGTTGTAGGAACGCTAAAAGCAGTAACAAGAAATAGGGTGGTCAGCATGGAAGTGAAGAAGTCCTTGCATGACAGTGTGGTAATCCCGACACTGACTTACGGAAGCGAAGCATGGACGTTGGTTGAGAGACTCAGACCAAGAGTGAGAGCAGTGGAAATGAATGACTTAAGGAGTGTGTGCGGAGTTACATGGAGGGATAGACAGACTAATGAGGAAGTAAGAAGGAGGTGTGGTGTGGAGGTAGATGTGCTTGAAAGTGTGAAAAGGAACAACTTGAGATGGTTCGGCCATATGGAACGTATGGAAAGCGAGAGAATGACTAAGAGGGTGTATGAGAGCGAGGTGGAGGGACAGAGAGGGAGAGGTAGACCGAATGAGAGGTGGAAGGATGGAGTGAGGAAGTACATGAACGAAGGCGGTGCTGGTTGGGGGAGGGGCATCGACTGACTGGGGACAGAGGTGCATGGGGGCGGTTCGTTCGTGGCCACACCTTCGGGGATCACGGCGTCAGGCAATAGATAGATAGATAGATCAAATAAAACATAGCAATAAATAGTAATACAGATTAGAACAAAAGTAACAAGGGAGGAAAATAAAAAGTATATCCTATCAAAACCCTGAGCAAATAATCTTAGAGAAAGGTGGAGCGATGATAGAAGTGTGAAGCTGAAGAGAACATCGTGAATGAAGTAGTACGAACCAATAACAAAATAAAACTTAGTAATACAGCTGAGGAGAAAAGTAACAAGGGCATAATGAAAACAATAAAACAGGGAACAAATCATCTTAGAGAAAGATTTAGCGATAATAGAGGTGTGAAGTTGTCAAGAGGGAGTGAACGTGAGCAGAAGAGTTTAGATGGAGAAGATTACAGGCTCCCAGAGAGAGATGAAGAGTGGGGGGCGGACGGCACTAATGATAAAGAGGGGGTATTGGTTGTAGGGTTTTATGAACCCCCTTCTCCCTCATCATTAGCCCCATTAGTTATGAGATTTTAAGACGCTCACTACATTAGTTTGACGATGTTGAAACCTTTCGTTCCATTTTATGTCAATATTACCACCTTTAGTGCGTTTTAGGTGACGAGTTTTTATTGGCGAGCAATAGCGAGCCTGCAATATAGGAGAAACTGGCCTTTGGGCCGGACATTTTTCGACAGAAAAATTTAAAAATTTATCTTGAGAGTGCTTTTTAGAGCTTGATGGAAACCTAGCGAGGAAACTAAAAAAATAAATGATTGAATAAATAGAGATGAAGAGTATGGGGCGGATGGGACGAACGCTAAAGTGGGCCCAAAGATCCTAAATCCCCTGTAGTAAGTAGATGATAGACACATACTGGTTGGTTTAAGTTCCTATACGAATGCTATTGTGGGGGCGTCCTACCGTACCCTGTGGTAAAACGCATGACATCTTAAGCAGGTAACATAATATGAAAGCATTTTCCCTCATCATTTATCCTCAGCACTGGTCTGGCAGCTTAGGTGGTAAACATCTGCAATATTTCGGTCATCTAGGCTCGATCATCTACCATCAGTTTAGTTTCCCATACCAGTGTAAAATCTTCCAGAAATGTTGCCAGAAAAATGTCGATCATCGAATGTTGACTATAAAAGCTCTCGTGTGATACAAGCTTTATTGACACCTGCTCATATGTACAGATGTATTAAACCCCATAGATGAATATTGTGTGAGACGGCTGGAACGAATGTTGAAATGGACCCAAACATCCTATATAGAGTAAGTAATGTTCGACAGCTGAGGTCAGTTTATTATATGTGAATGAGAGAGACAAAAGGCAAAGCTTCATGTAACAAGTGTTCCCCAAGGTTAACAGAGTGATAGCAAGCCAAGACACAAGGTACGTTAGAGGTAATTTAGGTGTGTTTGAAAGAAGTGTGGTTCTTGTTAAGTGTAGTTAAATGAATAGGAGGAGGAGAGGTTTGGGAGAACTAGCTGGATTACTCTTTGTGTAGGTGAGGCATAAAGAGAAACAGTGGAGGAAGCCAAGCAAATGAAACTCCTTATCATATTCATATGTGGCCAACCTGGGTATCTGTCCTGCTTGATTGGGGTCTACAATCTCCTTGAAGTAACAGGGTCTGGCCAACATAAGCCAAAACCCATCAAGTACCTGCTCCCGTCTCACGGAGAGAATCAGAACATGCAATGCCGCATTGCTACTATAAAATGAAGAGCACGCTGAAACAATTATCCCCACCTCTAGGCGAAAGGTAAACAGTACCACGGTACCATCGCGGGCCAAAAATGCGCCGCTCCCCAGTCATCACGGCATCTACATACCTGGGCAAAACGAGCCGCTTCCCATTCATCGGAACATTTCCCTACCTAAGCCAGATTTAGACTACAGCGAGATGTTTATGGAAATGCGTCACCAACCCCCTCAATTTTCTAATTTCCATCCTGACCATTAAAAGCACAACTACATCAGCTAAGGGAACATACAAGTAGAATTCTCCTATTCCCCTTCCTCACAAGGCCTCTCCACATCACGCACAAATTACCTGTCTGCAGCCAAAACAGAAATCCATTTATCATCAAACCAATAAGGCATCTCCAAACATCAAACCAAATTCACGGACAGAGAATATCCACACCATCACAAAGGTATCCTCCACATAATTTTAGAACCCATAAAAACTTTATGATAAATAAAAAAAATATATAACTCATGCCTTTCATATTCCGAAAAGCCAAACCTGTAACCCTAATTGGAAACGGAATATGACCTACTCGTGCCAAGAGTTAGGTAGGCAAAATCAAGATTACTTTAGGGTACCTCTCTCTTCTATGGCGAACGTGCTTAATAGATAATACTTGATTCGGAGAAATACTTCCGTAGGGGCATTGCCAATCATCCCCTTAAAACGTATAAATAAACCATCTAGGACGATGCAGTGTAAACATAGTGCTTAGTGATCCCAAAGAAGTGCAGTGTGAGAATGCGAGAGAGTGCATCATCTAGTCTGAGCGTGTGAAGAAGATGTCCCCTGGTGTCAACAGGGTTGGACAACTAACGCAGCCACCACGTGTCGCCCAATCCTCTCCCAGGCTCCTATTTCTCTACTTGAAACCTTTAAGTGACTCTTGTTTTATTAAGTGTTATGGTGATTATTAGCAAGGGTAAACAAGATATGTTAAGGTTCACTGTAACGTAATATTAGAGATTGTCGATTCTCTTCTTCTCCTAGCCGTCGTCCCTCGATTCTAGAGAACCGAACACACCCCTATACGTGGAATTAATATGTATATAATTCTTGGAAGAGAGGTTCCTATATTCTGGATGAGAATCATACATATCTTCATTCGGGAATATATACATGCACCTTATACGCAAATTCCAGTGAACACTTATTCAGATCTTGTTATACTGTATGTAGTATTATTAGCTGGGTACGTGATTGCATATATAATTTGTTCACAGTGTGCTTACGATTCAGTCTCCTAGTTTGACTATTATAAATATTACGCTTCATGATTTAAAACTCATGTTAATCACTGTTTGAGTTGGTGACCGGTCAACTCAACCAGTAGACCAATTCAACCAGTAGCTCTCAACCAGTACCAAATCAACCAATACGGTTAGGTTAGGTTAGGTTTGGTTAGTACTATATTTTGGCACTAGTTTGGTTGGTCTGGGTTAATTTGGCACTGGTTGAGAGCTACTGGTTGAAATGGTCTACTGATTGAGATGACATGGAACCGTTTGAGTTAATTATAAACTCCTATCGTTCACGTCGCATTAACTTCTCATCCGATGAGAATCTAAGTCACGCATACTGACTATTGTATTTATTTACCTTATTATTGAATTTATATTCATTATTGGGACTCTGTCAGTTGTTTGAGATGTATCTCTTCTATCCGTTGAATTAATGTAAAGGTTATTCGCCTTTCACTTAATATCCTAATTTCTATAAAACCTCATCACTGTGCGGATGCCTCCGCAGTAACCTTTATTTACCTCTCTCTGCAAGATACATCGCGGTTGTCAGTTTACCATTAGGATATTATTTATTGTTTTGAGACTAACATCTCTGTGTCTACTTATGTTGTGATTAATATAATAACATTGTATTTATTCATATGTACTATTTTATGATCTTATTTTGTGTATTCCTGAAGTTGTATTGATCAGGATTATTTATATTCATTCCATTATTTATGTATGATTTGATCGCAAAGCTCATCACTATATATGAGATTCGGTCCATTTAATATTTAGTCTATAATTGTACCCTAGCTACTAAGAAATAAAACTTGTGAACCTCAATTGTGTATTCTGTGTCCATTGATTATGATTGTTGTGTGATTTATAATATTGAAGTGAGTTGTGTACCAGTTGAATATCTACAGTTCCCATCTTTTCCTTAGGTGGAAAAAGGAACTACTATGAAGCGAGTTAAATTATAACGTCGCATAACACTCCTTGTCCATCTTGCCCATCAATTATAACGTCGCATAACACTCCTTGTCCATCTTGCCCATCAATTTTCAGATTGGCCACATAAGTTATGTTCCTCGTCGTGATCGTATGTATGAAAGTAACATAGTATGAATGAATTGCAAGTGTGGTTCCTTTTAAATAATAGTATGAATGAATTGCAAGTGTGGTTCCTTTTAAATAATAGTATGAATGAATTGCAAGTGTGGTTCCTTTTAAATAATAGTATGAATGAATTGCAAGTGTGGTTCCTTTTAAATAATAGTATGAATGAATTGCAAGTGTGGTTCCTTAATAAACGGTGTGAATGAATTGCAAGTGTGGTTCCTTAATAAACGGTGTGAATGAATTGCAAGTGTGGTTCCTTAATAAACAGTGTGAATGAATTGCAAGTGTGGTTCCTTTTAAATAATAGTATGAATGAATTGCAAGTGTGGTTCCTTTTAAATAATAGTATGAATGAATTGCAAGTGTGGTTTCTATAAATTAGTGTGAATGAATTGCAAGTGTGGTTCCTTTTAAATAATAGTATGAATGAATTGCAAGTGTGGTTCCTTTTAAATAATAGTATGAATGAATTGCAAGTGTGTTTCCTTTTAAATAATAGTATGAATGAATTGCAAGTGTGGTTCCTTTTAAATAATAGTATGAATGAATTGCAAGTGTGGTTCCTTTTAAATAATAGTATGAATGAAGTGCAAGTGTGTTTCCTTTTAAATAATAGTATGAATGAATTGCAAGTGTGTTTCCTTTTAAATAATAGTATGAATGAATTGCAAGTGTGGTTCCTTTTAAATAATAGTATGAATGAATTGCAAGTGTGTTTCCTTTTAAATAATAGTATGAATGAATTGCAAGTGTGTTTCCTTTTAAATAATAGTATGAATGAATTGCAAGTGTGGTTCCTTTTAAATAATAGTATGAATGAATTGCAAGTGTGTTTCCTTTTAAATAATAGTTGAACAGTCAGTTTGGTTAAGCACTGCATGAGAAACAACACTCACAATTCAGTCATGTGCAATATATTTATATGTATGAAATCACAGAGAGGAACAATGCTTATGTTGGCAACTGCACATAGCTATTGCTAGCTTAAGGGGGGTAAAGCTTAGTTTTTGTTCTATTTGTTATTTATGTTTCTTAGTTTCCTCGCTAAACCTCCATGAACCTGTAACAAACAAACCCTAGACCCCCCTTCAAGATCAATAAACCCTAGACCCCCCTTCAAGATCAATAAACCCTAGACCCCCCTTCAAGATCAATAAACCCTAGACCACCCTTCAAGATCCCCTAGACCACCCTTCAAGATCCCCTAGACCACCCTTCAAGATCCCCTAGACCACCCTTCAAGATCCCCTAGACCACCCTTCAAGATCAATAAACCCTAGACCCCCCTTCAAGATCAATAAACCCTAGACCACCCTTCAAGATCAATAAACCCTAGACCCCCCTTCAAGATCAATAAACCCTAGACCCCCCTTCAAGATCAATAAACCCTAGACCCCCCTTCAAGATCAATAAACCCTAGACCCCCCTTCAAGAAAAAACCCTAGACCCCCCTTCAAGATCAATAAACCCTAGACCCCCCTTCAAGATCAATTTGTAAATGTTTCGGTAGAAAAATGTCCCGGCCAAAGGCTGGTTACTCTTAAAATTACAGGCTTGCTCTCGGTCGCCAGGAAAAAAAATCGACACCTAAATGGCACGAGAGGTCTTAATATTGACAAAGAAATGGGTCGTAAAGTCTGAAAATCGGCAAACTAGTTGGCCGAATGTCTTAAACTCTAAAACAAACAATTGGGCTAATCACGAGGGAGAAGGGGGGTCATAAAAACCAGCCCATCCCCCCTTAACCCTCTCCGACATATGACGTGATTTTGAGCCGATTAGGGATACTTTAAAGCCTTTGTTACCATCAGGGGTATTTAGAAACCTTTAGTTTAGTTACTTCAACCTCTGCAGTTGTCTTTGAGTTAGCTGTGGGCAGAAAACTAATTTTGGAGAGGTAATTATAAGAGTGAGAGATCTCTATTTCTTATTGCTAATCTGGCAACCTCTGCGTCATATATGAGTCTGAAGGGGTTAAAATCCCTTGGACCTGACAGTTACTACACCTACCATGCTTTATCATACTCTTAACTTCTTCTGTACCGGCAACGTGTTTTTCATTTCATTCTGGCTACTATTAGACGATTTTATCTAGTTTGAAAAGGGCCACCAGCAATTAACAGGATTCGAACTATCTCACTTAACCATTTTCACTAATACAGATCCTTCTTAAGCTGCACAAAGTCGTCTAAGTATAGCTAGAATAAAACTAAAATGACGTTGTCGGTACAGAATGGGTTAAGGGGAGGCACTTGGACCTTCTTCATCCTCATCTTTAGCCTCATTAGTTATGAGATTTTAAGACGTTTGCGCCATTAGCTTGGTGATCAGAAGATCTTTCGTTTCATCTATTTGGCAATATTAAGACCTTTCGAGCAATTTAGATGTCAATGGCGAGCGATAGCAAACTTGTGATGTAGTTGGAACCGGCCTTTGACCGAGAAATGTGTCTACAGACAAATTTTAACATTAACCTTGAAGGGGGGTCTTGGGGGTATTTTAACATTAACCTTGAAGGGGGTCTTGGGGGTATTTTAACATTAACCTTGAAGGGGGGTCTTGGGGGTATTTTAACATTAACCTTGAAGGGGGGTCTTGGGGGTATTTTAACATTAACCTTGAAGGGGGGTCTTGGGGGTATTTTAACATTAACCTTGAAGGGGGGTCTTGGGGGTATTTTAACATTAACCTTGAAGGGGGGTCTTGGGGGTATTTTAACATTAACCTTGAAGGGGGGTCTTGGGGGTATTTTTTGAAGGCTTAATGGAGGTCCAGGGAGCGAATTAACAACCTCCCCCATAACGTTTGCTTAGAAAAGTTAAATAGTTAGAGGGAGACTTTTTGTGACCAGAGACGGTTCAGTAAACGTTAACCGTGGCTGGTCAAGGATCGGCCAATAGTGCCTTGGCCAGTTTGGTGAACCATTATCAATGATGTATTTTAATACCAACTGGCTCAGGCTGTAGACCACAGTAAAGTTGTGTCCAATGGTTTTATTATGGGTTAAGATAAGCCAGAGTTATTACATTCCAAATATTTGTTTGTATTATTGTAATATATATATATGTACTGGTATATATACTGTATATATATATATATATATATATATATATATATATATATATATATATATATATATATATATATAATGAAGAGAACCACCAGGGCGTGATAGAAGAGCACGTTCATCTTGTTTATATGTATTGCAACGTTTCGGAGACACACTTACTCCATCATCAGGCAAATCTAAAAATAACAGATACACACACTTGTAAGAAAACACTAGTATCATAGTGAATTACAATAATTTCATAAAGCTTCTCCACATCCATCTATAGGAAGCCAACAAATACCAGCCCAACTACAAAATGTTCCTCCTTCATTTCAATTTCATACAAAAGAAATCTCATATCTACGCTAGTCACGAGAGCCTTCCTATTATGTTCAAATTACCTTAGCCTCGACTCTGAATTAAAATTCCTGAGAAAGACCCTTTTCGCCAATGGATTTAATACTAAATTCATCGACTCCTACATTGGTAAACAATTGCAACAGCTCCTCCATCCTAACGAACAACTCACCACAGTAAAGCGAGCTATATTGTATTTCCCTATTTCTTTCACGGGTAAAAATAGTTTCTCATTAAAGAACAACTTATTAAACTCCTCAATGAATTCTACCCTCAGATTAAATGAAGAGTTATTTTCAGACCTACGCAAACAATCAGTACTTTCTTCAAGTTCAAAGATATAATACCTAAAGAACTACATTCCTCTGTAGTCTACAAATATCAATGTCATTTTTGTAATGCAATGTATATAGGATGCACAAAACGTCAACTCGAGGTACGTATCTTTGAACACAAGGGTAAGTCGCTTAGAACAAACAAGCCATATTCTAATCCCTCGTATAGCTCCATACGTCAACATGCCCGAGACTTAAATCACCGCCTCCTCCAGGATAATTTCACAGTTCTCCAGTCGTGTCGATACAGAGAGGAACTCATGATAATGGAGTCCCAATAATCAGCGAAACTAAATCCTTCATTAGGTAGCAATGAAAAATCAACCGGCCTCTTCTGTTTTTAACATCTTCATAGAGTAATTTGTTGTGTTTCCGTATGCATAGTGTTTAGAAGTGTTGTGATTAACTTATAATGTTTGTGGTATTTATTATGTCATCTATGAATCTTTGTGTTTCTATATCACCAATTTACGATACATATTTAGGTTTACCATAGTCTTTCTTCATATTTTCATATTATGTAATTTTTCTTAGGCTTTATGACATTATTGTAATTCACTATGAAACTAGTGTTTTGCTTACAAGTGTGTGTATCTGTTATTTTTTAGATTTGCCTGATAATGGAGTAATTAAGTGTGTCTCCGAAACGTTGCAATACATATAGACGAGATGAATGTGTTCTTCTATCACGCCCTGGTGTTTCTCTTCATTATTCGCCTCTGCTTTCCACGGACTAGATCAATAGCTGATATATATATATATATATATATATATATATATATATATATATATATATATATATATATATATTATAATTATTTAAATTTGTTATTGTTCATACTAAATTACAGGTTCGCTATCGTTTGCCAGGAAAACAGCGACGCGTAAATGCCACGAAAAGTCTTGATATTGTCAAAAAACTGGGGCGAAAAGTCTTAAAATCGCCAAACTAATGAGGAGAAGCTCTTAAAATATCAAAAATAAATGATGCTAAACATGAGGGAGAAGAGTGTATAGAACAAAACAAATATCTCCGAAAAGTTTATTATTTATAATTTTCCGGAAAGGGTACATTTGTTGTAATGACCATACCATCAATCATGTTGTCTTTGTTATCCCTTACAGTACCGGTGACGTCTATTTTACTTTCAGCTACATGTAGACGATTGAATGAAGCTTAGGACAGATATATAGTAGCTAAAAGGATTAATTGAGATGGTCTGTAACCTTTTAACTGATATACATCCTTCCGAAGCTCAATAAAATCGGCAAATAGTTACGAGAACATAAAGTAAATATTGTCACCGGTATTGAATGGGTCAGACTCAAAACAGCCATTACTGGTGGTATATCACCGAGGAATAGCATTCTTACAATACAAGGTTACTTTTATCCCTGAATGATATACAGTATGTGTTTATATTTGCAAATGTCCATGGTCTCTAAACACGAATAGGATAAAACTTCTAGTAAAGTAAATTTTCTAGTACATTACATTTACTTCAAGGACAGTTTTATGTCACGGCATTGCATAATATTTTAAACGTCGTTCTTATCACCAATAACTCCCCAAATTAAATTAGGTTTTAAGAAAATCATATACATAACAAAAACAAATCCCAAATAATCTCATAGCTTATAGTGAATTCCGTACACAAACATTCTCCCAAATAATCTTAATGCATTCAGTACCGGTGACGTCCATTTCATTATATTCTGGTAACTGTTAATCATTTGTTTTCAGCTTTATGAAGAACGTCTACCTATTAAAAGGCTACATACTATCTCGATTAACCCTTGTAGCTATCATATACCCTTCCGAAGCTTCATATAATCGTCTAAATGTAACCACAATATATACAAAGGGTTAAATGTAACCACAATATATACAAAGGGTTAAATGTAACCACAATATATACAAAGGGTTAAATGTAACCACAATATATTCAAAGGGTTAAATGTAACCACAATATAAACAAAGGGTTAAATGTAACCACAATATATACAAAGGGTTAAATGTAACCACAATATATACAAAGGGTTAAATGTAACCACAATATATACAAAGGGTTAAATGTAACCACAAATATATACAAAGGGTTAAATGTAACCACAATATATACAAAGGGTTAAATGTAACCACAATATATACAAAGGGTTAAATGTAACCACAATATATACAAAGGGTTAAATGTAACCACAATATATACAAAGGGTTAAATGTAACCACAATATATACAAAGGGTTAAATGTAACCACAATATATACAAAGGGTTAAATGTAACCACAATATATACAAAGGGTTAAATGTAACACAATATATACAAAGGGTTAAATGTAACCACAATATATACAAAGGGTTAAATGTAACCACAATATATACAAAGGGTTAAATGTAACCACAATATATACAAAGGGTTAAATGTAACCACAATATATACAAAGGGTTAAATGTAACCACAATATATACAAAGGGTTAAATGTAACCACAATATATACAAAGGGTTAAATGTAACCACAATATATACAAAGGGTTAAATGTAACCACAATATATTCAAAGGGTTAAATGTAACCACAATATATACAAAGGGTTAAATGTAACCACAATATATACAAAGGGTTAAATGTAACCACAATATATACAAAGGGTTAAATGTAACCACAATATATACAAAGGGTTAAATGTAACCACAATATATACAAAGGGTTAAATGTAACCACAATATATACAAAGGGTTAAATGTAACCACAATATATACAAAGGGTTAAAACTGATAGTAAATTCCAAATACAATTATTCTCTCAAATAATCTTGTAACTTATAGTGTATTCAAAACGCTAACACACTCCACCTCGAAACCTGTTTATGTTACTCAGACATTAGGGGCAGATTAATGTTAACCCCTTCACCACCATTACGTAATATCCATCATATTTCGGTTACCATTAGACGTTTTGCTTCAGTACATAATCTATCTATAAGACTCAAGTGGGTAAATATCATTTAGTTTTAACCAGAATCAAAACTAAAAAGGCGTCATGGTGCTGAAGGGGTTAAGTTTTTTTTCGGACACCCTGCTCCCTCATGTTTAGCCCCACAAGTTTTGATATTTTAAGACGTTCGCCCCATTATGTTGGCGATTAACAGATGTCTTGCCCAAATTCATTCAATTGTACAACCTTTTGTGTCACTTAGGTGAACACATTTTCCTGACGAGAGATAGCGAGCCTGTAATTTAGGAGGGACGGCTCATTTTTTGAAGCTTGAAAGTCTAGGAAGCACACTGGAAAAAAAAAAAAAATATATATATATATATATATATATATATATATATATATATATATATATATATATATATATCAAAACACGAATCGACGAGCATCTAGGTCAGTCTAGCAGAACTGTTCGTAAGATGAAGACCCTCTCCCACTCGGCAGTACGTGATCACTGTAAAGTATGTAAAGTCATACCAAATCGAGAGCATTTCTCTATAATTGATAGTTGTCCAGGGGATAGTATTAGAATTCTAGAATCCCTGTATAATAAGAAACTTAACCCCCAGTTGAACAATACTGTGTCCTCTTTTCCCTTAAATGTTGCATAGCTTTTCGGGTGGCATTAGTCTGTCCATGTATGTCCTGTGGTAGAGTAACTTTAAACGTGGTTGTAATGAATTATTGATTTATTAGCCGAATTAAAACTTTATATTGATAGTCATTTTAAATGTTGTCTGTGTTATAAGTTTTAGTTAGTGCGTATCTTTTTTCTGACTGAACATTTGATAGATGTATTTAAGTCGTGATTGAAAGCTCAATTTCACCTGTAGAGGCGGAATTTACACTTGATATTGTTAGGTGGTTTATGTAATAATGTTTTAGCATAGACTGATCGATGCATTTGGCTGCACTCATGCAAATACGTAATTGAGAATGGTTAGTGATTTATCTGCATAATTAACTGATCTTTTATTTATATCAATGTAAAAAAATATCCTTTTTTCTTTTTTCTTTTAATGAACTAATTTTTACTAATTTGAACAAATTTTCCATAGATTTACACTGATGATGACATAACACAAGTGTCGAAACGTCTGGTACCAATAAAGCAAAATGATCCTCGTCACGGCCTTCATTGTCCTGTTTCTGTTGAAGCTACGATTCCCCAAGAATGTTCCTGTTTCTCAACTTATATGTAATACAAGTATACAGTATAATAACCCACTCCTTAACATTATAAGTGTTTCTATGTTGAATGGTTGTACCCTCCTCTCTATAGTCTATAGGTTATGTCATCGCCCGGAGAGTCTGCAACGCTTTTTCGGGGCTTTCATCCGTTTGATATTACAGTATTTAACCCGTTCAGTACATTTTTATATGATTTCAGCTCCATGTAGATAATTTGTATATAGCTTCGGAAGGATATAAATTATGGTATAAAAAGGCTTAATTGAGATAGTCTGCAACCATATAATGTGTAGACGTTCTTCCTAAGCTGAATATAATCATCTTATAGTTGCTAGGATATTATTAAAGTGACGTCGCCGGTACAGAAGGGGTTAACGGTGATTCTGTATGTGTCCATAAGGAGCATTATGATGGTTATGATCAAACCAACAGTCTCAATGTCAAAGGAAATATATTTGGTAAAGGTAGCGCCAGCGAACTTGACCCTTTAACGTCTTATAACTCGAATTGAATGAAAGCAATCGGGCTGATGTTTCTATCATTTGGGAAGAGTCCACCAGGAAATAGGTGTGGATATTTACAGCCAGTTTGCTCCAGGCCCTTTTGAGTTACAGAGAGGTTAGGGATCAAGATTATTGTCAAGTTCGTTGGCGCTACCTATAGTATATAATTATTGTTCTAGAGGTTGTAAAGCATGAAATAATTCTTATGCAATTACAATCTAACCACTTGAGGATTTTGACACGTGTTGACAGTTTATTCTGGTTATTAGTAGACGATTTTATTCAGATTAGGAAGGTTGCATGGAAGTCAAAGGGTTAATTGAGATAGTCTTTACCCTTTTGATACCCAGTGATCCTTCTTAAGATTTTATTTGTCTATGTGGTTGAGGGAGACAAGAGGCAAAACTGCCTGTGACGAGTACCTCCCCCAGAGTTAAAAGAGTGACAGAGCCAAAATCAAGGAACTTTCGAGCCAAAATGTCTACACACGGTGCTTGAAATAACGTAAGTCATAGGATGAGGGAAAGATGGATTCAGGGAGAGTTCCAGAGTTGAGCTGTTGAATAGAAGGATGATTGGAAGTAACGTTTCACTCTTGAGTTGGAGAGTTGTACAGAGTAGGGCTGGGATTGTGTTGCAAGACGGGTACTATGTACCCTACGTAGAGGAGGTGGTATGCACTAAGAGAGCTCTGAGGAACACTGATTATTGTAGTAGCGATAGAATAGCGAGAGAGATGCAACATTCCGGTGAAGAGAGAGAGATTGCAGAGAGTCGGTGAGTGGACGGGAGTTAACCTGTACTGTACCGTAGGATACAGTAATAAAAGTCCCCAGCAGTCCCAAGCAATGTGGCAAAACGGGCAGGAGAGGCCACCTATCCACCTCCAAAAAAGAGGCAACACTGGCTCTTGTCACCCTTCAGTGGGTCTAATGTAAGCTGAGAAGTGTTACCAACACGGGAGCAGTGCTCAAAAGGTCGTGGTAGCTGGTACAGAGTTGTACAGGCAGTTACAAGGCAAGTACATTACTGACGTATATATACGACTCTGGGAGTGGGGAGTTACTCATCTATTGACGTATATATACGGTGTTGCGATTGGAGGGGTTAATGATACAAAAGGCTTTCCTTTGTCTAGAAGTGCTGTGTGAGAGGATCCTCCCATCACATGTGTACAATACTCAATACAAGGATGCACTGTGCCCCTGTACAGAGCAAGAAGCTGAGCAGGGGTAAAGAACCCCTCGAGGCGGTTGAGCACACCCAGCTTCTGGGAAGACTGGTAATATGGTCCTTCCAAGAGAGAGCAGAAGAAAAAGAGACACCAAGAATAGTGAGAGAAGATGAAGGGTAGATTTTTGTATTGGTGAAGAATAAGGGAAGGTCCGCTGGGAGTTCACGGCGGCTAGATAGATGGAGAAATTGGGCTTTGGAAGCAATAAAGGTAATAAGGTTTTCTCTGCCCCAATTGGAGATGGCAGTTAGATCAGAAGATAAGTGTGTTATGGCTTCATTACGTTTGCTTTGAAGGTATTGCTGGCTGGGGTGTTCTGGGAAACTAATTGAATAGTGTAAGGTAGAGTCGTCTACATATGAATGGATAGGACTGGAGGTACAGTTGAGAAGATCATTTATGAAAATTAGAAAGAAAATAGGAGATAGGACAGAGCCCTGAGGAACATCGGAGTTGATAGGATGACGAGGTGAACGATGGTCGTCCACAACCGCAGGTATGGACCGACCGGAAAGGAAATTAGAGACAAAGGCATAAATGGAGGGATAAAAACCGAAGGAGGGTTGTTTAGAAATTAAAGGTTTGCGCCAGACTCTATCGAAGGCCTTCAATATGTCTAACGCAATGGACAAGATCTCACCGAAGTCCCAAAAGGAGGATGACCAAGAGATAGTAAGATGTGAAAGATGATCACCAGTAGAGCGACCCTTAAGGAAGCCATACTAGCGATCTTAATAAATTAGGAAGTAAGAGTAGTTTTAAAAACTTTAGAGATACAAGAGATGAGAACAATTCGACGATAGTTGGAAGGTTGAGAGTGGTCACCCTTCTTTGGGACAGGTTGAATGAGAGCAAACTTCCAGCACGAAGGGAAGACGTTAGAAGAGAGACAGAGACGAAAGAGTTTGCCTAGGCAGAGAGTCAGCACGGAAGCACAGCTTTTGAGTACAACAGGAGGAACACGATCCGGACCGTATGCCTTCTTAGTATCAAGCCCAGAGAGGGTAGAAAGTACATCTTTAGCACTCAACGAGCGGCCTAGGCGGTATTTGACCGTGCCGCCCAGCGTTTTTTTTTTACCATAAATGGGGTTGTTTCCGTGCTCTTTTTCATGCATAAACAAGAGCCAGAGTGTAATACATGTATGTATCCCTGAAAGGGCGTTAATTGACCTTTCCAGTGACACCTGAACCATCCTTCTACGATCACTGGTTGTCTTGCAACGATCGTGCAACCGAAGGGCAAAATCGCTAAAATACGATCATTTCGTTATATAATTACGTGTGTAGCGAGGGAGTGAGGGTGGATGTATGTGGAGTACATCTCAGTCGGTCCACGGCTGCCGTGGCGAGCGGTCATAAGGTAACCCATGCTCCTCCCGTCGCTCGTCTCTCTCTCAGAGCCAATATTGCGCCAAAAATGCACACAGACTAAAGTCCGCCACCGCCACATAGTCCAAGTTTTTCGATACGGACTTAAGTCCGCCCCCGATGGTTAGGGGTTAGAAGAGATTAGGATATTAGAGATAAGTAGGAGATAGGAGGGTGGAGAGGGAGGAATAGCACCGGAATCATCCAAGGTTGAGTTTCTAGCGAAAATTTGAGCGAAGAGTTCAGCTTTGTCAGAGGAAGAAGTGATGGTTGTGCCATCAGAGTGAAAAAGGGGAGAGAAAGAAGAGGAAGAAAAATTGTTGGATAGGTTTTTGGCTAGATGCCAGAAATCTTGGAAAGAGCAAGAGTTGGATAGTTCAGTGCATTTATTGTTGATGAAAGAGTGTTTGGCAAGTCGAAGAAAATATTTGGCTTGATTCCGGGCAGAAACATAGACAAAATGAGATTGTTGAGTTTTAAGGCTGTACTGTTTAAATGCTTCCTCCTTGTTGTGGACAGCAGTAGAACAAGTGTGAGTAAACCATTTTTTGTTTTAATTAATCTGAAAGAAACAAGATGGAATGTATGCCTCCATGCCCGATAGGATTACCTTGGTAATGCGTTCAGCACTTTCCGAAGGTCCCCGGCCATGGAAGCAAGAATCAATTCATTGGAAATCAAAGAAGTATTGCTGGAGAGCCTCCCAGTCGGCAGCGCCAAAGTGCCACAAGCGCTGCCGGCTAGGAGGATTGGGTGACCGTACTGAAGAGATAGGACAGGTGACAGAGATAAGTTAATGGTCGGAGGAGCCCAAAGGAAAGAAAAGATCGACAGTATAAGAAGAAGGGTTAGAAGTGAGAAACATGTCAAGAATGGTTGGCTGATCTCCAAAGCAATCCGGGATACAGGTTGGTTGCTGAACTAACTGCTCTAGGTCATTTAGGATAGAAAAGACGTAGGCTTGTTCACCAGGTTGGTCAGTAGTGTGAGCGGAGAGCCATTGGCGGTGGTGAACGTTGAAATCTCCTAAGATGGAGATTTCTGAGAAAGGAGAAATGGATAGAATGTGTACCACTTTAGAGTTTAGATAGTCAAAGACTTTGGGAAAGTCGGTAGAGTTAGGGGAAAGATGGACAGCACAGAAATATTTAGTATTAGAATGATAGGATAGTTTGAGCCATAAATTTGATAATTCAGAGTAGTCGAAATCGGGAACACTAGAGCAAGTGAGTTTGTTGTGCACATATGCACAACATCCGCCTTTGGCTTTGAAACTAGGATAGAGAAAGTAGGAGGATACAGAGAAGGGGCTGCCGGCAGTTGCTTCAGACACCTGCATTTCGGTGAGGAAAAGAAGATCAGGTTTGTAGGAGGAGAGATGGTGTTCTACAGAGTGAAAATTAGAGGAAAGTCTGCGAATGTTGCAAAAGTTGATAGTTAAGTGTACTTCACACAGTCAGGAATGCGAGCTAGAATCACTAGGAGTAGCTGAATATTCGGATTCCTAGGCCTATTCGCGGTGAAAATCGATGACTCCTAGTGACTCTAGCGATATCCTAGTGATTCCTGTTAGACTCCCAGTGACTCCAAACCAGTCCCGGCCGATTGGCCCTGTCCGACAAAATGTTCACCGTGTTTAAAGTTCTCGCCGCGAATCGAACCATTCCCAGTGACTCCCAGTGATTCCCCAGTGACTCCCAGTGAGTCCTTGTGATTCTGGTGAGAACTGAAACTGAAACCGAAACCTGTCCGCGAATCAGATACGAATCACTGAGAATCACCAGGACTCACTGGGAATCAACTGGGAGTCACTGGGAATGGTCCGATTTGTGGCGAGAACTTTAACCCTTTACGAGCGGCCTATGCGGTTTATGTATATGTACCGCCCAGCGGGGTGTTTTTAGCCAAAATAGGGCTGTTTACGTGATCATTTACATGCCTAAATAAGACCCAGAACGTAAAACAAGTATCTATCCCTGAAAGGGCATAAACAGAACTTTCGAATGACACCATAACGATCCTTTTATGATGGCTAGTTTTCTTGCAATAACCGTGCAACGCGAGTGCAAAAAGCAGGTAATTAGCCACTTTCCCGATACAATTCCGTATATAGCGAGTGAGAGAGGTAGGAGGGAGGTGAGATTCGTGTTAGTAGGTTCGCCGCGGTGGTCTGGAGCAGTCATACACTCGCTACTCTCCTGCCACCACTTGTCTCTCTCTCTCAGCAACATTACGTGCTGAAATTGCCACTCGAGTTATGTCGAGCGCCGCCACATAGTCCAGCTTTATTTAACTCGACTTAAGTTGCGCGCCGACTTTTAGGGGTTAAACACGGTGAACATTTTGTCGGACAGGGCCAATCGCCCGCGAGTGGTTTGGAGTCACTGGGAGTTTAACAGGAATCACTAGGATATCACTAGATTCACTAGGAGTCATCGATTTTTCACCGCGAATAGGCCCAGGAATCCGAATTTCCAGCTACTCCTAGTGATTCTAGCTCGCATTCCTGACTGTGTGAAGTACCCTTTCATAAATATATTAGTCATATAAACCTGTAATATTTCTCACGTGAAAGTACAATATACAGTATACGGGTAGTTAACTTTTCTCGGTCAAACATTATAAATAGGCCTAGTATTAACCTGTGTAAGTACAATTTCCCACATGACATTGTATTCACCCAGTGATTGTGTGTAGAGAAGGAAAGTATGGTAGTTGAGGTAATTAATAATGTGAACAATGTATGGTCAATGTTACAATACCCTACTTGTAGTCTACAAGTTCTGCAACTCCCCTTACCTAACATAACGAGAGTGGTGGATACGTGTTTGTATGTGTTTTGAAATGTCAAGTTCGCTTGGTGGTGGAGAGTGGACTTGTGGATTACTACTTCGAGGGGCGTTGTAGTCGCCGGGGTAGACTTTGAGCCAGCGTAATCATGGCTTGGTTGTTTAGGGGCCGTTGTAGTCGCCGGTTAATAATCTAGAATTTCTGCAACTCACCTGACCTAACCTAAGCAAACTAACACAACCTATAAGTGTTACCTATTTTAGGTAATTGTATGAAATATTACAGAACTCTGTAACGAATGAAAACAAGAAGGTGGGATGGATTAACCCTTAAAGATCGGGGCCCGACTTAAGTCCGAATCGAGAAAATTGGACTAAATGGCAGGGCCCGACTAAAGTCCGTGGGTGTATTCCCGCCCTAATTTAGGTGGAAAGCGAAACCTGGTGGTCAGGTGGTGTACTACAAGGTCCAACCCACACATCCCCACTGCGTGACCGTGACTCAGTAACCCTCAAGCAGCCGTAATGGAAGGTCAAGATTTGCCCGTGTCCGATTCGGTGGCCACCACCCTACTCATCACGCCCGGCTCACCACCCAGGAACTAGATATCATGCTGAACTCTTCAGATCTTTCTAATGGGCTGTTGAATGAAACCATGGAAGGTCTGGCTGAGAGTTTTGGTAGTGTGGATGACTCGGAAGACGAAAATATGCCGATCATAGGCTTTCAACCCAAGCATAATTTGCGTGGGGTGGATGTTGTGGTTGATGTTGCACAGACCGTTGAGCAAAATGGAGACGTTCCTGACAAAGAACATACTGGTGTGGGTGTTGGTAAGTACAATTTACATTTTATAATTGCTTGAAAGTTCGATTGCAAGCATTTTATCACCTTACGAGCGGGTGGTGGTGTATATTTCACTGTGCCACCCAGCGTTTTTTTTTTAACCATAAATGGGGTTGTTTCCGTGCTCTTTTTCATGCATAAACAAGACCCAGAGCGTAATACAAGTATGTATCCCTGAAAGGGCGTAAATTGAGCTTTCGAATGACACCCGAACCATCCTTCTACGATCACTGGTTGTCTTGCAACAATCGTGCAACCGAAGGGCAAAATCGCTAAAATACGGTAATTTCTTTATATAATTACGTATGTAGCGAGGGAGTGAGGGTGGATGTAAGTGGAGTACATCTCAGTTGGTCCACGGCGGCCGTGGCGAGCGGTCATGAGAAGATTGTGGTCTACAATATACCTTTTTATAATTGCATGTGACCTTGTAATTGCTTGAAAGTTTGATTGCAAGCATTTTATAGCGTATTATTTTCAGGCGTTCAGTAAATTTCTTACGGTAATACAAACAACGAAAGATTGAATATTTGTGCTTGGCATTATATGATTGTAGGGAACATATGTACCGTATATATTATTTTATCATATATATGATACATATGTAAAACAATTATATTATCACGATACTCTCTCTCTCTCTCTTCCTCTCCACCTACCACAAGTCCGCATTGCTAGATAGCGGGAAGAGGAGATACCTGCAGGACCGTGTCACAGGCAACAGGACTGTAGTTGTTATCTCCAAACCTGACGCTGTCCTGGAGTATAATGTGAACATGCGGTTGGTGGACAAAATTGATATGCATATCACTGCTGTTGACTGCCTGAGGAAGACCTGTAAATGGTACAAGAAGGTCGTACTCCATCTTCTTGATGTCACTGTCCTCAACGCATACAACCTGTGGATGACGCACACAGGAAAGAAGACCTCTGTAAGGCTATTCTCCAAGGACATCATAGAGGCCATACTCCGTAAGCACGGAACCACACGTGCGGCACCAGTTCCGAGGGCGATCATGGATTTGCTCAGCCGCCTTGAGTGCCGGGACTACCTCTTGACCCACAGGCTTGTGACTGTACCTCCCAACCCTAACCAACTTGCTGCTAGCCGGGTGGCCGGAAAGAAGGTGTGCCACATATGCAGCCATACGACAAGGAGGCCCCGACATAGGAGGGAAGCCGCGTCCAAGTGTAGTCGGTGTGATGTGGGACTCTGTCCTATTCCTTGCTACACCGAGTACCACACACTGGAACACTTCTAACCTCCTCCCTTCTTGCCAATCATTCATAACTTCATTCATTCATCTATTTCAAAGTACCTCATGAATTCATGTCATTCATAACTTCATTCAATCATTCATTCATCTATTTCAAAGTACCTCATGAATTCATGTCATTCAATCATTCATATGGTGGAATAGCACACTACCCAAACACAAGTGCATTCATCATCATCAGCAACATCACCCATTACATCCATAAATTTCGAATCTCATCCATCCATCTGGTTCTTGGTCCACCTCATACATCCATGTCATTCATTCATACATACATTCATACACTCGCTATAGGCAGTTCTGCCTTTTGTCTACCTCAATCACATTCATACACTCGCTATAGGCAGTTCTGCCTTTTGTCTACCTCAATCCAATTCATACACTCGCTATAGGCAGTTCTCCTTTTGTCTACCTCAATCACATTCATACACTCGCTATAGGCAGTTCTGCCTTTTGTCTACCTCAATCACATTCATACACTCGCTATAGGCAGTTCTGCCTTTTCCCTACTTCAATCACATAACTGCCTTTTCCCTACCTCAATCACATAACTGCCTTTTGCCTACCTCAATCACATGTGGATTACACCTCCTGGGAACACCACAAAAAAACAATGAGTCGTCAATACTACTCCATAGGGTGATTTGGAAATGTGTTGAAATAATATTATATATATAAAAAACAAAAATCCTGCAAAGCAAGCGAAACAGAGAGAGAGAGAGAAAGAGAGAGAGAGAGAGAGAATGCAGAAACTGAACTGAAGAAAGAGTGAAACAGATAATTATAATAATACAGAAATATTACAAGCAAATAAAGAAAGACGGATTAGAGAAAATAATAATGAGAATTACATATACGGATGAGGAAGAGAGAGAGAGAGAGAAAGAGAGAGATAATACAGAAACAACTGAAGAAAGAGAGTGAAAAAGATATAATAATACAAAAATATTACAAGCAAATAAATGAAATAGAGGGATTAGTTAGAGAAAATAATAATGAGAATTACATAATACGGATGAGGAAGAGAGAAAGGGAGAGAGAGAGACAGAGCGCGCGAGAGAGGGAAAGTGAGCGAGCCAGAGAGAGAGAGAGAGAGAGAGAGAGAGAGAGAGAGAGAGAGAGAGAAACAGACAGACAGACAGGAGTAAGAGAGATTAGAGAAAATAATAATGAGAATTACATATACGGATGAGGGAGAGAGAGAGAGAGAGAGAGAGAGAGAGAGAGAGAGAGAGAGAGAGAGAGAGAGAGAGAGAGAGAGAATACAGTGAATACAGAAATAAGGAGAAATAATAGAAAAATAAGACCGATTACCAAAGGAATAGTAGACGCACGGGAGACCGAAGTCAGGGCAAAGCGAACGCATCCGAACGCGCCCGGGAAATAGACCCAAAAGTACCTCCTCTTCCTCACCTCTTCCCACCCGCCACACTCGCTCATAACATCCACAATAGACTTATATGGGGAGACGAAGAGTTGCTCTTTCCAAAAATGATCGTTTCGTTCGCATTGGAGCCATAGTAACGGCGCTAGGGCGAGTGAAAATGAGCGAATATTTCGGGATTATGCCCGCTGGGCGGCACGGTGTAAAATACCTTACCACCCGCTAAATAAGGGTTAACTATCCACTATTTAGACAATAGTTTAAATGTATTTGTTTCGTAAAGTATAGTAAGCATTGATATCACGACCTTACGGTACATAATAATACAGACTTATATATTATATTAATGTCTGTAATGATGTATGAATACAGTCATAATACTTAATGATGATATTAGAGGACTGTAGTTATAGCCTACAAGAGACATATTTGAGGAAAAATGAGTTTCAATTATAGGGTTAAACACATGACTGGAGTCTCACAGTGAATGTACGTGTGTGGGAGCCCCTGGTGTGTGGGAGCCCCTGCGCAAGTGGCATGTTCAGTGTCATGTGGCTTGGCACAGCTTGGGGGCCCCTTATATAGGGGCTGTGCACAATGGGGGCCATGCCTGGCATACTCGCATCTCATTCCTAACAACTCCCAGTGATGCTCGGTGACTCCCAGTGATTCCAAGTGACTCCTATCTAACTCCAAGTGACTCCTGTATTACTCCTATCGATTCGTATATTTACCCTAATCCGAAAGCGACCGTTAATTTTCAACTTTTCAATAACTCGCACTTCATTCCCGGTTTTATCCCAGGGATTCCTGGTGACTCCCAGTGAATCCCAGTGATTCGCAGGTACTGTCCGACAAAATGTTCACCGTGTTTAAGGTTCTCGTCGCGAATCGGACCACTCCCAGTGATTCCCAGTGATCCCCAGTGATTACCCAGTGACTCCCTGTGAGTCCTGGTGATTCTGGTATGAACTGAAACTGAAACCAAAAGCTGTCCGCGAATCAGATACGAAACACTGAGAATCACCAGGACTCACTGGGAGTCACTAGGGAATCACTGGGGATCACTGGGAATCAACTGCGAGTCACTGGGAATGGTCCGATTCGTGGCTAGAACTTTAAACACGGTGAACATTTTGTCGGACAGGGCCAATCGGCCGCGAGTGGTTTGGAGTCACTGGGAGTCTAACAGGAATCACTAGGATATCACTAGTCACTAGGAGTCATCGAATTTTCACCGCGAATAGGCCCAGGAATCCGAATTTTCAGCTACTCCTAGTGATTCTAGCTCGCATTCCTGACTGAGTGAAGTACCCTTTAATAAATATATTATTCATATAAACCGGTAATACTTCTCACGTGAAAGCATAATATACAGTATACGGGTAGTTAATTTTTCTTGGTCAAACATTATAAATAGGCCTAGTATTAACCTGTGTAAGTACAATTTCCCACAAGACATTGTATTCACCTCGTGATTGTGTGTAGAGAAGGAAATTACGGTAGGAGAGGTAACTAGTATTGTGAACAATGTATGGTCAATGTTACAATACCCTACTTGTAGTCTACAAGTTCTGCAACTCCCCTGACCTAACTTAAGCAAACTAACACAACCTATAAGTGTTACCTATTTTAGGTAATCGTATGAAATATTACAGAACTCGGTAACGAATGAAAAGAAGAAGGTGGGAATGATTAACTATCCACTATTTAGACAATAGTTTAAATATATTTGTTTCTTAAAGTATAGTAAGCATTGATATTATGACCTTACGGTGCAAAATAATACAGACTTATCGTATTATATTAATGTCTGTAATGATGTATGAATACAGTCATAATACTTAATGATGATATTAGAGGACTGTAGTTATAGTGACCGTGGGTCGGTGGTGAGTGTGCATGTGGCTTGGTACAGCTTGGGGGCCCCTTATATAGGGGCTGTGCACAATGGGGGCCATGCCTGGCATACTCGCATCTCATTCCTAACAAATCCCAGTTTCAATCACCCGCAATTCATTCCTGGTTTTATCCAGGTGATTCCCAGTGATTTGCAGGTACACTCCCACTGGTTCCTACGGTGTTGTGAGTCCACGGGGAATTGCAGACATTCGCGGTGTATTCCCAGGAATCACCAGGAATCATTACTCCTAGTGATTCTAGCTCGCATTCCTGACTGTGTGAAGTACCCCTAAGAGTGACAGGCCGTGGTCCAGAGTATTTTGGGTTTCGTCAGGGGAAGGTCGGGCGGGTGTGGACTGTGGGGGCATTTATGGTCCCCTCCCCTGGGGGCTCCTAGGCTGGGCTTATGTTCATCAAATATTTGTTTTGTTTTTAATTTCGATGTGGAAGAATGAAGTGTGGTGTGCATGTTTAGTGTAGTGAAGTGGATAGGAGGAGGAGGTGTTTGTGAGAGCTAGTTGGATTACTCTCAGTGTAAGTGAGGCACAAAGGAAATCAGTAAGAGAGGCCAAGCAAATGAAACAGGAGTTCCAGCGACTCCTTATCAAATGCCTATAACCTCTCCTGGGTCTAGTCCAGTTGTATACAATCGTCTAATGACAGCCATGAAAACGGTTAAAACACGTCATAATCCTCAATGGGTAAAATTATACACATCTCAAAACCTAGGGGGAAAACAAAAAACAGACCACTGGTTGGGCGTTCAGCGGCGAATGAATCTCTGTGTTTGTCCACCCATAAAATATTTTGTTTTTGGATTGTTGCAATGTCAATGATGTGTTGAGGGGGGTACCTTATATATATATATATATATATATATATATATGTATACTTACTATTTTTGCATCCTCCCTAGACCTCCATCAAGCTTAGCAAATACCCCAAAGATCCCCCTTCAAGATAAATTTGTAAAAAAAAATCGGTAGAAAAATGTCCTGGCCAAAGACCGATTCCTCCTAAATTACAGGCTCGCTAAAGCTCGCCAGGAAAAAATCGACACGTAATGGCACGAAAGATCTGAATATTGACAACTAAATGGGTCGAATTGTCTTACAATCGACGTAGCGATGAACCGAACGTCTTAAAATTCAAAACTAATGGGCCATAACATGAAGGAGAAGGGGGTCGACAAAAAACTAAGAAAAACTAGAAGTATCACAGCGAGAATTTCATCTTAATAGGAAAATTGCATCCAGTTCTTCTAATAATCTACGAAATATTTGTATGAAAAATCCAAACACCATATAATTACAGATAGGCTACTTACAAACACCTGGCAGAATTGACTCTACTGAACAGCAGGTGAAATTATTAACAAATGCGATTCCCATTGTTTGGCCTTTGCATAGGTTGACAAAGAACTCTGTTATCTAACATTATAAGTACTTTATGATATATTGTTCATTACTAAGCAAATATGCTGATATAATTAACTACATATTTATTAATCTGACATTGATGCATTTTGTTGTAATAGAAAACTAATGTTGTGATATATTTAAATCAATAGTATAATATAAAAAATACTCTAACCTGTTCTAAATAGATATATCTATATATATTTACGGTATATATATATATATATATATATATATATATATATATATACAATATATATATATATATATATATATATATATATATATAGATATACAGTATATATATATGTTAGGTACTCCAATATATCCAACTATTACTCCGTGAATTACTTAAACACTAGATTACAAATTTAAAGTATATCTCACTATAATAACCTTAATACAACTACTCATATTAGTAAACATAGTATTTCTTACATCGACTGTACATGATGGAGGCAAGTGGTACTGGAGCCTAGAATCTGAGGTTTAAGTAGACGTCAGCGACCTAGTCAGCATTCCCAAGATCTGACAATAGAGTTGGTTACAACGTGACCGCTCTGATGGAAAGTTACCCAGAACAGGTCACGTTGGAAACCACACCTTATTACGTCATTATCAACAGGTACTAGGATTGGTCGTGATGTACACGTGAATGATAATGAGTGGTTTTACGTCATAAAGAGGGGCGTAACCCAACATAATATAAGGTGGATATCCAGAGAGCGAGGGCAGGAAAGGCAGAGACCCCCGGCTCGCTCATCGAAGGGTCAGAGGTTAGCTGTGTGTGTGATAAACAGACTATATACCATACTTGAATTAATCGTACTGTTACAAATACTTATACAATCAATATATTAGTGTACTTCTGAATACGTCTTAAGATATCTTTCATTATACTATTGTTATTTATTCTCAATTTTCATTTACCTAATTTTAACATTAATTTGAGTTATCTATTTAATCCCAGGGTAAGCCTGCGATGGTGGCAGCTTTTATATAGGATAATTGATACCATTATTAACCCTATTCTCCTCCACCATACATTGTGGCAAGCGAGTGGTCCTTTTTACAACAGAGGCTACACTCACGTGTCGATTAATTGACCGCTAAAGCTACTAAAAGTATTTAATTCAAGTCACTGGAGTCTGTATAAATATATAAAATTCACACACGGCGGGCTGAAACACTTGTACATCTGGCAAGTTTCCCTCCCTGCCCGCACCGCTCCCACACAACTTCGGAGCTGGTCGCAAAGTTGTCAAAATATTCTGGCGGCGGAAGCAGGGAATCCTCAACTTTGTCTGACGGAGGAGGAGTCTACATGGACATGGTACCGACGTGTGGTGTAATTGGCCATACATAGGAGTTTGAGTGACAGTGGTTTGAGGCTGAATTCTGGACGTCGACGGCAGTGAAAACACCCAAGCTCCACCGCCGCTAAGTCAAAACAATTCTCTTCAGCCTAGCCAACCACAGAGGCACTGCAAGGCAGTTGTATCTTGCCTGTGTTTGAGGATACGAAACACCCAGGCGTGACATTGAAGAGGTAACGTGTTACTGGAGGTCTTAAGTGCATCTTTCTATCCATAAAATTATACCAATCTTAATTCAATACTTTCATTCAATTGTGTAATTCATTTTTTTATCACTGTCTTTTAATTAATTAATTAATTTGTGCAAATAGGTTGTAAAAATAGGGTGTATTTAGATTCAGGATTTATTGTGCGGTGTTTTTACAGGAATTATTTACTATATATATGGGAGGATTTTATATATTATATGTTTATCAAGTGAAAAATCCACATGTCATTAAAACGACTGTTTAGAAAAAGGCCTAAGGTTCCCGCTATCAATCCAGTTGATCCCGAATTATCTGATATTACTGAGGATAGCGGAGACGATTTTACGGATGACTATTGGAGCGGGTCAGAACATAAATATTTGGAAGTTGAATCTCAGGAAAATCCAGGTAGTTCAGGGGTTCCACACCTGTATGAAAATGTTAATCAGAGTGTGTTAAGAAGCGGGACTTTCCGTGATACAACTCCTTCCTACATCACCCCTTTTCCTAATATAGTAATTCCCACACCTCCCGAAGATAACGTCATTATGTCGGGTAACGAACCCCAGGCTTTTCATTTAAGTGTGACCCATGGTCAGGCCGTCAAACATTTCACTGGGTTGGAAGAACACAGAAATATTTTCTCAGTTTTGGATGATGTAGAGACGGAAATTGCAGCAAAGGGTATTACTCAGGAGAAGGCCAAAATTGAAATTTTTCGCTCGAAAATTGACAAGGGGAATACTCCAGCTGGGTACCTTTTGGCTTGCGATGACCTCATAAACGATGAGTTCAGGCTAGAATTTCTAGAGAAGTTTGGGTCGTCAGCTAAGGGAGAATTTGCGAAATTCCATGATTTCGCCGAGCAGCTATTGAAGCAAAAGAAAAATCTGTCAGTAGATACATTATTGGCGCAGTGTACACAGTTCGCGAATTGTATGTCGCATGATCTAGTTCGTCACTCCGGGTTTGAAGACAGTAAGATAACAATAGAACAGCTGAGCAAGTTACTGGGGTATGTTATGTTGGTTAGTGCCCTACCAGACACCGTGAAACCGATCGCACGACGTATCGAGTTCCCTCCAACGATGTCTCTCAATAAATTCTCAAAGGAACTTAGGAAGTCTTGTGATACTAGCGGTATAACCACCGAGCAAATTCAGTTCTCGTGTGCTGCCGTTAGGAATTCCCTACCTGTTTCCCCAGCTCAACCTGGGCCTAAACAGAATCTCCCTAGACACAGTCAACCACATAAGAACTCTCAACCTCATAGAAATCCCCAGCAGTTCTCCTCAAACAGTTCTTTTCCCAAATTCCATAAACCCGCACAGGTAAGTCAGAGTAGACAGAGTTACAGCTCTCAAACATGGAACCATCAATCGCCTCGTTATCAGGGGAATGGTGGTCGACCGCAGGCCGCAAGCGGAGGCGGTCAGGGCGTGCAGAGACCTGCGATAATGGCTACTGGTGCATCTGGTCAACACAGGGATGTTATGTGTTTTTATTGTGGTATGCGGGGGCACATTGTTCCTCGTTGTAACATCAAGGCCAAAGAGCTATATGAATATACGGCAGGTAAGCAACCTTTCTGTCGTAGATGCAAGAATAACGACCACAGGACCGGAAATTGCCCGGAAGTGAAGGTCGATACAGACGATTGGAAGGCGATTCACCCTAGATCGGGGCAAGCCTACGACCGCTCCCAAGCAAACGTAACGTGAAACATCAATGTACACAAACTCCGGAATTTCCTACGGTAATGATAAGTACCCTTATGCATTCAACTGACTCGTTAATTTTGAAGTCAAGTGTCAATAATACAGATATAAGTGTTTTAATTGATACGGGTTCTCCTGTGAACCTAATGTCTAGCTCTGTCTTTAACAAATTGAATCATGATGATTCGTTTAAACTTAAATTCCCCGATGTTAATCTTCAGAGTGTTTCAGGGGATAATATTTCAATATTGGGGGTTACATACTTACCATTAGCATTGCATGAGGACTTGGATTTAATGACGGAGAAAGTGTACGTTGTTCCGGTTTTAAACATCTCTTCGGACCTTCTATTGGGTTTTAAAACTATGAGGGTACGTAAATTTATTTTGAGTCTAGAGATGAATGGTGTATCTATTGATGGTACTTTCATTGAGGCGTCATCTAGCTTCCCAGAGAGTTTATAATTTGTATGAAGGGGTGTACGTAAGGGCGTTGTGGAGAGCAGTAAATCTCTTCAAGGGAAACATCGTACATCTGGTCGGAAGATCGGAGGCGGTCAACGCAGGCACAGCCACGGGATCACCTCTGCCCTTCCCGCCGTCGAGATTAACACCTAAAGGGCGGCCTAGGCGGTAAATAATATGTAGCCACCAGCGGGGTGTTTTTACCCAAAATAGGGCTGTTTACGTGATAATTTTCACGTAAATAAGACACAGAGCGTAAAACAAGTATCTATCCCTGAAAGGGCATAAACAGAGCTTTCCAATGACACCACAACGATCCTTGTATGACCGCTAGTTTTCTTGCAACAACCGTGCAACACGAGTGCAAAAACCATGTAATTCAGTACTTTCCCCATACATTTCACTATGTAGCGAGTGTGAGAGGGTGGAGGAGGGTAGGATTCATGTCAGTTGGTCCGCCGCGGTGGTCTGGAGCAGTCATACGCTCGCTATTCTCCTGCCACCACTTGTCTCTCTCTCTCAGCAACATTACGTGCTGAAATTGCCACACGACCTATGTCGTGCGCCGCCACATAGTCCAAATTTATTTCACTCGACTTATGTTGCGCGCCGCCAGTTAAGGGTTAAACTGCATGAGTATTTAGAACATTCTATGGGGGATTCTTGATTTTGATTTTGCCCCGAGGGGCGAGTTTATTGAGCAGCGCCCCCCATCCTGTGAGTGGTTTTCTGATATTCTTATTCACTGTAATACTATTATTGAACCGCATTCTGCGTAGGTTGTTAATGTTTATGCGAACAATCTTAAGAGTACAGTAAATTCTATTGTATTATTACCCGATTCCTCAGCGATCAAGGGTATTACGTTCGCTCAAGCGTTACATGAGGTGAATGACACCAATGATTTCCAAACTCTCATTTTAAATGCCACAAATGGCTTAATGAAATTATATGTGGATACGAAGTTATGTAATGCTTCCTGTGTACCTTGTAAATTTGAAGAAATTAATTCTCTTCCCGTGGCATCAGTGCGCACAGGGAACTCTCCTGGTATGGATGATAGAATGCGTAAGATTTACGAGGATTTACAAGGTACCGACTTTCCTGAGGCTCAGGGTCCGCTTAAGGCGTTATTGAGGGAATTAAATGAGTCCGTACATTTGAAAGGGGACGCTATGGGGTTTACTGACATTATAGACCATAAAATTGTGTTGAGTGACAAGGATCAGAAGCCCGTTTACCTGCCTATGTATCGCTTATCGCACAGTCAACGGGAATTGACTGATAAACATGATTCAGATTTACTTTCTCAGGACGTAATTCAACCATCAACGTCACTTTGGCGATCACCTCTTTTCTTAGTACCGAAGACGGCGAAGGGAGAGTTTAGAGTCGTGGTAGACTTTAGAAAACTTAATACCATATCGGAGACCGATCATTTTCATATGCCGGCGATACCGGCAATTCTTGCTAGTTTGGGAACGAATAACAAGGTATTCTCTACCCTCGATCTTTCGAGTGGGTTTCATCAAATTGGGTTGTCACCGGAATCAAGACAATATACGGCATTTAATTCTCCCTCCGGTACTTTCGAGTACAAACGTCTACCCATGGGCCTTAAAAATTCACCAGCGATTTTTCAAAGATTAATGAATAATGTGTTGGCAGGATTGATCGGTCACAATGTTTATGTATATATAAACGACATTATAATTTTTTCTAGAACGGTAGAGGAACATCTTATCGCACTGAGAAATATACTTTCTAAATTAAATGAGGCAGGATTATAAATTAAACTAAGTAAATGTGAATTCTTTAAAAATAAACTGTCATTTTTGGGGCATGAATTAACTCCGGACGGGGTAAATACCACTGCTCAATTAACAAACTCAATCACTAAATTTCCTACGCCCACTAATGTAAAGCAGTTAAGGCAATTGTTGGGCCTCTCAGGCTACTATAGGGCATTTATAAAAAACTATGCTAGTATCGCGAAGCCCCTATATATTTTACTCAAGAAGGACGCTGAATTTTTATGGGGAGTTGAACAAGAGGGTTCTTTTGCTGAATTAAAGGCGAGCTTAACATCTCGACCGAACCTTGCTTTCCCTGATTTTAAGAAACCTTTCTATATTAATTTTGATGCATCATAAACTGGGTTCGGGGCTGTTCTTATGCAGTATGACGATAGGAATCTCTTACGGTCATTCGGATTCGCTAGCCGTTCTTTAAAACCTGCAGAACAGAATTATTGTGTTACCGATTAAGAAGGTGCAGCGCTAATTTGGGCGTTAAATATTTTTCGTGAGGTAATATATGGTTATGATGTAACTGTTTGGACAGACCATAAGCCTCTAATTTAATTGTTTGATGATAAACTTCTCACGGGTAGACGTGCCAGGTGGAAGTTAACATTAGCATCATACAATCCTACATTATTGTACGTTGAAGGCAAGCTCAACACAGTTGCCGATGCGTTATCAAGGAAGCCTGTTGGTCTAGTGTCGGTTAACGCACTGTTGTGCAGTAAAAGTATTGCGTTAGACCAGCTTAACTTAAAGATAGTTATTGGGGTAAAGTCATTCTTGCTTTAGAATCGGGTGATCTTGGCGGCAATGTCCCTAGTCATCCCGACTTGGCTGGATTTGATTATTCAAATTTTGTAATGCACGAAGGGTGTTTGTACAGAAAGAGGGATTTAAATGACAAGGTAATTTTGCAACTCGGCATTCCAGATTCGCAAATTTGTACTTTATTACCTATTTTACATGGACATGATACAATTTGGCATCCAGGGAAGCTTCGATGTTTGACACAAGCCCAGAGAAATTATTATTGGCGGACGATGAAAAAGGATATAGATAGATATATTGACTGTTGTTCTACATGTACCACTATTAAGCCTAAGTTGAGCCCGGAAGTGAAAATCGGGGAATATCCGATTCCGGCGTATCCTTTCGATGTGGTTGCTATAGATTTATTGAAACTTCCACTGACTGACGCCGGCAACCAATACATTATGCTCACTATTTGTCACTTTTCACGGTATGTCGTGTTATCAGTGTTGCAGGAAAAAAGAGGCGAAATCGGTCGCCAATACATTTTTAGCAGACGTCGTGTGTACATTTGGTTGTCCTAATACAATTATAACTGATAATGGTATAGAATTTTGTAATTCTAATATGACGAAACTATGCGATGAATATAATATAGATCATGTTACTGTTTGTCCTCATTCACCCCAGTCTAATGGCTTGGCGGAACTCGCTAATCAATCTCTTATCCGTGCTCTTCGCGGCTTATTATTGGATCGTGATACAAGTACTTGGGATTCAGTTTTACATTTTGCAGAATCAACACTCAATTGTTCGATAAATTCCTCAATTGCGGATTCACCTTATTTTATTGTTTTTGGTAGATATATGAGACTTCCTCATAATTCGTTAGTACAGTCTAATTCTCCTGTTTATAACTGCGATGATTGCGTGTTGTATCACTTGAATAATTTTCGGTCTATTTATAAGGCTTTACGCAGTTCTCTTTCGAAATCAAAGGAAGACACGATGGACGTAGCGAATAAACGTAAGAGGGAGGTTAATATTGTTGTAGGGGATCTTGTTTATTTGAGGGAATTTTACGCCAAAGATAAATTACAACCTGTTTTCGAGGGTCCCCACCGCGTAATTTCAGTCGACAAGAATAGTACTGTTATAAAACACTTAGAAAAGGGCGTTGAGAAAAGGGCTCATATGAATCATTTGAAACGTGTTATACGCAATTTACCTGGTTATGAAGATATTTCTGTTGACCACAAACCGATGAGTCCGAGGATTGTTAGGGGACGTAAACGGCCTACAAAGACAAGTGGTGCTCATAAATATAATTTACGATCGAGTAATATTTCTTTTGTTAAAGAGGAAAGTAATTTTGTTGCTCAATGGTGGGTTGATAATTTGGGAATTAATTTGGATTCATTTTACATGCAAAATTGTAGTCATCATTTTTGTTTTCGGTTCCTCAGATGGGTGTCGTAGGAAGGATTGTGGGGCGCTTCTTGGTATTATGGATACTGGGATGGTTGGCTGGACAGCTACGCACTGTCGCCGCTAGCGCAGACAATCCTACCAATCTCACTAGGTCGGGAATGTTTATAAGACCTAAGGGTAAAGTTGTAATAGTGTCCGATGTGGTAGGATCTTACATGGATATGACATACTTAACTAAGAATAAACAGGGATGTGGTAGTGTTTCGGAGGATGTAACTAGAACGAGAGATAAGTTGGACGAGCTTCAAGTTTTTACTAGGCACTCTAATACTCAGACTGTGGATTTATTTCATTTGATGCGCTGGAAATTGTCTGTTGTGCAGTCTGAGGTAGACCATGTTTTTCGTAATGCAGAACCTGACTCTCATTCTCGCCGTAAACGGGGTTTGATTAATGTAGGTGTTAAGCTACTTGGGGGTTTGTTTGGCCTCGTTACTGAGGAGGACCTTCGATCTGTTGAGAGTAAAATTGAGGATCTTTCTATATATTTGGAGAAACAGAACAGGATTATGTCTACGAACAACATTAATTTGCAAAGCATGGTGACAACCATTACTGATATGAGTTTACATTTCTTACATTTCTTATGATGTACAAGGCTCACTAAATGCATTGGAGAGTAACGTAACGTTCTTTGAGGAGCTCGTCATGGTATCCACTCGTATTGACACTTTCCATATTTTATCTACTATTTTGGGGAAGGATTTTGAACGCTATATGCATGCTTTAGTTCACGCGGAGAACGGGCTAGTGACATCTGACTTGCTTTCCTTGGCTGACTTATACAAGTTGCTGATATTGGCAAATAGGGAATTTGATTTGGTACCTTTGGTGGGTCACTCTGAATTAGAGTCTTATTACCCTGTTCTCGAGGTGTACGTGAGTCACGGTAAATATCTTATTTTAATCCCTTTTGCTTCTGACATGAATTTGTCTTGGACTGAAATTATACCTTTTCCGATACAATTTCATAATTCCTTGCTCACTATTAATTTCCCTGCCGAGAATTTGCTAGTTTCGAAAGGGAAGTATGCAGATAATTACTATTCGTTACTGAGTTCCTCCACTGTTCATGCGTTGTGTCACACGGCTCTCGGCTTGTTTACTATTTGCCCAGCGTCTGCCGTTCCTTTACTGCCAATGAAGTCTAACATATGCGTTCAAGCTATTATTGGCAATGCCGATATCCTGGATAACTGTAATTTCACTCCGGTTCAGTTTCACCCATTTTTTCATGTTCACGTAATTAATACTCATTTTCTTTATTTTGTGAATGCTTCTGAACTACTGATTACTTGCCCGGACCGTGCACCCTTCCATAAATCATGTATTGGCCAAGTTTATGTAAGGGACTCGTGTCTGTTGGTTTCATCTCACCTTACTCTTTACCCATCATTCAGTCACATGCTTTCGTTCACAGAACAGGATATTCTGTTTGCTAGCATTCCGTCTGAAATAAACATTACAAACAACTTTTCATTTCCCAAGATAATTTTGCGTGAGATTGAAACTTTGGAGCTGATTAACACATCCATGGATACGTTGTCATTCATGCATTTCGTTCGCCCTGAGTATATCTACCCTCTGCCACTGTTCACTGGTCTTGTCGTGCTTATTTTCATTATAATTTTCCTTGTAATTTACAAGAACATTGAGGGTAGGTTGACAAGGATTGAGATTATTCAAAATGTTAGACCATAAATTGTTTTCATTATGTGTAAGGCAGTAGAGGCCTGTAAACAGACCTGTGGCATTTTTGTTGGCACGATTCCGTGTTTAACTTACTTTGCATAAGTTTATTTGTATATTAGAATTGTTCTTTTTCCAGGTTTGCTATTTTTCAGCAATTTGTTGTTGTATATCTTTTCTGTAATTTGTATTGCGTATATAACTATTTTGCACATATAATTTGTTATTGCATATTGCATATTATCTGATTGGTTTAGTTTTCTTTCCTTGTTATTCCGTGTTTAAAACCAGATTTCAAAGATATTTCCTATCTTTCTTTTCCTTAGTATAAGCTCCGACGTAGTGTTTATCTATATTGAAAATTAGTTGCACTCTACATCTACAAATTCATCACAGTGTTATCAATGTTGAAATCTAGTATTATAACTCTTGAAACACGAGTTATCAATTTTAATTATAGTATTAACTTGGACTATAACCTACTATTTATTGTATTCATATTTCAGAACAACTAATGACTAGATAGAATTTTGATCAAAGACATTGATTAAGTGGTGTGGTAATTGGTGGATCCTATCGAAAGGATGATGAACTTTCTCTACATTGCTTCAATTATGTTCGAATTGCTCTTATGTCTTTGTTGTTTGGGATATGTGTTCACTTATATAAATTATATATAATCTCTTTATATTGTTCTTATGTATATTTTTCTTTCAGATTCTTCTTAATTTTAAATTCCTTTTTATATAATGGATTTACAAACTTCAAATTTTTTACAAAACAATCACAAAACAAGAAAATGTATTCTTAACCCGTCCAGCCCCGGCTAGTTTTGTAATGTTTGTTCACCAGAACCCGGCCGGTTTTCAATTTTTTTTTTTATTCCAGAAACAATAGCGAATGGGTCAGGAATGAAGGAAAAACCACGAAAAACCGCTCAAAAAGCTTAAAGAATGGTCCTACAGAGCCCCCGAAAACGTATTTTACAAGAGTAAAAAATTTAAGGCAATTACCCAAAAAAAACAGGTTATTGCGCGCTCACGCGCACGCACGTGGACTATGAGAGTTTTCAACCATCGGCACGGTTGCGTGGGATACGTACACAGTTCCCATACAAATCTGAGCCCTCTTGAGTGGCTACACCTGAGGTTACGGTCGGCGCAATTAGGGTGACGCGCCAGGCGCGTCTCTGGGGCTGTGCGTTACATACATCGCCGACGCGCCAGGCGCGTCGCTGTGGCTGTACGGACAACGTGACCGCTCTGATGGAAAGTTACCCAGAACAGGTCACGTTGGAAACCACACCTTATTACGTCATTATCAACAGGTACTAGGATTGGTCGTGATGTACACGTGAATGATAATGAGTGGTTTTACGTCATAAAGAGGGGCGTAACCCAACATAATATAAGGTGGATATCCAGAGAGCGAGGGCATGAAAGGCAGAGACCCCCGGCTCGCTCATCGAAGGGTCAGAGGTTAGCTCTGTGTGTGATAAACAGACTATATACCATACTTGAATTAATCGTACTGTTACAAATACTTATACAATCAATATATTAGTGTACTTCTGAATACGTCTTAAGATATCTTTCATTATACTATTGTTAATTATTCTCAAGTTTCATTTACCTAATTTTAAAATTAATTTGAGTTATCTAATTAATCCCAGGGTAAGCCTGCGATGGTGGCAGCTTTTATATAGGAGAATTGATACCATTATTAAACCTATTCTCCTCCACCATACATATATGTACTGTATATATATATATATATATATACATATACTATATGTATATATACTGTATATATATATATATATATATATATATATATATATATATATATATATGTGTGTGTGTGTGTGTGTATGTGTAAAAATGTAAAGGAGCATGTATGTATTTTGTATTTATGTATTTACTCAGGCCCAGACCCAATTTTTAGTATTTTTATTTTATTTCTTTTCTGGGGGTGGCCAACTCAAGACAGAGCCCATATAGGGACAACACAACACAACAGAAAACAATGAACACACAAAAATAAAACACAAATTCATACACATCTAGGTCACCAAGGAGAAGACCCAGAGACCAGGGATCACCAAGGTCCCACCAACACTCCGCCGGCCCCTGACCAACCGAAGAGGTTCCAGTCTCAGCAGGCAGACATGCAGCGAAGCCGAAACCACAAACCCACCCACCACACTTCCAGGCGCACCCTTCATATACAGTATACCGGTTCCCCGGGCCAGGCGCCTGATGGACTATTATTTAGTCCAAATTGCGCCCGACCCCCTCTCGCAAATTACCACGTGTTCACTGATCTATCACAAGCATTCTCCATTAATTCCTGTTTATTACCACTTCCATTGACTGATCTATAGTCATTCTTCTATCACCCAAAGCTTGTCTTACACAGTCTCTCCATCTCAATGGGGGTCTTCCTACCCCTCTATCTCCCCTTGTATCTGACTCGCATATTCTCTTTGTAAGCCTTTCATCTTCCATTCGTTCAACATGAACATACGAGCTCAGCACCCTTCTGTCCACTCTGGCCGACAAATGTTCCTGCTGCCCCACTCTCCTACGTATCTCTTCATTCCTCAATCTGTCTCAACGATTAACTCCACACATATTCCTCAAGCAGCTCATCTCAATTACATCCAGCTGTCTTCTCTCCTTTGCCTTCAGATCCCATGTCTTAGCCCCATACATCACTGTATGCTGTTGGTACAGCATTTCCTAGATACATTGCACTTTTAACTTTCATTCCGAGATTTCTCACTTTCCACATACTTCCCGTTCTTCCAATAACTTTCCTCCCTTCACATACTCTCTGTTTTACCTCCATTTCCATTCCTCCATTCCTGCTTATTGTTCCTCCTAGTTATTTAAAACACTCAACTTGTTCCAATATTTCCCCATCCAGCCTCACATCTAGATTCACCCTACGATCACCCATATTACACACCGTTACTTTACTTGTATTGACGTTCACCTTCAGCTTCCTCCTCTCACATACCACACCAAACTCTTTGACTACCCGCTGCAGTTTCTCCTCAGAATCCGCCACCAGCCACCAATGCTGTGTCATCAGCAAACAGCAACTGATTCAAGTCCCAATCTTTACCATTCTTTCCTACTAAACCCAATCCTCTACCCATAGTTCTCATTTTCACCTCCCTCACCACACCATCCATATATATATGAAACAGCCACGGTGACATTACACAACCCTGTCGCAAACGTACATTTACCTCAAACCATTCACTGAACTCATTATTTCTTACTCAAACACACGTTCTGCTTCCTTCATAAAAACTCTTAACTGCTCTTAACCAATGTCCTTCAATTTCATAAATCCTTAACATCTTCAACATTGCTTCTCGATCCACATGATCATACACTTTTGTCAAATCCATAAAAGCCCAAAATACCTCATTATGCTTCTCTAAATACTTCTCGCATAGCTGTGTTACTGCAAGAATCTGATCGACACACCCTCTTCCCCTCCTAAAACCACCGCACTACTCTTCTCCTATTGCAACTTCCGTACCCTTTATTATCCTCTCTATCATACAGCTTTCAACCACTGATAATAAACTAATACCTCTATAACTTGAACACTCCTGCCCATATCAATTCCCCTTGTACAACGGCACAATACATGCACTCTTAGAGTACCATTAACACAACAAAGCACACATTGAATAGTATCACCAGCCAATCTATTATCACATCTCCACCCTTCTTAATACACTCCACAGCAATACCATCCAAACCTTCTGCTTTTCCCGCTCTCATTTGTCTCACTGCTTCTTTCACCTCATTGTTCTCAATCTTTTCGTTCATTCCCTGCCACCTGGGTGGCCTGGGTAACCTATATCCATCAACCGCTGCTTCTCTTCCATCTCTTACATTTAGCAAAGATTAAAAATACTCAGCATATCTTTTCCTCACTTCAACTCCTTCCACTAGTAATTCTCCATTTGCATCTTTCACTGACTCTTCCCTCTTTTGTCCTCCTTTCCTTACTCTATTTACCTCCTTCCAGAACATTTTTCGTTCTTCAAAATTCTCACTCAACCTTTGACCCGACCTTATAACAATAAACATAAAACAATAAACATATAATAATAAACTTATTGCTAATATTTGTATTATTATTATTGTTATTATTATTTCATGTGCATACCAGAGGAGCACTTGGTAGAGCGCATACCTCCGCCTACGCTGACTGGTTCCTTACCACTAATATTATACACCTAAATGTTCTTCTGAATTTGGGTTTCAAGATATGATCCGGATCACCTCCTAAATGTAATCACTTTTTCCTTGGCGAATATCTTACTTTACCATCAACATTCGTGGCAATCGATTCATAACTTCGTGAAATATCATGTTTACAGACAGATAAAGGACAGACAGACAAACAACCGGAGGCGAAAACCTAGCCTCGGTCTACCTTCGTTGGCTGAGGTAATATGCGTCACTCATCATTATATATAAAGATCAGAATAATTCAGTTAGTGTATAGACAACCATTGAGATAAAAGCCATGTTGTTGTCGATTGTACCGACAGTGATTTATGAACCAGGAACCAATACTGTGACTGTTTGACTGACTGTGACCAATATTACTGGTTTGTGAGAAGTGTTGACCCATTCAGTACCTGGGACGTCTTTTAAACTTTACTCTGGCTACTATTAGACGATTATGTTCACTTATAAAAGGGCCTCCAGCAATTAATAGGCTTCGAGCTATCTCACTTAACAATTTTTGCTACCAAGGGTCCTTCTTAAACTGCAAAAAATTGTGTATATATTAGCTAGAATAACTTTAAAAGACGTCGGCGGTACAGAAAGGATTAATGGAAATGGGTACAAAGGTGCATAAATATAGTATATACACTTGAGGACAATAAATACTGTAAGTACTTCACAGTGCAGATACACTCGGATGCCATAGTTTCTAGCCCACTCATAAGAGTTAATGGATTTCCTGTTTTATGTATACAATTATCTATCTAGATTGTTTTCTTTTGTATAGATCTTGTTTTTCAATATGTAGTATATATAGTTTTGTAGTTAATGTACAGACAATTATTTTCATATATTTGTTCCATAATTAGACATATTTGAAGTCCACGAATATTTAAGAGTGGGCTAGAGACTATGGCATCCGAATATATCAGGTTCATTTGCCCTCAACTGTGCGTGTCCACCGTATACAAGCATGTCACGTAAATTACATGCAGCTATATACCGTAAATTATGATGTGCATGGTACAAACTACCCGGTCTCTGCATGACAAAAATATATAACTAACAAAAAATACAAAAAAATAAACTGTCCGTACGGCCCTCTCCCCGCGCCCCCCACCTTAATGACTAATAAACCAGCGGGAATGTTCAGCTTCCTACACCCACATGTAGGAATATATCCCTGGGCTAGGGGAAGTTGCGCTAGGGAGAGGGGGTATGTGAGGGAAAGTTATGTAGGGGAAATTATATGGTGGACTTTTATAAATTTAGGAAAGGCTTTCGTGCCCTCACAGCCACAGGTATGCTCTTCATATCGAATGTGGCCACAGTCAAGATAAGGCCTGTATTTAGATACATGAGACACACACACACACACAAACACACACATACCCCATATACTGTAGATAGTATCTGTATAATGTATTAATAGGTATATAGGTTTGTGAGCTATTAATTTATTATTTAACAACAAAACATATATATACAGTATATATATATATATATATATATATATATATATATATATATATATATATATATTATATATTATATATATATATACAGTATATATATATGTATGTATACTGTATATAATAAAGTGTCCAACCTCAAGCAGACAACATATGTATATCATTTACGCTTATGGTTAATTTAATACAAATTGTATTTGACACTTGCAGTCGTTATTTTCATTGTATTTGTTTTAATTAATATTATACTCACACATAAGTTTAGTTTACCATTTTCATAACTATATTACTCATGTTCATCCACTAAATTATTATATAATGTATATTTTCAGTTCATCGCGCTACCATTCTTTAAGTAGACCGTGTATTATTATATAATATTTATATTATTCACACACAAACACAAATACATGCACAGACACATACACACACATGCATACACTGACACACACTCAGACACACACACCATTTCCAGCTGACACTCTTACCTCCAGCCAGCACACCGTAAATAATGGGTACACTAGCGGAGGGTGGGCAGTGATGGAGACGTGTTGTTAACAATGAAACTGGGTTGTAGAGGAAATGTTATATACTCCCATTTTAAGCTTACTTAACCAACTATTATTCCTTTACTTACTTATTTACAGGGAGTAAATGTATTATAATCTTTCATACGTATATCCCTATTATAAAAGCTTATATTATTATCATTGTATTTTCTTGTATTCGATACAACTGATATAGACCGAGGGGCGCCAGAATGTATACATTTTACCTCTCAGGTCATGGGAATCACCTATGACAGGATCGATGTCATCAAACCATAGCCACCCACCATCACGTGAGAGGGGCATGTAGAGGGTGTGATGGGGGTGTTTAACTTGTATCTAAGGTGGGTCAGAGAGTTTAAACCACACCCAGGTATACAATTCTTGACAGGTATTGGTTAGGATATATAGACAGCCAAAGTTGTATGGTTGTACGTCATCCAGAGGGCGTAACCCGAGGTGATAAAAGGGGAGTTTGTGGTGTGGAGCGGAGGTACAGAGAACCCCATCACTTGTTACATAATAAGGGGTCATAAGGCCAGTTCGTGATTGTGAAAACAGACTCTTCATACTTAGGTTATATTACTGGTTACTTAAATATTCAATACCTTAGTTGTACTTCTGAATAAGTCTTAAAGTATCATTTCATTAAAGCAAATGTGAATTATTCTCAAGTTTCAGTTACCTGATAATAATTATAATACATTGAATTATTAATTAATGTCCATATGTTCGGATAAGGTGGCAGCTATCTTCTAATACCATCATATGGTGGCAGCGGTGGTCCTCTTACAACAGAGGCTACGCCCACGTGTCGATTATTTGACCGCAAACGCTACTAAGTATTTAATTCAAGTCACTGAAAGTCTGAAAAGTAAATAATTTCACTTATTATGGCTGGCGAGATTGGATCACTGGCTAGCGACTCTGGCAGCTTTTTACTACAGCGCCGACGCTACTATCACATTCGGAGCCTGATCGAGTTCGTCACACTAATGGTACAGCGGAATCCTGTGGTTCCTCAACTTTGCCTGCAGGAGGGAGTCTTCAAGGAAGGAGGGCCTATGTGTGGCAAGATTGGAAGTACCGTGGAGGATCAAGTTTGAGTGGAAGAAGTTGGAGGCCGAGACGTTATCAAGCCGGGAGGGTCTGTGCTGCTTCTCCACTGGCCGTAATCCAAGGTAAAAAAAAACACCCCACCCCTCCACACCGCCGCTGGCGACTACCCACAGGCAATCTCTACCCTCAGTCTACTTTGAAGTGCTGGAGAGTGAGGATATATCATAGCAGCCTGCTGATACATTGAGAAGGTAACGTGAACTTGGAGGCATTACGTGATTCTTTCAATTCAAATTATACCAATCTTTAAGTCAAATTTCATTTATAATTCAATTGTGTGTTTAAAGTTTTTCACTCTCTTTTAATTCATTGTTTGTGCAAAATAAGTTGTACACTATTTTGGTGATTGGGGCCGGGAATTGTTGAGCGGTGTTTTATAGAACGTTTTTATCATTTATCTTTGAAGAGTTTATAAAATATATGTTTTATCAAGTTGAGAATTCCCTATGTCATTAAAACGTCTGTTTAAGAAAAGGCCTAAGGTTCCTGCTATCGATTCAGTTGACCAAGAATTATCTGATATTACTGAGGATAGCAGAGACGACTTTTCGGACGACTGATAATCAGAAAATAAGTATTCGGAGATTGAACCTCAAGCAAATCCTAGTACTTCGGGGGTTGCACCTCTATATGAAAATTTTAATCAGGGTGTGTTAAGAAGCGGGGCTTTCCGAGATACCACTCCCACCTACTTAGATCCATTACCAAGAATTATAGTTACAAAACCTCCAATAGATAAAGTAAATATGGCTGGATTTTTTTTTTCTATGTGAATGAGGAAGACAAAAGGCATAACTGCCTGCAGCGAGTGCCTCCCCCAGATTTAAAAGAGTGACAGGGCCGAAATCAAGGGACGTTCGAGCTAAAATACCTGGACACCCGGAGTTTGAAGCAACTTAAGTCATAGGAAGAAGGAAAGACTGATTCTGGGAGAGAGTTCCAGAGCTCAGCAGTTGAATAGAAGAAAGTCTGATAATAGCGTTTCACTCTTGGGTTGGAGAGTTGCACAGAGTAGGGGTGGGATTGTGTTGCAAGGCGGGTACTACGTACCCTACGTAGAGGAGGTGGTATACACTGGGAAAGCTCCGAGGAACACTGATTATTGAAGTAGCGATAGAATATTGAGAGAGATGCAACATTGTGGCAAAGAGAGAGAGATTGCAGAGAATTGGTGAGTGGACGGGAGTTAATGATACGAAAAGCTTTCCTTTCTACTTTATCTAGGAGTGCGGTGTGAGAGGATCCTCCCCACACATATGAACAATACTCCATACAAGGACGCGCTGTGCCCCTGTACAGAGAAAGTAGCTGAGCAGGGGTAAAGAACCCCTTGAGGCGGTTGAGCACACCCAGCTTCTGGGAGGCTGCCTTAGCGAGATTGGTAATATGGTCTTTCCAAGTGAGAGCAGAAGAAAAAGAGACACCGAGAACATTGAGGGAAGATGAAGGGTTGATTTTTGTATTGTTGAAGAATAAGGGATAGTCCTCTGGAGGTTCCTGACGGGTAGTAAGGTGGATAAATTGAGATTTGGAAGCATTAAATGTAACTAGGTTTTCTCTACCCCAATTGGAATTTGTAGCTAGATCAGAAGATAAGCAGGCTTTCCATTTGAGCGTTACACATGGACAGGCAACAAAACCGTTCACTGGTTTGGAAGAACACAGAAATATCTTTTCAGTTTTGGATGACGTGCATACGGAGATCGCGGCAAAAAGTATCACTCAGGAGAGGGCCAAAATTGAAATTTTTCGCTCGAAAATCGACAAGGGAAATACTCCAGCAGGATACCTTTTGGCGTGCGATGATCTTCTCAATGCTAAGAATTACGATGAGTTTAAGGTAGAGTTCCTTGAGAAGTTCAGCTCCTCTGCTAAGGGAGCATTTGCGAGATTCCATGACTTCGCCGATCAGCTATTGAAGCAAAAGATAAATCAGTCTGTGGACACAATATTGGTGCAATGTTCACAATTCGCAAATTGTATGTCGCATGACCTAATTTATCACACCTGGTTTGAGGATAGTAAAATAAGGCTAGGTCAGCTGAGTAAGTTGTTAGGTTATGTAATGCTAGTTAGTGCCTTGCCAGACACCGTGAAACCGATCGCTAGAAGAATTGAATTTCCGCCTACGATGTCTCTAAATAAATTCACAAAGGAACTACGGAAGTCTTGTGATACGAGCGGTAAAACCACCGATCAAATTCAGTTTTCGTGTGCTGCCGTTAGTAATTCCTTACCTGTTTCCCCAGCTCAATCTGGACCTAAGCAAAATCAACCTAGAAATTCCCAACCTAATAGAAATTCCCAGGCCAGTCCCCAGGCCAGTTCTCCTCCCCAAAACCAGAAAACCGCACAGGTAGGTCAGAGTAGACAGAGTTACAGCACTCAAACATGGAATTATCAATCCCCCCGTTATCAAGGCAACGGCGCTCGACCGCAGGCCCATGGCGGTGGCGGCGGCGCACAGGCGGCGGCGATAATGAGTGGTGGCGCCAATGGTCAACACTGGGATGTTATGTGTGTTTATTGTGATATACGGGGTCACATTGTACCTCGTTGTAACATCAAAGCCAAAGAGCTATATGAATATACGGCAGGTAAGCAACCCTTCTGTCGTAGATGTAAAAATAATGACCACCGGACCGGAAATAGCCCGGAAGTGAAGGTCGATACTGATGACTGGAGGGCGAGTCACCCTAGATCGGGGTAAGCTTCCGACCGCACCCAAGCAAATCAAACGTAAAGAATCAATGTACACAGACTCCGAAACTCCCTACTTTAACGATAAGTGCGCTCATGCATTCACCTGACTCGTTAATCTTGAAGTCATATGTAAATAATGCAGCTAAAAGTGTTTTAATTGATACAGGTTCTCCTGTGAACCTCATGTCTAGCTCTGTATTTACCAAATTGAATCATGATCATTCGTTAAAACTTGAATTCCCGAATGTTAATCTACAGAGTGTTTCAGGGGATAATATTTTAATTTCGGGGGTTACCTACTTACCGATGGAATTGCATTAGGAATTAGATTTAATGACGGAGAAAGTGTACGTTGTAGAAGAGCTAAACATTTCATCAGACTTTATGTTGGGTTTTAAAACAATGAAGGATAGGAAATTCTTAGTTATGTCTGAGATGAATGGGGTATTTATTAATGGTACTTTCATTGAGGCATCATCTAGTTCCCCAGAGGGTTTACAATTTGTTTCAAGGGGTACACGTAAGGACGTTGTGAAGAGTGGTCAACCTTGTCAAGCGAAGCGTCATATATCTGGTTGTAAGATCGCGGGCATCCAACGCCGGCCCGACCACGCGGAATGTTCCGTGATCCCGACCGCCGATATTAAATGGCATGATTATTTAGAACAATCTATGAGGAATTCTGATATTCTCATTCATGGTAATACTATCATTGAACTGCATTCTGCGAGGGTTGTTGACGTTTATGCAAACAATCTTAAGAGTACAATAAATTCTCTTGCTTTATTGCCCGACACTTCAGCGATTAAGGGAATTACTTTTGCCCAAGCGCTTCATGAGGTGGATGACACTAATGTTTTTCAAACTCTAATTTTAAATGCCATAAATGGCTTAATGAAATTGTATGCGGATACGAAGTTATGTAATGCTTCTTGCATACCTTGTAAATTTGAAGAAATATATTCTTTTCACGTGGCTTCAGTGCGCACAGGGAACTCTCCTGGTATGGATGATAGAATGCGTTAGATTTATGAGGATTTACAAGGTACCGATTTTCCTGAGGCTCAGGGTCCGCTTAAGGCGTTATTGAGGGAATTTAATGAGTCCGTACATTTAAAGGGGGACGCGATGGGGTTTACTGACATTATGGACCATAAAATTGTGTTGAGCGACAAGAATTAAAAAACAGTTTACCTTCCCATGTACCGCTTTTCACACAGTCAACGTGAACTGACTGATAAACATGTTTCGGATTTACTTTCTCAAGACGTAATTCAACTTTCCACGTCGCTTTGACGATCACCTACTTTCTTAGTCCCGAAGAAGGCAAAGGGGGAGTTTCGAGTCGTGGTAGATTTTAGAAGACTTAATACCATCACGGAGACCGATAATTTCCATATGCCGGCGATACCGGAAATTGTTGCAAGTTTGGGAACGCAGAACAGAGTATTCTCTACCCTCGATCTTTCGAGTGGATTTCATCAAATTGGTTTATCACTGGACTCGAGACAATATACAGCATTTAATTCTCCCTCCGGTACCTTTGAGTACAGGCACCTTCCTATGGGCCTTAAAAATTCACCTGCGATTTTTCAAAGATTAATGAATAATGTTTTGGCAGGATTGATAGGCCATAATGTTTATGTATATATAGACGATATTATAATTTTTTCTAGAACGATATAGGAACATCTTATCGCACTGAGAAATATACTTTCTAAATTAGATGAGGCAGGTTTAAAAATTAAGATCAGTAAATGTGAATTCTATAAAAGAAACTATAATTTTTGGGGCATGAATTAACTCCGGACAGGGTAAATACCACTGCTCAATTAACCAATTCTATCACTAATTTTCCTATGCCCACTAACGTTAAACAGTTAAGGCAATTCCTGGGTTTATCAGGATACTATAGGGCTTTTATAAGAAACTACGAAAGTATTGCAAAGCCTCTATTTATTTTACTCAAGAAGAACGCTAAATTTTTGTGGGGGGTTGAACAAGAGGGATCTGTTACCGAGTTAAAAGCAAGCTTAATATCTCGACCGACCCTTGCTTTCTCTGATTTTAAGAAACCTTTCTATATTAATTCTGATGCATCATATACTGGGTTTGGGGCTGTTCTTATGCAGTATGACGATAGGGATCTCTTAAGGCCGTTAGGATTCGCTAGTCGTTTTTTAAAACCTGCAGAACAGAATTATTGAGTTACCGACTTAGAAGGTGCAGAGCTAATCTGGGCATTAAATATTTTTCGTGAGGTGATATATGGTTATGAAGTAACTGTTTGGACAGACAATAAACCTCTAATTAAATTGTTTGATGATAAGCTTCTCACCGGTAGACGTGCCTGGTGGAAGCTGACTTTAGCATCGTATAACCCTACATTATTGTACGTTGAAGACAAGCTCAACACATTTGCCGATGCCTTATCAAGGAATCCTGTTTGTTTAGTTTCTGTAAACGCACTATTGTGCAGTAAAAGTATTGCGTCAGACCAACGTAAAGATATCTTTGGGGGTAAAGTTATTCTTGCTTTAGAATCAGGTGATTTTAGTGATACTGTCCCTAGTCATCCCAACTTAGCAGGTTTTGATTATTTTAATTTTGAAATGCATGAAGGTTGTTTGTACTGGAAGAGGGATTTAAATGACAGGGTAATTTTACAACTCGTCATCCCGGATTCACAAATTCGTACATTATTACCTATACTACATGGCCATGATACAATTGGGCATCCGGGGAAGCTTCGTTCGTTGAAACAAGCACAGATAAATTATTATTGGCGAACAATGAAATAGGATATAGATAGATATATTGACTGTTATTCAATGTGTGCCACTATTAAGCCTAAGCTCAGCTCGGAAGCGAAAATCGGGGAATATCCGATTCCTGCGTATCCTTTCGATGTGGTTGTTAAAGATTTATTGAAAATTCCGTTGACATACGCCGGTAATCAATATATATTGCTTACTATTTGTCACTTTTCACTGTATGTCGTGTTATCGGTGTTGCAGGATAAAGAGGCGAAATCGGTCACTAATCATTTTTTAGCGGACGTCGTGTGTAAATTTGGTTGCCCTAATACAATTATAACTGATAATGGTACAGAATTTTGTAATTCTAGTATGACGAAACTATGCGATGAATATACTATAGATCATGTCACAGTTTTTCCTCATTCACCCCAGTCAAATGGCTTGGCTGAACGCGCCAATCAGTCTCTTATCCGTGCACTTCGCGGCTTATTGCTAGATCGTGATACGAGTACTTGGGATTCTGTTCTTCATTTTGCAGAATCGACACTAAATTGTTCGATGAATTCCTCGATTGCGGATTCACCGTTCTTTATTGTTTTGGTAGAGATATGAGACTTCCTCACAATTCGTTGGTTCAATCTAATTCTCCTATTTATAACTGCGATGATTATGTTTTGTATCACTTGAATAATTTTCAGTCTATTTATAAGACCTTACGCAGTTCTCTGTCAAAATCAATGGAAAACATGATGCCTGTAGCGAATAAACGTAAGAGGGATGTTAATATCGATGTAGGTGATCTTGTTTATTTAACCCTCGGGACCCGGGCTGCCTGTTAGAAGGACGATCGCCCGTACCCGGGCGAAATGGCCGAAAAACGTCTAGGCCTAGGCTACCGTATCGTTGTTATTTTAACTGCTAGAAATTTCCCCCGCATCCCTAAACGTAGTGCGGTTTCCAATCTGTAAACCGGCGTTGAGTAGAGCTCTCTAAGTCAACTGGTTCAGTTGTGATGACGATTTTAGTGGAGAGCATTTTCAGGCGATGTTAGCAATACGACGATCTTTTCACTAATGAAACTACGACATACAGACGTACAATAACAAACGAGTCTTCTCCTTCTTGTTTTCGGAGGTGCGGTGACGAAGCGACCGACTTTGTATACATTCGTCCGACGCACGGCGTTCGGATCAAGCTTGCAAGGCTTGCAAGCTTACTGTCTGTCAGAAGGACGCCCGGGTACCTGCCCTTCTGCAGCGGTGTCCTTCCACAAGGACGCCCAGGTAGGAAGGGTTAAGGGAATTTTACGCTAAAGATAAATTAAAACCTGTTTTCGAGGGTCCTTACCGAGTAATTTCAGTCGACAAGAATATTACTGTTATAAAACACTTAGACAAGGGCGTTGAGAAAAGGGCTCATGTGAATCATTTGAAACGTGTAATACGCAATCTACCTGGCTACGAAGATATCTCTGTTGAACACAAACCGTTGAGTCCGAGGAATATTAAAGGACGTAAACAGCCTAAAAAGATAAATGTTGCTGATAAATATAATTTAAGGTCGAGTAATGTTGCTTTTGTTAAAGAGAGAAGTAATTTTGTAGGTCAATGGTGGGTTGACAGTTTGGGTATGAATTTGGATTCATTTTACATGTAATTTTTTTTGTCATCAAATGTTTTATGGTTCCTCAAATGGGTGTCATAGGGAGGATTGTGGGGCGCGTCTTGGTATTTTGTATACTGGGATGGTTGGTTGGCCAGCTACGCACTGTCACCACTAGCGCGGATAATCCTGCCAATCTCACTTGGTCGGGGATGATTTTGAGACCACGAGGAGACATCATCCTTGTTTCAGATCTGGTAGGATCCTACGTGGATATGGCATACTTAACTAAGATTAAACGTGGATGTGGTAGCGTTTTGGAGAATGTCATAAACACAAGGGATATTTTAGACAAGTTGCAGGATTTGAATAAAGCACTCTAATACTCAGACTGTGGATTTATTTCATTTAATGCGCTGGAAATTGTCTGTTGTGCAGTCTGAGGTGGATCATGTTTTTCGTAATGCTGAACCTGACTCACTCTCTCGCCGAAAACGGAGTTTGATTAATATTGGTGGTAAACTACTGTGGGGCTTGTTTGGCCTTGTCACTGAGGATAACCTTCGGTCTGTTGACAGTAACATTGAGGATCTTTCTGTCTATTTGGAGAAACAGAACAGGATTATGATACAATGAATAATAATATATTATGCAGTGGAGGATATCAAGTATAAATATAATACAATCAAATAGAATAAAATAAGTTTAAAAATTAGAATTAATGCTGCAAATAAATATTAACTCTAGACTTAAAAATGGAGATATTAGCTGAATTGACTAGCTCATTTGGCAACTTATTCCACAAGTCGACCATGGCCGGCACAAAACACTGTGAAAACTGTTTAGTAGAAAAATTAACACGGCTCATGGCAAGATCATTAAGATTGCTTGTGAATCTAGTTGCACGAGCCCGGACATAGGGCCCAGGCAGAACCCCATGTAAGGGATGCTGAGGGTTGTTAAAAACTTTAAATATAAGACTAAGGGCACCAACTTTACGTCGATGACACAGATCAAGAGACAAATGAGGTAGAATAAAACTGATGGAATTTAGTGACCTGTCAAGCAACTTGAGATGGCAGTCAGCTGCTGACAACCAGACAGGTGAGCAGTACTCGAATTGTGGCAAAATAAAAGCATAACAAGACTTGATAACTTTGGCATCACAAGCAAACGTTTTATAACACTTGCGAAGCAGACCAATTTTTTGGGAAATGGAAGAGGAGAAAGAACGAATATGTTTTTCAAAAGTAAGTTTGGGATCCAGAGTAACTCCTAACAAACTCAGAGTATCCACATTCTCAATTTGCTCGCCAGAAACTTGTAGATAAGGATGGGGAGGATCCAAGGTACGAGATCTGCTGATGATAATGGAGTGTGTTTTACTAGCATTAAGTTTCATACCCCAAAGTTCACACCATGATGTAATTTTGACTAAATCCCTATTCAGAGCAGTAGCAATTTCGTGTCGATCAATTAGTGATGGAATTGATGCATATAAAGTTGTATCATCGGCAAAGGAGATTAGTTTATTTTCAATCTCGGAACACAGGTCAGCAGTAAAAATAATAAAAAGCAAAGGCCCAAGGACACTGCCTTGTGGAACGCCAGAAACAATAGGAACAGAAGGGCAATGACACCCATCAATGACCACAGACTGAGATCTTTTCATAAACAATTCTTCAAAGATCCTTAAAATATTATCACCAATACCGATGAGCTGTAACTTATACAGAAGTGCTTTATAGTTGACTAAGTCAAAAGCAGAACTAAAGTCAATAGCCACGACACGAGACTCATGTCCCTGGTTCAATGAAGATTGCAAGTCATGGGTGAGTGTCAGAAGCGCATCACATGTACCCAGTCCCTTACGAAAACCAAACTGTGAGTTTGGTATCGCAGGAAGTACTGGAGTGTTGTGTGGATGAATTGACCAGTGGAGTCGACATCGCCACAATACCGATATGTTCAGAGAATGAACAAGAAAACGATAGCTCTCAAAGTAAGCAATGTAAAATATACAGTAGATGCATGTAAAACAAATACGACTAAGGAAAGCAAATTATAACAGTCTTACTGATTATTACGTTTCTTGTTGACTTGGTTCTCGGCATTTAAGTTAGGGGGTAATAATTAAGATGTAAGGGAGGTAGGAGTTAGGTATACACGATACGTTACTGATAAGGATGATGGTGGAGAATTTAAGAATAAATATCTCAAAATGTTTTAATTGTACATGCACGACCATTTTTGCTCCTCTTAAATCCTCTGCAGGTAAAAATATTAATATGGCACAAAGTAAGCCGAAACTCGTCCCATGTGTTCGATGTATTCATTGTTTCCAGTATTGTATTCACGGTAAATATAAATGTTTCACCCTCGATGATGACAATGATTATCAAACAAAAATACTTAACATGGAATACTGTAACTTATTTGGAAACGGCGTTCAATTGGTAATGCATATTCAATTTGGGAGTGAATTAATTTGCCAACAATTTAACTGATGGTATCATTGTGATGTAGTAACATTTAGAAAATTCTGCATATTATCGCATATTAACCCTTTCAGCATCAGTGCGGTCCTTTTAATGATATTCTGGCTACTGTAAGACGATATTATTGAGCCTTCAAATACCTTCCAGCAATTAACAGGCTTCGAAATATCTCACTTGTGCCTTTTTGCTGACACAGCTCCTTCTTAAACTGCACCAAACCGTTTAAATATAGCTGTAGTAAATTTAAGGGGACCGTCCGCCATGGCCCAAACTGGTGTGGATTGGAAAATCTGAAATTGAGATTTTTATTGCAGAGGTGATGGGAACACTGTAGGAGTAATGTGGCAAAGTTTTAGACTTGTATAATAAAAAATACCCTAAATACAGGGTCCCCTCCCCCCTCATTACAATGAGGGAGGTGGCGCCTCCTGATACCCTCGCCTTCGAGCGAATAATACCTGCTGCCATATCAAAGCTTACAATACATGGAGAATATGTCCTGAACATATCATATTATTGTGATGTAATTTGGCGGCTTTTCTGCATGAAACGGGAACACAACAACGTTACGAAGGTAAATTATGGAAAAAATATGCTTTCGGGGCCGTTTCTCGGACGTCTGTTTTTTCTTACATTTTTCCTATCTTAACCCTTAATTATCGACCAATTTTAATGATTTTGGTCTCATTTGAAAGAAGAAAGAATGGAGTAAAATACAATAAGAGTATATTTTGGTAAAAGTTTCATACTCTCTCACAATAAATTTTGACTTTCTAGACTAGGGAAAAAATAAAAACTTATTTCAAGAAGAATATGGCATAAATAGAAAAAGTAATCACATAATATGGTTAGGCATGTAATTAGCTCTAAATTAAAACAACAAAATAAAAAATCGAACACGGTTTGGAATAAGTGGCGATTTTTTTTTTTTTTTTCATAATTCGTTCTTCTATTTTTCGCATTTTTTTTCTCTTGTCCAAATCGCTTGAAATGTGCAAACAAAGGTCACAGTATAAACACCTATAACAGGTACAAATGTCCTAGGCCTAATAAAATAACATTTAACCCTTGTCTAGCGGGGGGTTTTGGGCTTATTTGGGCATATTCAGGCCCTCCTGAATGATAAATGAAGTATCTGCATGAAAAGAAATGTATTCAACAAAAAACCAGGCGCTAAAAGCTTCAAAATGAGACCAGAACGAGCTACGTAGCACTCGTGGTTCTCATACAGTGATACCAGTAACATGGGAGTTTAGCGTATAGCGGCATATTTTTCCCAGCTATGCTCACTACTGGCTATACTGCCGGCCTCTCGAGAACACAGGGAACATGAGTTAATGGGCGGTGGTAAGCCCTGGGAGTCGGCTGTCTGGCCCGCTGCGCTCCCGGCCATTTGCACTCTATTTTAACCCTTTAAAAGCCTTAATAATGCTCCTAACTTGCTGCAAATTGGAGGCGGACTTAAGTCCGCCCCCGATCTTTAACCCTTAATTAGCGGCTCACCACATAAGTCGTATTTAATAAAGCTGGACTATGTGGCGGCGCTCGACATAGGTCGAGTGGCAATTTCAGCACGTAATGTTGCTGAGAGAGAGAGACAAGTGGTGGCAGGAGAGTAGCGAGCGTATGACTGCTCCAGACCACCGCGGCGAACATACTGACACGAATCCCAGCTCCCTACTCCCTCTCTCACTCGCTATATAAGGAATTGTATCGGGAAAGTGGCTAATTACATGCTTTTTGCACTCGCGTTGCACGGTTATTGCAAGAAAACTAGCCATCATAAAAGGATCGTTATGGTGTCATTCGAAAGCTCTGTTTATGCCCTTTCAGGGATAGGTACTTGTTTTACGTTCTGGGTCTTATTTAGGCATGAAAATGATCACGTAAACAGCCCTATTTTGGCTAAAAACACCCCGCTGGGCGGTACATATAAATAAACCGCATAGGCCGCTCGTAAGGTGTTAAGGGTTAAAACACCCCAGTGGCAAAACAAAAAAAGAATTGTGTTTAGGTGAGATAATTTCCCTCCATTACTTTTTACCACTCCTACAAATGTGTCTCCCCCTTTCCCCTCCCTCCCCCCTTGTTTCCCCCCTCCTCAATTATCAGGTATTTTCTCTATTATTCCCAATATTTATCGAGTATTTCCGCGGGAGGACAAGTATGAGAGAAGGAGGAGGGTGGAGGAGTGTAGCTCCGACCCTCCAAGCCAGTCTGAGTCCACCCTTTGTCTCTCAGTGCCAAGCGAGACACGAGAGAGGGAAGGTTTTAGTCTATCACTGCTCAAGGCCAGATTACGACCGCGGGGCTAAAATATACAATTTTCACCAGCCAACTGCTGTTGCCACTTGTTGTATTGCTTTCCCATGTTCATATGTTCATATTAAAAGTAAAATAGGCACATATGGATAGGTATTAATTATATATATGGTAAATTAACGATTTTAGTGAGGGATGAATCGGAATACCTTAGCACATGGGTGTGGTGTATACTACAGGGGCTTATCATTTGCCGGGTTAAAGGGTTCTACCTCGTTTTTTTCTCTCTCTCTTTCTCCCTCTCTCTCTGGGGTGTATCAATTCGGCCCCATTCTGCCTACTATTTTAAGACGTTTATTCTCATCTAGGTATCGATATTTTCCTGGCGAGTGGAAGCGAGCCAGCATATTTATAAAAATGTTTTTGATAGCTGGATAAATTTGTACATTTTTCAATAGAAAAATTTCTCCGGCGAAGCCAGATTTGTCCATACAATGCTGGATCGCTATCACTCGCCAGGAAGAAATCAACACCTAGATGGGGATAAACGTCTTAAAACAGTAGCTTGAATAGGGTCGAATGGATACAAGCCAGAAAAATAGAGAAAAGGAGATAACAAAAGCAGGTCACCTCACTTAATGACTCTTGGTGACCCGTGGTGACTCGTATTAACTCATATCTACTCGTATCTACTCGTAAGTACCTTCGATGACTCTTAAATTACTCTAGCGTGACTCGCAGACAAATCCACTTGCGCGAGTTACTACGACGGGATGCGAGTCACCGCGAGTGGGGTAGCCACCAATTGGTGGCGAATACGAGTAGAATACGAGTCACCACGAGTTGTAGGCGAGCCACGAGTTGTAGGCGAGCCACGAGTGGGGACGAATGCAACGGGAGTCACTGAGAGTGATATATAATAATATTGTAATGCGAGTCACCGCGAGTTACCGCCAAATAAATACGAGTTAAAAGCAAGTCACTGCAGGCTACGGCGAGTAAACACCGAGAGTAACCGCGAGTTACCGAGTCACTATGCCTTCACCGCGAGTGATTTCCAAGCGTCAATTCAACTGCGAGTGGTGTCAACACCGCATCACGAGTTGGCAGCCGTGCGACCAGCAGACGCTTGTCCCACCCGCCCCCAATGAATCTTTGTGACTCATAATAACTTGTATTTTACTCATCGTAACTCGTACTGACTCGTGCCGTACGCGCGTCGACTTGTAACAGTTACAACGACTTTGTAATCCGAAAATGACCGTTAAAATTCAAATATTCAAGCACTCGCACTTCACTCGCGGTTACTCGTGGTGACTCGTTGTGGCTCGCAAGTACACTCGCAGTGACTTGTACTCTCTTGTGGTGCCTCATGGAATTTAGCACACTTCATTTTTGCACAAATTGCCAAGAGTCAACATTCATGACAACTCGTGCTCACACTTGTGTATGTGTAACCCATGCTTAAAGGGAGAGGTGAGAGAGGTTACCACTCTACCAGGTGACATGACCCGCCTCCTCGGAATGTGAAGGAGATAAAACAGTCTGAAGTGATACGTCGAGGTGTGATAGAAAGTTGGGAGCGTTGAAATAGAGGGACATGGAAGGTTTGGAATTCTTTCTCTCTCTCTCTCTCTCTCTCTTAGTCATAGAGATCTTCAGGATAAGGTGGTCAGACACCACATGTAGGACCTCAAGAGCAATGAGTATGAGAATCTCCCGTGATTCCGCTATAATCATATTTCATCCGCAAAATCAAGATCAGTGAAGGTGAGTTTGCTGATCAAAGCTCTGCATTTGATTACAGCCGACTATTCTACCCATTAACCATTTCACGCAAATGTAAATACTATGGGGTGCCTGCACACATCCCTGAGTTCTAATTTAACAAGGGAGACGATGCCTACCACACTTCACATCACACTCAATGTTTTAAAGAATCTCATGAAATAGGAGTACAACCCACAATGTCTCACTATGCACAATCAAACTTCTTTTTGAGATGGACATAAACCGTAAGCATCCCCTTTCATTGCTCAACCCAGAATTACACAAGGACTCAGAGCAGACACAAATTGGACCTTAGATATAGCATCAATATGCATAGGACTTCATTGTTTTATCTGGTTTGTCCGAGTTTTCAGCAGTAAGATGTAAGCAAAAGTCTTAACTGGCACACTGAGTATTGTATCACCACAGTTGTTATTGCAGTTCTGTCGGTTCCATTTGGCTTCGCAGATAGGGGATGACCAAGCTATTTTTTGCAGTCAGGGAGAAATGTACCACTTTTTCAAGTAGCATTCAGGACAGCATGCAACTCATGGATAATGGGCTTGCCCCGGCTTATAGAAGTTCTGCAGAAATATTACAGATACAAGGTTCATTTGCACCTTTCATTCTAGCCATAACCTCCTTTGTCTATCAGAACTAACCACCTACAACTGCCCAAAGTACTCATTGTCTCATTCAATATATATCGCCTCCTTAGCTCTAACATTACTCCAATACTCTCAACAACTGCCACAAGTATCTAGCAATCTAATATATCCTTTAGTTTCTCTAAGAACTAATACACTTCTAACCTTTTCAGGCGGCAACAAGGAACTCAATACTTCTTTACACTCAAAATTCTGAAGTATTCCCCAGAGATGGGAAATGAGAATGTGGTCAATCTTATTCTTATTTTTCTTATGGGGTCGGCCGAGTAATCCTACTCCAGCCATGCCTTTGTAGGCTATCGGCATTGTCAATATTATAATATGTATTCCATCGATATAACTCCTGTTTACGAAACCAGGATACTACAATCCTAAAGTTCATGGGCCTTGAAAAGTTGAGGAAGAGGGTACTATTATATTCTTGGCCTAGCACCAATATGCAAGGTTAGAATGATGCTTCTGATTTATTTGTATTTCAAAGGACGTTATTATATTACTAAGACAGTGCATATTTTGTTTTTAACCCTTTGAATACCCGCGACATGTGTTATATTTTATGTTAGCTATATTTAGACGAACTTATGCTGCTTGGGAAAGGATCTGTGATGGTTAAAATGGTTGGTTGAAAAAGTTTGATGCTTAATTATTGCTAGAGGTCCTTCCTAAACTGAATAATATCGATTAATAGTAGCCAATATAAAATATATAATACTTTTAACGGTGCTGAAGGGGTGAATATTCCCTGTAATCCTATTCAAAATATCTATTTCAGGGTCAAAACCAATGTGTCCTGGCTTGAAACTCTAACAAGCAACTTACAAAAGTGTTTCTAAGTAACATGGACAAAACAAAAAAGAGTTAGGCGGCAGAAGTAAAATGTGAGGGGAAAGAATGGGGAGAGCAAAGAGACACGAGTAGCCATATATAATAGTAAAATACCCAAATTAAGAATCACTACCATGCCAGCCCGACAGGAGAAACGAAGAGGAAGTAGGGGAGACTAAAGCAACAGAAACAAAGAGCCTAGGTATAAAGCAGACACAACAAGGAAAACGAAGAAAGATGAACGAAGGAGAAACTAAGATAAAAAGAACAAATAGCCGAGGAATACAACTTGTCAACACACACTCAACAGACAAGGACGAAACCAGAGCAAGAAGACACCAACAGAGAAAGAAAATTCACCACCGCAGAAGAAATCAAACGCCAAATCAAAACCTCAGAAGGCAAATAATACCACAATAATTCCCCATACACTCCACGACACCAGAATAACCGGGACGCCAGAATTGCCACCATTAATCCTCCTCTACCACCCACACCAGGAAATATGATCAATATAACTTTTGATAACACCGAAGCTCAGAAGAAAAATATTATAATTATATAGTCATCAGAAACAAGACCAACATAGACAAATATCCAAGGATATCAGACAAATATCTGTACTTATGACCTTCACACACCTGACCTGGGACATAGCAGCCAATTGCGTCACTACCCCGACGAGAACCAAGGTAAAACAAGCAATTATAGGGTTTGAATTACTTACATGTAAGCTTTCAAGTCCTAAAATTAAACCTCCCATTCAGGAAAGGATTGATACCATGGTGGATATCCTTCAAGGTCTGCAGAGTAATTCTTTTCCCTACTAGCTAAATCGATATTATCACATGCCATGGTATAGTGTTTAATATTAAGCTCTCTAATAGGCTGTACCTTTGGTATTAGAAGCATAACCACAAGGACATGTCCCCACCTTACTTCTTTTGCCAAAACCGCACTCTCAAACTATTGACATGATTCTTGCCATGGTAAGGTCATTCTAATAGTTCCGGGCTTTGTGAGATACACAGTTTATTCAGACATTAAGTTTACGAATGTATTACTTTAACACCTTACGAGCGGCCTATGCGGTTTATTTATGTGTACCGCCCAGCGGGGTGTTTTTAACCAAAATAGGGCTGTTTACGTGATCATTTTCATGCCTAAATAAGACCCAGAACGTAAAACAAGTACCTATCCCTGAAAGGGCATAAACAGAGCTTTCGAATGACACCATAACGATCCTTGTATGATGGATAGTTTTCTTGCAATAACCGTGCAACGCGAGTGCAAAAAGCAGGTAATTCGGTACTTTCGGTACATAATTGAGTATGTAGCGAGTGAGAGGGAGGAGGGAGCTGAGATTTGTGTCAGTAGGTTCGCCGCGGTGGTCTGGAGCAGTCATACGCTCGCTAGTCTCCTGCCACCACTTGTCTCTCTCTCTCAGCCACATTACGTGCTGAAATTGCCACTCGAGTTATGTCGAGCGCCGCCACATAGTCCAGCTTTATTTAACTCGACTTATGTTGCTCGCCGCTAATTAAGGGTTAATGGCGTAAATTATGTTGACAACTGTACTCTCATAGCATGCAAACCATTTCATTTCATAAGCAGGTTACGTTATGTGCATAAATTATATTTTAAAGCTTCCTATGACCATCATATAACCAAATACTATTGAATATTAATTATGCTTCTCTCGTATTCCCACACTTGGCCAATTGCGAATCTGGTTTGACTCCATGAGGACCCGTGCCGGGGGGCTGAAGTTGGCTGCCAGTGGGGCCGGCCAGCCACCACCCATGACTGAGCGAGATGCCTGGATCTTCCAGATATTTGGTTTCCTCGATCAAGATATTGTGAGACAACCAACACGGCAGTCTAGCACGGTTAGTTATTTTCATGTAAGAATATGTGTTGTATGTAAGTAATAATACAGGTAACTTTCAAATAACATTGTATTGAAGGTTCAGTATGTTGCACAGACAATATGATTATTACTTAACGTACCTTAACATACGAAATTGACATTGCTAATAACTTTCATTGTACACTACACATTATAATAATTTTGAAATCGGTCTTAACATTATAAGTAAGTTGTATCGTCATCAAGAGAAAACACAAACCATGCTGCCACACCATAGCCCTAATTTGAGTCCACAGAGGCCACACACACACGCCACACACGCCACACTACACTGTGAATAGAAATATACAAATGGATATTAGTGAATGTTATTTAAAACCTCTGAACAGTTCCCAAATTATGCTCCGAGGCGCCACACGAAACTGTGAAGAGATTGAATAATAATGTTAATATTAACATCTTTCATTGATTTTCTCTTATATCAGGTCCAAATGGTGCTCCACATACCCGCATAAGGCCAACGACACTGCAAAACAATTTAAATGTATGAATACAATTATAATTCTCTATATTTCTCCCATACAGTTCTCAAACCAGCCTGACAGGACAGCAACGCTCCATGCTACTGTGATCGCCAGTACGGACGATGAGCTGGATGCCGAAACAACAACACCTCAGCCCGAGAAAAAGAAGAGAACAAGCCCTGACAACTCTGCCCCTGGTGGAGATGGTGTACTTAAGAAGGTAAGCCTTGAACGTAAAATACAATCTGTGATTGCAATTGTCGACAGTGGCAATATAGGTGCCATTGGATATGTGTGTGAGTAAAGGAAACTTAAATGATTGAACTTAATGGTTTGTTACAATTTCTAGTTTATTAATAGGGTGACAGTTGAGAATTAACTATGTTATTGTTCATTATAAGTGTATTGACCCACATACAATATATATTAAAAGACGTGTGAAAATGTTATCCATTATTATCTATAAGCAATCACATTATCATAGAATAATATACCTAATATATATTGATGAAAACCTACCTTGTCAACCAACTAATAAGGTATACCCAATTCAATATGCCTCTTTTTATGTAAAGATTCCCATTATGACTGCACAATGTACTTTTATACCTGTTATATATCTTTGCCAGATTCTATCTCATCCGGACGAAACGGAGGAGCTGAAGAACCGGGTGGCTTCCCTTGTCCGCCCGACGTGCCCGCGGGCTCACAATTGGGCCCGTTATTTGGAGGTGGAGCTTGAGGGCCTGGATGACTCCTGCTGGGACGCCTATGTCCAGGACCAGATCAATCTGCTGGTGCGGTGGAAGGCTGAGTCCAATCGGGTAAAGAACATGGCTCAGCAAGGACAGGCACCACAGCAGCAGCCGCCTCCACACCCACAAACAGCAGCCGGCACCTCCACAGGCACCAAAGCAGACATACCACCTTATGGCACCTCCTGGCACCAGTCACCAAACACCCCTCTACCACCCACCGTACCCAACATACCTCAACACACCCAACAGACCTGTGGATGCTACCTGGGTAGCGAGCACGCCCACCTACCTGCAACCCACAGCCATGCCAGTGACTGGTAGTGGCCCACCCACACCTGCCACCAGTCTCCATAACCTCTCCCTGGGCACGGTTATGGCCGGTCTTGGTGCCCCGACAGGAACGCCACCACCCATGACACTCCTGCTCAGCCCAGAGAAATTTACTAGAACATAGGGGCAGGTGCCATAAACGTGTATTTACCTTGGATCATAGCATCCTGCCAGTGGACACTTTCCCGGGGGGAGTTGTAGTAGTCCTTCAGGTACACCCTGAGGTCCTTGGCCACCAGGGTTGCATGATTGCGGCTCAGGGGCTGAACACCATGTAGGGGATTATCCTCGTGCCACAACTTGAGTAAGTTGGGATAAAATTAGCGTTTATAATATGTTTAACAGGGTATCTGTGGCAATGTAATGTACTCAATTATTATCTTTAAATTGTGTTTTGTGTTTACTGGGAAATGTCGCAATATAATTTGGCCACAGTTATGTATAATGTCATAGTGATAGGCAATATACTTTTGTACCTGTGATAAATAAACCTACTATTATTATGATTGTTTATTGTAACCAACTGTATGCGTGAATGTAAATCAAAGCAATAACGAATGTAAGCTGCGATGAAAATGCAGTATAATTAATATAAAACTATACATATGTATATAAATAATTATGGAGGTAATACAAGTATGAATTAATTAATAAGTAAACATTTATCTAAACTAATATTGAAGAGGTACAATAATGATAGCACTGTTGACTAGAAAGAAATATATATATACATATCTTGAGAAAACTATAGTAATTAATATGCTGATATAGTGACAAACTAAATAGGATACAAAGAGATATAATAAATAATAGGGGCCAATTAATCTAAACCATATGCAGAGGTTAAGGTAAAACTTAATATGCTTTGATGAATAAAACACGTATGGAATAATATGGTAAAGAAAGGAACATTTCTAACTATAAAGTGACACACAAACATTACATTTAAGCAACAAATAAGAATATTAATAATTATGTTTTATACACTGATGCCTAAATACGTTATGAGGTATTGAGATATATTACAATTTGTAATAGCCCTATTTATTATATTAAATTATTAATGCATGCTCCTGGTGTCACGATATGGGTGTCTGGGTCCTCAACATCGAGGAGTGCAACATGAGCGGCTGGGTATCGCACTTGCATGAGATTGTGAAGGCAGCAGCAGACCAGCAACACAGACTCCACACGATTGAGGTGGAGAGGGATGGTGGTGAGGAGACAACGGAATCTGTGTTGGTAAACATAGTTGTTGTTGTTGTTGTTGTTCCCTAAGCTGCCTGGCCGAACAGCCCCGAGTCCCTGAGAAAGGCCATGGCCACGATCGGGCTTTCCCACAGAGCTCTCATTGAGTGTAGATTGTGTTGTTGGCGTAAGTGGTTGTGTGAAATGCAGTCTTCTATGATGTGTTTAATGGTATGGGGTGCTGTATTACATCCCGGGCAGGCGTCGACAACGGAGTCATCCAGTCTCTTCTGATAGCTCAGGAGAGCTGGATGGTGTCCGCATCTCAGCCTGGCCAGGTGGACTCTGTCCTCGCGAGGAAGGGAGGATTCGGAAGGATGGATTTCGGGAGGTCGTGCATGCAGCTGCGTGTTGTCTGTGAGTGAGTGGATGGATCGGTGAGAGATATGAGTATGGATGTGCTTCTGGAAGTTGGTTCGGGGTGGGCAGGGAGGGAGAGAGGACAATAATTGTGTGTGATACCGTGTGCTGGGTGTTGTTTTGATATTTCTTGGTGTCTGTGGGTGTGTTGCCATGTAGTTTAGTGGGTGGTCTTGGTTCGTGGAGGCTGCTGCCAGGAATTGAGTGCCTCTCATGTCCAGATGGTCTTTGACTTTGAGAATTTTGGTTTCTTGATGTAGGTGATCTGTGGGTGAAGTAGCTGTGCAGCCTGTAATGATCTTCAGGGTAAACATAGTAATAAAATATTAGTTAGAAACAATTTATAATGATAATTATGGAATTAATAGGAAACAGAATTACATAATACGGCATAAACACTATTACTTATGTAGGCATCAATTAAACGAAAGATATACCTGTTAGCAACGATACCGAAGGCATTCTCCACCACCCGACGTGCCCTTAACAGCCTGTAGTTGAAGATCCTCTCTGCCCTTGTCATGTTGCGGTGGGGGAAGGGCTTCATTATCCATGTCCTCATGGGAAAAGCGTCGTCCCCGATGATATAGTAGGGCACTGGGCGAACGTCGTTGGGAAGGGACTCTGCTGGTGGAAGTCCAATGCTGCTAGTCTTCAGTGCCTCCCTGAGTGGTGTTGCAGCAAATATGCCCCCATCAGACGAGCATCCACGTGAACCAACATCCACATACAGAAACTTGTAGTCCGCATCGACGAGGGCCATGATAGTCCAGCGGAAATGTGGTGGAACCTCGTTTTGCGGTATGGATGATGTTATTTTGATGATTCTGGTACTCAGGCATGTCCTCAACAGGAATCCACCAGGTGCCTCTCTGGCATCCTTGGGGACACATTTTTACGAGTCAAAAACAAAATGGCCACCATACGACATAGATACAAAATATTATATCCCCATAACTTTGTTCATTTGTAACATAGAAAGGTGATCTTTGTGTCTACATCCATGTTCTTCAGGTCAAGGAATCCATTTATGTTCACTAAATGTACATAATTATGTTAATTCCCACCATACTCCCACCAATTTACGATATTTCGACCAAAGCATAATACTTGTTTTTTTTATAACCTGAACTCCATCGAAGAATGATCTCCTCCTTTACTTTTATTAACAACATAGGTTTGGAGCAACTGGTTTTATTATAAATCAGTATTAAATCTCTTTTTGAACTCAGATGGTCATGTCAATACCAGTGAAGAAATATCTTATTTCAATCAGCATCAATCACTCTCAAACATAGCACATCATCTGTACCTAACTAGTTTGCGAGTAATAACAATTGTCCTCTCATTCATGGATGGAATCTCAACATTTATTGGACAACCTATAGATCTGAAAGCAACAAAGATAAAGAACATATTACAACAATACTACAGATCACAAATGAGCCTGTCAACACAGATTCGAAAATGGCTGATTAAAAAAAAGTCACTCCATTGACTGACATCAAGCATTTGTCTTTCGTTCATAAATCATCAACATATTTATTTAGTACTGTTCAGACATAGTCCATCTTTGCTTACAAGTAACACACTTATAGAACCATATAACGGTGATTTACTTTTCTACGGAATTAAATCCCCATAACAAGTCCTTCATACGATACCCAAATCCTCAATAGCCATATTTTCATCTTCTCCTTCCTGTGTTGTGGATCGAGTTTGTACATTTTAGCATTCTGACCCAGCATGACAACTGCAGAACATTGAGCATGACATTTGGGCACTCACGCAACTGCATCTACCAGTAGAACATGGGCGCGTAGAGGAGCAACCACATTTAATCATTTGTAGTATCTCAATTGGCACTTGAGAAACCTCCTCTGGTAGCATCACAGGAAATAGCTGGTCATTCGGTTTGGTCCAACCATATTTCACTATATCAGCAGCATCAGGGGGAGAACTACAGAGGGACGACTTCCATATCATAGTCTGGTAATGGGCTCGGTAGACGTGTTCTGTAAAAGCAGCTGATGTTGGAGGAAGAGACTTCAGTTTCGGAGCATTTGATAATTTCAGGCTTGCAATGTTTGTCATCCTTACAGCATGTCGCATCTCCGACATATTTCCACAGGGTTTTGATCCATAACAAGCTGCCATCCCACTTAGAACACTACGTAATCACGACGTTATGGTTTGGTCGAACAAGGGTAACACAATAACGTTGTGAAACAATACGTTTTAGCAATGTAAAAAATACGTCGTATGTAGACCCTTTTTTATGACAAAATCATAACATCGTAGTTACTCCGTGCATACAAAAAATTTATTTTGTAATTCATGACGTTGTACAATAACTTAACAATACGTCAAGTAAATATGTAACAAAAACGTAAGCATTAGCAAAATATAAACGTTGCTGTATAAGCAAATAAAGACGTAATGCAATAACGTTTTATGCACCTACACATATGGTTAATATTTATGTAATAGAATACGAACGTCTTCTGTATATTAAAAAATGGTTAATGATAATGTAATGACGTTACCAACAACAAACTTATTCTATCTATCTATCTATTGCCTGACGCCGTGATCCCCGAAGGGGTGGCCACGAACGAACTGCCTCCATGCACCTCTGTCCCCGGTCAGTCGACGCCCCTCCCCCCAACCAGCACCGCCTTCGTTCATATACTTCCTCACTCCATCCTTCCACCTCTCTTTCGGTCTCCCTCTCCCTCTCTGTCCCTCCACCTCGCTCTCGTACACCCTCTTAGTCATTCTCTCGCTTTCCATACGTTCCATATGGCCGAATCATCTCAAGTTGTTCCTTTTCACACTTTCCAGCACATCTACCTCCACACCACACCTCCTTCTTACTTCTTCATTAGTCTGTCTATCCCTCCATGTAACTCCGCATGCACTTCTTAGGTAATTAATTTCCACTGCTCTCACTCTTGGTCTGAGTCTCTCAACCAACGTCCATGCTTGGCTTCCGTAAGTCAGTGTCGGGATTACCACACTGTCATGCAAGGACTTCTTCACTTCCATACTGACCACCCTATTTCTTGTTACTGCTTTTAGCGTTTCTACAACCCTCTTCCCCTGTTGTACCCTCTCCCGCACTTCTTCATCCATAGTCCCATCTTTACTCAACACACTGCCCAGATACTTAACCCTTTATTAGCGGCTCACCACATAAGTCGTATTTAATAAAGCTGGACTATGTGGCGGCGCTCGACATAGGTCGAGTGGCAATTTCAGCACGTAATGTTGCTGAGAGAGAGAGACAAGTGGTGGCAGGAGAGTAGCGAGCGTATGACTGCTCCAGACCACCGCGGCGAACATACTGACACGAATCCCAGCTCCCTCCTCCCTCTCTCACTCGCTATATAAGGAATTGTATCGGGAAAGTGGCTAATTACATGCTTTTTGCACTCGCGTTGCACGGTTATTGCAAGAAAACTAGCCATCATAAAAGGATCGTTATGGTGTCATTCGAAAGCTCTGTTTATGCCCTTTCAGGGATAGGTACTTGTTTTACGTTCTGGGTCTTATTTAGGCATGAAAATGATCACGTAAACAGCCCTATTTTGGCTAAAAACACCCCGCTGGGCGGTACATATAAATAAACCGCATAGGCCGCTCGTAAGGTGTTAAAAGAGTTGACAATCTCCATAGCCTGACCGTTCAGCTTCACCTCACACTCTGTGACTTCACCCCTTTCGAAGACCATAACCTTGCTCTTCACCGCATTTACCTTCAAATTCCGTTTTTCGCACACTGTTCCAAACTCATTTACCAGATCCTGCAACTCCCATTCATTATCACTCATCAGAAATGTATCATCCAAGCGGCTCGCTTGGTGTAGTGACTAGCATCTCGGACTTCCACCCAGAAGGCCCGGGTTCGCGCCCACGCTCGGCGCATTAAAGATTTTTCACAAGCTCTGAGTCGTTACCATCCCTCATGAGCAATGGGATGGGGTAGTAGTACAGGACCCCAATGGAAATACGCCTAATCGGCCTTATTGAGCTATCCTTAGCTAGCTTAGCATGCACTAGCTTTAAGAACTATTATTATTATTATTATTATATCCGCAAACAGCAGTATAGGTAGCTTCCACCCAATTCCCTCCCTTTTCAGCGATACACCAACATCCACTGCTCTTGATAGTATTTCTTTCATGACTCCATCCATATATACAGTAAACAAGCACGGGGACATCACACACCCCTGTTTCAAACCAACATTCAGGTCAAAGAACTCGCTCTGCTCACTTTCCACACGTACTGCCGCCTTTGCACCCTCATACATGCTCTTCACTGCTTTCAGCAACTTGCCATCAACTCCGTATATTATAAGTACTTTCCACAAACCTTCTCTATCCACTCTGTCATAGGCCTTCTCCAAGTCAATAAAGGCAACATACACCTTTTGTTTCTTCTCCAGATATTTCTCCACAACACAATTCAGGGTAAAAATCTGATCTACACATCCTCTTCCCTTCCTAAAACCTCCCTGCTCGTCGCCTATCCATATCTCCGTTCTCACTCTCACTCTCTCAATCACTACTCTACTGTATACCTTCCCTACTACGCTTAGAAGACATATTCCTCTGTGGTTACCACACACTCCTCTTTCCCCTTTGCCCTTATATAGGGGGACTATTATGCCAGTCTTCCAGTCATTGGGTGCACTCCCCTTCTCCCTTGCTAGTTTGCACATTTTCCATACCCATTCGATCACTTTCTCACCACCATACCTCAACATTTCCCCACACACTCCATCTGTTCCTGGTGCTTTCCCCAACTTCACTCTTTGCATGGCTTCCCACACTTCTGACCTCCTGATCCCCACCTCCTCCTCCACTACTTCTCTTCTTCTCCATCCCATACCATATCCAGTTATGTTTGCTGGCTCTTCATTCCTTACATTTAGCAACTCATTGAAGTACTCCCTCCATCTTTCGACTCTCTCTTGCTTCTCGGCTAGCATTCTCCCATTCTTATCTTTCACACCTATGCTGTTTCCCTTGCTACCTTCCCTAACTTTCTTGACTTCTTTCCAGAACAGTTTCTTACTCTCCCTCCATTTTACACTCAGATTCCTTCCAAATTCCTCATCTACTCTTCTCTTACTTTCCTTCACTACTCTGTTCACCACCCTCTTACTCTCCACGTCCCTCGCTCGTTTCTGTCTCTCGAAATCTTCATTCCCTCTACTACCCAACCACTCTCTATATGCTTTCTTCTTTTCTTCCACAGCTATTCTTACCTCTTCTGTCCACCATGCTGTACCTTTCACTCCCCTCCCTCTTCTCCTCACTCCACACACCTCCTCACATGCTGCACAGATCTCATCCTTAAACACCTTGCTCATCTCCTCCACTTCTTCGATAACTTCCAGGTCAAACCCACCTAGTCGTCTTTCCATCGCTCTCCTGTACTCCTCCCCGACTTCCTCCTCCTGCAACCTCTCCACCCTCCTCTCGCCTCCCTCCATCTCTCCTCACCCCCTTCTTTTGTATCCTAACCTTAGCTACCACTACATAATGATCAGACAGACCCCCTCCAATAACCCTATACACCCTAGCATCCATCACAAATTTCTTCATTCGTTCATCCACACATACATAATCAATCAATGACTTTCGTTCCATCACTGTCTCATCCTCCATCGTCCACACCCGTTTCCACGTGTACCTGTGGATCATTCTGTGTCGGAAGGTGTTGGCTATCCACAGCCTCCTCCCCACACATACGTCCACAAGTGCACTACCACTTGTGGTAGTGCCACTCCCTCAACTTTCCTATCACCCACCTTACCATTCATATCCCCAATCAGAAATATTCTTTCGTTCTTGTCAAACTTCTCCAGGCATGCCTCCACATTCATCCAGAACTCCTCTTTCTTTCTTTCAAGTTTATCCTCTGTCGGAGCATACACACACACAATCACCCACGTTTGTATTCCTACTTTCATTCTCACCCACACAATCCTTGAACCCACAGACCCATACTCTCTTACACATTCCTTCCATTTGCTACTTACAAACAAACATGCACCTTCTCTCGCTGTTCCTTCACTCACTCCAGCACACACACCCATTCCACGCTCCCACTCTCTCACATCTGAACCTTTTCATTTGGTCTCTGTCATTCCACATATATCCAGCCTGGCATTCACTAGCAGTTCCAGAACCTCTCTCTCTTTTGTGCCATCATTCATGCCACTAACATTCCATGTAGCCATTCTCAGAATGTCCGAAGGAATGTCCTTAGTCGGTCGTGGTTCGTCAACATAGGTTCCGTCCGCATTCGAGGCTGTTCGTTCGTTTTTCTTTGCTTAGGTATTTTTTCTGGGTGGGGGTCGCAAGCCCACCGACCCAACCCCTTTAGTCGCCTCTTACGACACGCAGTAGGCACGTGGGGCATATTCTATTCCCTTATCCTCAGGGGGGGTATTCTAGACGTATACAAAAGGTCGTTATTTACGTAATAATATTACAAATGTTAACGTTTGTCAAAAATGTCTTTCGCACGTACCTGCATGGTCATTACAAACGTAGTTGTATTACCAATATCAAAGGATACATTCAAACGTTTTCTGCACATACAGTAATAGTCGCAAATAATATGGCTATGTTTTAATATAGTACATAAGACAGTAACCTATTTGACACACAAAAGGATGGTCATTGATAACGTCATAGTTTTTTAATGTAAACATAATATACTGACGATGTCTGTACATACCTTAATTGTGAATAGCAACATCAATAAGTTACAAATGTATATGTATGTAAGTATATGTATATACTCAGGCACATACCCCATTGCTGGGGGGGGGGGGGGGAGACAGAGCCCTAACATGAACCCTTAAATTTCCAATTCTTAGAGTCCGAGACCACTTTCATGTTCCCTCGCCCCTTTCTCTGACTCGTTGAGTCAGAGAATTTTACAAGGGGATGAGGATTCCTAGCCTCCTGCTGTCTAGGCAGCTACAAATTGGACCTCAAATAGCCATGCGATGGCAAATCTCGATAGTACACACCGCCATACGCCTCGCCACCGTACGCTCTCATTTCCCATGGAGCACACACGACTCTCTGACTCGCGCTCAGCTGATTCGCCCAACCATATTGCGGGCGGTGTTAGCAGTCGTGGAAGAACCAGGAAGCCCTCCTTCTTATGCACCTGAAACAGTAGTTCAGAAGAGAGTGCAGTAAGAGCACGAAAAACACGTGCTGGAGGGGGCAAGACACGTGCAACAGGCACGACACATGCCAAAAGGTCGTTAGCCTCTGCCTCCTCATTCATTACCCCTTCCAGCACCACCACCACCCCCTCAACAGCTGTCTGACATCGGCGCAGACGCTGATGTTGATGAAGGAGCTGATCTCATTCGTATGGCATCAGTTTATTCATTTGTCTGGTCCGAAGGATATGATTTCATGCCAGATTTACACCAGTTTGATGCAAATCAATCTTGGTCAACTACAGATTGGCCCTGAAAAGACCAGGCAAATGAAAGTGATTTCTGTTCATTTTTTGACCTAGAGATGACGACACATCATGTTTCCCAAACCAATGCATACTATATATCACTGGGTGAAGGAAAGAATTGATGTAATCTCACCTAGGGCAAGAATTCATGCCTGCAGTGATATAACTGTAACAAAATTCCTGGTGTTCTTTGCAAATGTTGCTTATCATGCCTCTTTGCCAGAAGCATGTGACGCACTCATCAACACCCCAATTTTCCAGAAATACATGACTCATGAAGGATTTTTTTTTGCTGCTGCGCTTTTTGTACTTTGCATGCAGACAACGAAAATTCAAACACAGATGATCGAATCCAGAAAGTCCGGCATCTGTTCACCATGTTATTGCAAAGGTTCAAGAAGTATTTCTACTCCTTTCACAACCTAATGATTGATGAGTCGCTAGTGCTCTTTAAAGGGCGCCTGCTGTTCAACGAGTACATACCCTTGAAAAGGCACAGGTTTGGCATCAAGCTGTTTGTATTGTGTGACTGCGAGACAGGCATAGTGCTTGACATGATCGTCTATACCGGCACAGATATAGATATTCCTAGAGTCGGTGCCAACGACCCCTTAGGCATGTCAGAGCACATAGTCAAGAAGATGATGGAGCCCTACATGGGCAAGGGCACACGTTGTACACCGACAATTGGTATACAAGTCCTGCTCTCTGTCAGTTTCTTTATGACAACCAGACGGGGTTATGTGGAACTGTCAGAAATATCAGGAAGTACATGCCCAAGTTAACTGGCCCTCGCATTCACCTGGACGACCCTTCCTCCACTGACACCCCTTCTGAAGACGACTTGGCAGAGGAACACCGACAACGGTAACAGGAACAGCAAAGACGAAAAAAGGAAGACACATTAGAAACAGCTGAAGAAGTCTGGGAAAGTCGTGTCTATAAAATGGAACGCCATTCCATTTGCCGTCTACTGTTCACACAAGTGCCCAAGTGGACACTGGTAAAATCAACTACCGTACCAAGAAGCCCATACAGTAACATGATAAGGTGGTAGAACATGTACCTGGTGGACAAGTCAGCTTGCCAACTTGCAGGCTTTAGGTGTCTGAGGAAGAATGTGAAGTTGTATCACAAGCTTTTCCTCCACATGGTCGACATCACGAAGCTTAACGCCTACAACTTGTGGCTTATGAAGAAAGACATGTGTCGTGAATCCTAGCTGGTATATATACCGTAGTTTGAATTTCCCGGGTTCACGACAGCTGGTTCCTTTTTGTTTATACGCATTACTTTATTTATCTTTGTGGATAAATATTACTGTGGCTGCACCAATTATATCTTAGTTTATTTTCCCTTATTATTTAATCACGGGGAACGATATAGAACCCTTAAATATATTTTATATTGTCACGATAAAAGGGAATCTCAGACACACTTCACACAGACTTCACCCCGCCAAGACAGACCGCCAGCTGCTGCCACATAACAACAAAACTTCCCTGATATTTGCCTCCCGACATGTCCATCACCTAATCGACACTCTTTGCATCACAGCTAAGTTCCTTTAATACTAGAAGTACTTCAAAGATATTACTGGGACTACCACAGATAACCTACACATACATGTTTACAAGTAAGTCAAACGCCGACCCGGCATCATTTTTATAGCCTAGGCCAATTCATCTTTCCAGGTTTAGTTATTTAATTTATATCCGTTTATCCTCTACCCCCTAGGAATAATAAACAGGATATAATTGGTGCTGTGTGATCAGGATACTGGGCCCTCTGTTATATATTGATAAGAATTGGGGGGGTATTAGGCCTGAATTGTCTGCCTTTGTGTAGAGCTGGGCGATCCAGTGGACAAATGTTGAGGGGCGCATATGTCCGGGATTTTCCGCTGGACCGTCCAGTGCAGTGCCCTGCTTTTTTTTATCAAGCAGTTCTATAGACCAGGGGCAAGGGTGGACACAGTCAGGCAGGCCTCAGCCTGGGTTAGATGTGCCAGGGAGCCAGAAGGTGTTTGATAGGCTACTGGACAGAGCGCGTGCCTTCTTTGAGGAGAAGGACAGGGCCGAGGAGGAGCAGTCGACGCAATAGGCTAGATCTAAAGACTATGACGACGGCTGCGGCTGTTCCTCCTGCAGAGGAGTCGTGATCCTTCTTTCTCTTTCTTTTCCTTTCTTTTTCAGGCATTAACTTTGTAATTTGTTAAAATTTAATATAGTAAAGTAAATATTGTATAGTAGAGTAATATGACATAGGGTAAATTTCCTTTTCTTTGATCATTTGTAAACTCACAGGGGGCACGCGATCTGCATGCTTTAATTTGCTTGGTTGCTGTCGTCATCAATGTAAGTAGGTTAGCCTAGGCTTAGAATAGATTAGAATAGGTTAGCCTACAGTGACGATTAATATTGTTGTTCCTTAAGCTTTAGTTACCGTAAACTTTTTAACCCTCTCACATCCTGACGCGATTTTTGAGCCTATTAGGGATACTATAAAGCCTTTGTTACCGTCAGGGGTATCTATAAACCTTTAGTTTGTTTACTTCAACCTCTGCAGTTGTCTTTGAGTTAGCTGTGGGCAGAAAACTAATTTTGGAGAGGTAATTATAACAGTGAGAGTAATCTATTTCTTATTGCTAATCTGGCAACCTCTGCGTCCTATGGTCGTGAGAGGGTTAAGAATGGAGGAGAAAATAAAGTCATTGCGGCGGTTCAGGGCCGCCAAGAAGGAAGGGATTACTAAGCTTACCTCTAATCTGTCTGAATTTATTGAACATGCTGCTACACTGCATGATGTAAAGGGTGTGAAAATCACTTTAGAAAAGGGCCTAGCTGATATTGAGTCGTATAACGTAGAGTTGTATAGCTTATACTCAGATGATCAGTTAGAGGAAGAGATGGTGAAAGATATGCAGTATGTTAATCAAGTAAATAGTCAGTTAGCTGAGTTGGATAGTGCTCTACAGACAACCACTACTGGTAGATCTCATGATAGCGCAGCAAGTAGGAAACAGAAGGGTATTAAGCTACCCTCCCAGTAGTTGCCAGTTTTTAACGGCGATCCAACACAGTGGGTGGGTTTCTGGGAGCTCTTTGATTGTAGTGTCCACTCCCAAACAGACTTAACTGACATTCAGAAATTTACGTATCTAAAGGGACAACTTAGTGGTGAGGCTCTACAAATTGTTAGTGGAGTTAGTTTGGTTGCTGCGAGTTATGAACCAGCTGTTAATATTCTAAGAAATAGTTATGGTCAAAAGGATCGCATCAAAGCAGCTCTCTTAGCGAAACTGTGTAATCTCCCGCATTCTAGCCAGGAGGTCAGTGCTCTGAAAGATGTTTCTGCATCATTTGAGTGTGCGTTAGAGTCATTACGCTCTATGGATGTAACAGTAAGTGAAATGTGTGCAGTACTCTTACATAATAAACTTCCTAGTGCACTCTCTGAAGTGATTAAGCGTGAATTAAAAGACAACTGGCTGGATGTGGATGAATATGTTCGTGTGTTTAAGACTGAAGTGTGCAATCTAGAAAGTAGACATAATCCACTAGAACAGTTTGGGGCGACCGCCACAGCAGCATATGCGGTGTATCAGAAACCCGATACCAAGCAGAAGTATGGATGTAAGTTGTGTTTAAAGACAGGACATTTTTGGGCAAAGTGTGCAAAATACAAGAACAGTCCCGCCAAGGCCAATAGAGCAAGGCAGTTGAAATTGTGCGTCGGGTGCCTGTCGTCAGAAAATGGCAGCCAGGGGTGTACTAACCCTAAAATTAGGCCGTGCCGATTCTGCCAACAGAAAATTTTTAATTATTTGTGTCCGATGCCATGCCTTGAACAAACTGGACAACCAGTAGCCCCTGAACCAACAGTGACCATGGCTGTGGCTTCGGGCCATAATGCAGTGTTGTTACCTACCATTCAGATTCCCTTGACCGACAGAAACGGTCATACCAGTAACGTAAGAGCTTTGTTGGACCAATGTTCGCAACGTACCTTCATCTTGCACTCTGCTTTATCGCAGGTTGATTACGTTAGGGTCAGTAAGGAACAGCTAAGGCTCCAGGGATTTACTGGCTCACTTGGTAGTACTGAGTATGATATAGTAGAGTTAACCTATCATCACAGAAGAAGGGTGCGTAAATTGAGGGCCGTTGTGGTGGAGGAGTTACCAGTATACAAACCAGGGAGAGGATTAGAGATGGAGGTAAATGCTATCAAGGCTCGGGGTTACAAATTAGCCGATCCAGGTGTCACTGATGGAGATATGATAGGGTTACTGATTGGGGTGGACTTTTATTACCACTTTGTACATTCAGGCTATGTCAGGGAAGGAAGTATAGTTATGATACCCACAATTTATGGTTATGCACTGAGTGGCACTTATCAGTCAGATATAGAAGAGACCCATGTAGAGTTAGTCACTGTTCTTAAGTTAGCAGTAGACCCTTTAGTGGAGATATAGGAAGATATTGGCAGTAAATCTCCATAATTAAAGGATCTAACAGCTCTATGGGACTTGGACCATATTGGTATAAGTCCTAATGAGACTGGTAAGGGTGGGGAGAGAGTCTTAAATAGATTTTCTGAAACGGTACAGTATTCCGAAGCACAGGGACAGTATATAGTGGAACTGCCGTGGAGAGATAACATAGATAAATTACCTGATAACTTTAAGTTAGCCCTGGGCAGAATGAGAGGCTTGCAGCGTAAATTTATAAAATATCCCAACTACTGTCAACAATATACAAAGGTTCTGGATAATCAGATAGAAAGGGGGTTTATTGAAAGGGTAGAAAACAGGACTCACGCTGGTCATCCCATTCACTACTTAGCTCACCATGGTATTACTAAGGATAGTGTTACTACGCCTGTACGGATAGTGTTTGACTGTTTGGCTAGGATGGACGAGAAGGCGTTCAGTCTGAATGACTGTCTCCATACAGGTCCATCGCTAGTGGCTGACCTCACACAGGTACTTCTACGCTTTAGATGCCATCAATTTGTCTGGGTGAGTGATATTGAGAAAGCATTTCTCATGGTGGGGTTGAGTGAGAAGGATAGGGATGCTACTAGGTTTCTGTGGCCCGTTGATCCCTTAGATGTTGCAAGTCCTTACATTGTCTACCGGTTCCGTGCAGTTCTGTTCAGGGCCACCTGTTCCCAGTTCCTCCTTAATGCTACCATTCAAAAACACCTGTCTATGATACAGGAGAACAGTGAAGTAGTTAATAAGCTAAAAAGGGGGTTGTATATTGATAACTTACAGGGGACTGGTGATGATGTAAGTGATTTGCAACAACAATGTTGGGATGCCCGTAGAATGTTTTCCAGCGCTAACCTGTCTTTACGTGAGTGGGTCACAAATAATGAGAGTTTGCGGGAACCTTTGCACCTGAAGGGTATAGCTTCCGCCAAACAAGATGGGGTTAAGGTACTTGGCGTTGCGTGGCTGACTGATAAGCATATGTTACAGGTTAATAGCCGCAGAAGTAGCCCTGCATTGGTTACAAAACGTGAGGCTCTAAGTCTAACCGCGAGTGTGTTCGATCCTCTAGGAGTGTTGCTAACGGTAACCATCCGGGCGCGGAGGTTCGTACAAGACTTGTGGAGATTAGAGTCTGGGTGGGATGTACCCATTCCAGATGACATGAGAGCTAACTGGCAGGGTATTTATGACGATATGATAGATAGTACAGGTATCATGTTTCCCCGTCAGGTCACTAATTCTAAGAGGGTTACGCTGCACCTATTTAGTGACGCTAGCTCAGTAGCATATGGTGTAGCAGCCTATGCGGTTGGTGATGAGGTGAGTAGGTTAGTAATGGCCAAAGCTAAGGTGGCGCCTATTAAGTCCGTCACCATACCTAAGATGGAGTTGACTGCTGTTCTTCTCGCAGCTCGTCTCGCATGTTATATATGTGAGGCCTACGCGGACGAGCTGATTATAGAGAATGTATACCTCTGGTCGGACAGCCAGATAACCCTATGCTGGTTGTCTAGTAAAAAGATTTTGCCTATATATATTCAAAATAGAGTTGATGAGATAAAGTCATTAGTCCCCGGCACTCATTTTCGTTATGTGTCCACAGCGGACAACCCCAGTGATCTAGTCACCAGAGGGATTTCATATGTGTCCTTAGTTGTTTCTTCGCTTTGGTGAGGAGGGCCCACATGGTTACCTCACCAAATGCTATGGCCTGATTATGGCCCAATAGGGGGCTCAATAGGAGGGGACACCACTGTGGGTTGTAACACGAGTCAAGAAGGAACCCTGTCATTGCCGGTACCGGTTGCCCCTACTGCCATATTGAATTGGGACCGGTATGGCTCATATATGAAGCCATGGCATGTAATGGCATGGGTCCTTAGGTTTATTAGGTGTTACGACCGGGACTACGAATAAAACAAGGGCACTCAATGATTGGACTAGTAATAGGGCACTATGCAACAACGGTACGCTAGATCCAAACCCTCGAACTTATATGCCGGCGAACAACACACCTATACCCTCCAGGGTTAATCTGCGATAGTAGGGTATCCTTAACTGGGCATAAATGTACTCTACTTCAGGCTTACATGCACTGGAATAGCCTGATAACAAACAAGATGCAAGTTACGTTAAAATGCAGAAAAAGGAATCTATGTAAAGATGAATTAAATCACTGCAAGATTTAATACAATAAAAAGATGCTTCAATACAGTTACTCTAAACAACAATAAACTCTTCACTCCTATCTGAAAGAAAGTGAAGTATATTCCTACAGCATAGACCTGGAAACTTCTGATGAAAGTCTGATGCTCATAAGATGCTCGTACTGATTTAGAACTATATAAAGGCAGGAGGCAGGACACCACACGTGTAAATCGAATACACTAAAAGATAGGACATATAATGTTAACTGACACGAGAATACTATAAATGCGCAACGGTAGCAATGCTCGACACTAAAAGAAGTACTTCCTCATCAACGAAACAGTCTGCTATGGTTGTGCGGCTCAGCAACAACCTAGACTAATAAATGCTGTGAATAATAATGCGCACATATCAAAGAGCTTATATTAAACATTAACAAGTGTCTACTCGATTAATAATGTCTAGCTGGGATACTCTAGGTAAGGAACTGGGGTTGAGCAAGACAGGCTCGTAGCCTAGCGATGTCCTTAAGACTGCATCCTTTAAGTTACGTTAATTGACTAGGGGGCTCTCTCGACAGATCCAGATCACAAGTATCTGGTTCTATCCTGGCGACCCTCTAAAGACAAGCAAAGAGGCAGCAAAGTGTGGAACTGGTACAGGCCAAAACCCTCAGTCAACACAATGCTGCACTCGCAAAGGACGCAACCGAAAAGACAACCCAGGCTACCACAGGACCGGTCGAAGTCGTGTAGGTATAAGCAAACCGTACACACATCGGAGACAACGACTACAGTTACCTTATCCCAGTCTAGCATTAAATAAAAGAGCAGAAACACTAAATCAATAATGGAGTCACACAAAGTTCTTAACCTATACTAACTAAGAACCCTCAAACCTATTCTAAGTACATGTAAATATCTCTGAGGACGGCGCATGCAATACAATGGGCCGGCTATGAAAACTGTATGCAGAACCCAAGGGGAGTGTTGTGCAGTTAATAAAGGTTAGAGTTATAGTCAGAGTCAGTCAGAGAGGAGGGTCACATCCGTCGCGGTCCGGGATTTTTCGACTATCCCGCGGGATACTGGTGATTAAACTTCCAAAAAATCACACAAAAAAACCAACGTAGTGTCGCGGTTCTGTGAAGTGCAAAATCGAACCGATTGATAAAATATCTGGAGAGATATACGCGTTTTGGAGAAAAAATCTGTTAACTCCTACAGCAGTGCCACGGCGCTGGTCTGGGACAGGCCTAGGGCAGGCCCATAAGGCGGGTGGAAAGAAGAAGGGATAGAAAAAACCGTTACGTCCCAAAAGCAAAGTGTTAGCTATATAGTCCTATGAAATCAAACAGGGCTATGGGAAAATAGGAAGCCTAAGTTAAAAGTGATAGTGAACATCGTATATCACGTAAATAAACTAGGAAAGTATAATACAGATAATTAAAGTCAGGGGAACTTTTAACTTTTAGCTTGGGAACAGGACGTATGCTGTAAACAAAATACCCTAAGTGACCGCAAAGACCATAAACACATATATCCCCTCGCTCTCCTGGACACGTCCCCTCCCCTCCCCCTATACGATTTTACCAAAAGCAAAACTTAACCTCGACAGGATATTGATGATACAACTGAACCAAAATCATCCACATAACCAAACTTAGTGTCGCGGTTCTGTGTAGTGTCAAATCGAATTGATGGCATAAATATCTTCGGAGATATAACAAAAGCGTGTGAAAACAAAAACAAAAACCGTTATTCCCCAATGCCAGGCATAATCAAGGGAACGATGGGTTTTTAGTCCAGTGTGCAAAGTTAAAATCGCATATTAGAGAAAAGTGGCTAGATCACGATTCATGTATGTAAACTTTATCTCATGAAAAAAAAAACAAAAAAAAAACAGCATTTATACAGAACTTACAATTTCAAAAGAAAGTTTAGGGCCAGTGTAAGTGAGCGTCCTACCACCACCGTACCAAAACACATAAATCGCTTAGCACTTGACGAGTGTCATAGGCCCCCTCTCACCAACACCACCCCTCCCCCTTGACGTAGACACATTCTAAACCGTGGTACTGGTATACGATTTTACCGAAATGGGAACTTAAACTCGAACAGATAAAAAAAATATAAAAAAAAAAAAAATAAATAAAACAGAGAAGCATAATAAGTTAACTATTTAACAAATCGCATATCGCGGGATATTATTAGTAGTGACGTTATTGAGGAAGAAACTCTCATGCAACCATCAATAGTGTAAATTCGGACCGGGGATAAGAGAGACAGGAAGTGGTTAGGGCAGTGATGATTCTGTTTCATAAGTTTATCGAAAGTGTTACTTAAAGTTTAAACCAAAGCCAGTGTTAATGATTGGAAGCTCGAACAAGTCCTAACCACAAAACAGTGACACCCCCCCCCCCCCCCTCTCTCTCTCTCTCTCTCTCTAGCCCTTTTCCCTCCCCTGCTTCGTTACATACAAGAAAGTCGAGTAAAATATTCTTATAGATATGAATACCAAGGACGTTTGCAGCATCTGTAGGGACAGAGTGAGAGACAAACGTGGCACAAAATTCCAAATATGCAAAGACAAGTTTCATTGGTGCTGCATACGACTTTCAACACCGATAAACATGGCTTATAATAATAAGGGGAAGAACTTCCATTTTTGCAACAGCTGTGCCGAGTTCACAATGCAAATCATCCAGACTGTGGAAAAAACAGAGGTACAAGATATACCTAAATATAGCCAAGAGGTGGTGTTATTCCAACAACACTGGGGAAACACACCAAGAATTTTCCCTCATACATCCCTGACCACAATCATATCGACGTCACCAAATACCACACCGCCGCCGCCTCCCACCTCCCCACATGACCCACCCCACTCCACACCTCTGCCATCTGCCTAGTTACGCCCGGCAGATCATGACACCCAGCCCCCCTCTACACCACCTCATAACACCACACCACTATCTCCCCCAACTCCCAGACCTCCCCCTCCCAGACCCAACTAGCCCCGCAGCATAGCTCACCACCTGCCCACCTACAACCGACACGTAACTCCACCCCCCTGCAGGCCTCACCCACCCATACACCAAGCCCACTATCAACCACAACCACACTTAGCTCACCACATAACCCCTCGCAGCCCCAGCCACACCTACTGGGGCTGACTACACCAGCAGATATTATCTGAAAAGAAGGTGCTACTTTGGTCAAAAGGGCCAATATAATGGGAAGTCATGTAGATTTGCTCATCCCAAAATTTGCAACAACATAACCAGTCATGGAAAATGTAGATTTGGTGAAACCTGCAAATACCACCACCCATCCCTTTGCAAGACATCACTTGAGAACAAGACCTGCTACAATATGAAATGCCCAGCTTTTCATATTAAAGGGACTTGGAGATATGCTAGACCTAACACAAATGGTAGCCCAAAAAAATCTCTAGCTATGCGAGGACGAGACAGAGGAAAAAGGCAAGGAGGGAAAGGGCAGACGAAGAAGATGAAGAGACTGAGGGAGATGGAGGAGCACATAGAACACCTCGAGCACCTCCTGGCCTCCCAAGAGTGGCAAATACATCCCGAAGACTATTAGGTACACATAGTACTCCAAACAATCTCTCCCAAATCTTGTTTGCAAATATCCAAGGCCTAAAAAATAGAACCACGAACAAAGTACCATTTATTAGGGGCCTGCTAGAACAAGGAAACGCTATATTTGCGGCTCTCACAGAAACTCACATTAAAGATCAGGAAGATAGTGAGGTATGGATTCCTGGTTACAACCTACATAGGGCGGACAGAACGCATAGATCACATGGAGGTGTAGCCTTGTACATCCATGACTCACTGATATGTACTGAATTCCTAAATAACAGTAATGAAGTGGTGGAAATACTTGGAGTTAAAATAGAATCCCTAAATTTAGCAGTTATTGTTACATACAGGCCACCAGACGCATCCCGAGAATAATTCAAAACCCAGCTCAACAAAATAAAATCAGAAGTGGAAACCCTGGGGAACCCAACACCAAATATTATATGGCTAGGAGACTTTAACCTACCAAACATTAAATGGAGACAACTAGAAAACCAGTTAGTGGCAAACAACACCGGAGAAGCAAATATGAGAGAGCTTTTTGAACTTTGCGATTTTTTTAGTCTTACCCAACATATTGCTGAACCCACACGGGAAAACAATATCTTAGACCTGGTCTTCACTAACAACGACTCTCTAGTACACAGCATTAACATATCGGACACAACATACTCAGATCATAAATTAATTGAGATCAAAACAACCTTAGAAAGTGTACAGACAACCTCAGAATCGAGAACAAAAACCGGCCCCTTCAGTAAATTTAACTTCAATAACAAAAACATTAGGTGGGAAGAGGTAAATCAAGAAATGGAGGAAATAGACTGGGAAGATTTAATGGATAACCTGACACCAGCAGAATGTCTAGTCTTAATAACAGAAACCATGACCCAAATCTGTAGCCACCATATACCTGCAAGACAAACAAAACGAAGAAGCAAACAAGATCGGAAAAGGAGGAGGCTGTACAGAAGAAGAAAATTACTCACACAAAGACGCACACATCAATATCTACAGGATAGGCAAAAGGTCGAAATAGATAGAGAAATTGTGGAAATTGAACAAAGGCTAAGAATATCATATGAACTACAACATATGGAAGAGGAGAGGAAAGCTATTGCAGGTATAAAGGAAAATTCCAAATACTTCTTTTCATACGCCAAACAAAAGGCGGATGTTTGATGTTGTTTTACAACATCAAGCATCGGCCCACTGAGCAAAGGGGACGGCTCTTTCACAGGGGACAAAAAGGAAATGAGCGAACTCTTAAGCAGGCAGTATGAAATGTCATTCAGTGAGCCTGATGAAACAAAAGTCATCAGAGACCAAAATATATTTTTCATGGAAACCTCCCCCACGGAAACCCCTCAGATGCTGGATATTGATTTCGGTCCAAAAGACATAGAAGAGGCCATTTCCAACATGCCATCCCACTCGGCACCAGGCCCGGACTCATGGAATTCGATCCTAATGACAAAATGTAAGGAAAACCTCTCAAAACCCCTGGCTATAATGTGGAGAAGGAGTCTAGACACTGGTGACATACCAGATAGCTTGAAAAACGCAATAATTGCCCCACTGCATAAAGGAGGGAGTAAAGCACTACCAAAAAACTACCGCCCGGTAGCTCTAACCTCTCACATCATTAAAGTTTTCGAGCGAGTCCTGCGAATCAAAATTTCAACATTCATGGAGACAAATGAACTACACAACACCGGTCAACATGGGTTCAGAGCGGGAAGATCATGTCTCTCACAACTTTTGGAACACTATGACAAAATTCTTAAAGCACTAGAAGAAAAGAAAAACGTGGATGTCATTTACACGGATTTTGCTAAGGCATTTGATAAATGTGACCATGGTATAATAGCCCACAAACTGAAAGCAAAAGGTATAACTGGGAAAATCGGACGGTGGATATACAATTTCCTTGTAAACCGAAAACAATCGGTAGCAGTAAACCAAGTCACTTCTGAGCCTTCGGATGTCAAAAGCTCAGTGCCCCAAGGAACAGTGCTAGCGCCCCTTCTGTTCCTCATACTAATATGCGACATAGATACCAACACCAGACACAGTACGGTGTCGTCTTTTGCTGATGACACAAAATTAAGCAAGATAGTAAACACACAAGAGGACACGGGCCGACTGCAGGAAGACATGAATGTAGTGTTCCAGTCGACCAGGGAAAACAACATGCCATTCAATGAGGAAAAATTCCAATTAATACGGTACGGAGATAATAATGGTGTTAAAGAAATTACAAATTACTTAACAGAATCTAACCACAAAATAGAACGGAAAGACAGTGTGAAAGACCTTGGGGTATTAATGTCTGAAAATATGGGTTTCAAAGTACATAACCAGGTCAAAGTGGCGGCTGCGAAACGTCTAACGGGTTGGATTCTGCGTACTTTTAAAACACGCGGTGAATTGCCTATGATAATGCTCTTCAAATCTCTAGTGCTACCGCGGCTTGAATACTGTAGCGTATTAACATCCCCATACAAAGCAGGTGAAATAAATGACGTAGAGAGTGTACAAAGAAATTTCACTTCGCATATAAGTTCGATAAAACATCTACACTATTGGGAGTGTTTAAGAGCACTGAATCTGTACTCACTGGAACGTAGAAGAGAACGTTACCTAATAATATACACATGGAAAATCGCAGAGGGTTTAGTACCAAACCTACATACTCCGATAGTCATGAAATTCAGTGATAGGAGAGGCTGGGAATGCGAAATCCCCCGGATGAATAACAGGGGTGCTATGGGCTCTCTGCGAGAGGGCTGGTTATCACACAGAGGCCCACGTCTCTTCAACAAACTCCCACGGCGAGTAAGAGACATGAGGGACATCTCGTTAGACAACTTCAAGAGAGCCCTAGATGTCGAACTGCAAAAAGTGCCAGACGAGCCCATCCTCGCAAGGGAGCGAGCTGTCGCTTCAAACAGTCTACTGCACCAAATCACCACCCATAACGAGGGGCGTCGCGCTCCTTGGTGCCGCTAGAGGAGCGGCGAACACATCCAAAGGTAAGAGTATGGAAAGAGAGAATCGAGTGAGAGAAACAGTGATAAAGGTGGTGATCGGGAGAGAGTATGCAAAGGGATGTTAGAAGCACGCGCGCCAAGCCTGTCCTGACGAGGACAGCTCCTGGGGACCCTCATGGAGGAGGTAGGTTACACAGGAGACTGCCTAGGCGCGATGGTCGGCCAATCACGGGCCGAGACATCACAAGACAGCAGGCGGCATATGACACAGCAAGACACGCCGTCCAATGGCGAGCGAGAGGCAGGAATGCACCCGTACATACAGACACTTACTACCTCCTCGCTCTGAAAGTCTTTCTCATTCACACGCTGGTACTATTATCACTACTGTTGATATAAAATATAACCCGTTGTCACAGACGAAAACAAAGACCACCACTGGACTGTCTGTGACAATGCGATTACTAGGAAAGAAAGAACAACATTCTCTGATAACTGTAGCCCATTTCGATGTCCCTGGCGAGCGCTAGTGGCTAACGAGAGGCGATTCTGCCAACGCTGGTAGACGTCACACCCCGCCCAAGATATGGGACGCTCAACATTAGGCGAGCACCATATCTGACATGGCAGAATGCCGACAAGATCCGCTACACCTAGCCACTCCACCAGAAATGAAATGCAAAGCTCAATCTTAAATAAAACAACATATTAGCATAAAGAAACCCTTACAACCCCTCCCAAACACAATAGTATAATTTAGCCTGCTATGCTCCCTGAGCGAGCTTCACAGAGCCCAGCCTACTAAGTGAAAGACAGGTTCAACTTAGGACTTTAGCTATAACATTGGCAACTTACAATTAACTATCAAAAAGAAAGAGTTTTTATGTGATTTTTGATTTAATTTTAATGTTGCATTTGACGGCTGCTCTACAGGGGCAAGCCTGGTTTTTCTCCACTCAAACCCACACACCTGTGGTGATCTACGCAGGATCCTCCACCCTCGACAAACAGTCTGCAATCACATTCTCACAACCGGCAATATGGCGAATGTCTAGATTGTATTCTTGCAACATGAGTGACCAACGTGTCAGCCTCATATTCCGGTTGTGGAATTGGTTCAGAAATTTAAGAGGGTGGTGGTCGGTGTAAATCACCACGACTGGCCCGTAGGCAGGAACATATACTTCAAAGTGCCTGAGCGCCAACACTATTGCCAGCAGTTCTTTCTCCACCACAGAGTAGTTTTTCTGAGCGGAATTAAACTTCTTGGAAAAGAAACTGACTGGATGCTCCAAACCTTCCTCGTCTGTTTGCATTAAGACGGCACCAGCCCCTACACCGCTGGCATCTGTTGCCAGCTGGAACGGTCTTTCAAAGTCAGGGGCCCTGAGGATTGGGTGAGTGCATAGTAGGTGCTTGACCAGCGAAAAAGCCTTTTCACACTCAGGTGCCCACTTGAACTTTTTCTCTTTTGCTAGCAAATCTGTCAGGGGAGCTAACACAGTAGAATAACCCCGAATGAAGCGGCGATAGTAACCGATCATGCCCAAAAATCTCATGATCTGCCGCTTGGTGGACGGCCTGGGGAACTGGTTAATAGCCTGTATCTTGTTTTGGGGGGGGCACACCTGGCCTAACCCGACCACAAACCCAAGATACTGCACAGTTGCCCGGACAAACTCGCACTTGCCCAGATTGACCACCAAGCTGGCCTCACTGAGCTTCCGAAACAAGGCTTCTATGTGCTCACAGTGACTCTCAAAGTTGTCATCGTAGATTATAACGTCATCTAGGTAGACAGTGCAGTTAGGGATGTCAGCTACTAACTCATTCATAAGACTCTGGAAGGTTGCTGGGGCATTTTTAAGGCCATACGGCATCACATTGCAACGGTAGGTGTTCCCATCAACCACAAACCCGCATACCCCCTTCGCCCGCTCAGACAAGGGCACCTGCCAGTAGCCTTTCACTAGGTCTACCTTAGTTAGAAACTGTGCCTTACCGATCTTGTCTACACTATCGTCAACATGGGGAAGGGGATAAGCATTGGTGGGAGTCAACCCGTTCAATCTCCGAAAGTCAATGCAGAAGCGAACCTTCCCGTCAGGCTTGGGCTGCAGAGTGACAGGAGATGTCCACCTAACTGCCCCCTTCTCAATCAGCCCCCATTCCAACATATACTCCAACTCCGCTCTGAGGGCTGGGAGTTTAATGGATGGAATTCTGTAGGGTACTGATTTAAAGGTGGGGTGATCTCCTACGTCCACGTCATGCACCACTCGAGTTGTGAGGCCTGGATGCTCTGCAAACACAGTGGGGTATGAAGCAAACAGGCGCTGCACGGCTGCATGCTGTTGCTCAGGCAGGTGCACTAGAGCATCGTCAGCCACCTGTCTGGAGTTCCCCGCCCACTGGTCAGCAGAGACATGACACTCCCAGTTATCCTCCACCTGGGCTTCACTGACCCTCACTCCTTCTCCCCCATGACCGCTGCAGGTCAACACAGGGACAGCGAGAGGCTCAGGGGGGCACCTCACAAACTCTTTCACCAGATTCACATGGCACAGCTGATTCTTTTTATGCCTATCTGGAGTAGCCACAAGATAGTCTAGGTCAGAGATCTTTTTTACCACCTCATAAGGACCAGTGTACTTGGCAGACAACGGATGACCTGGCAGAGGTAACAGAATCAATACCTCCTGCCCCACCTTAAACTCCCGGAGTTTTGTCTTCTCATCGTACCTGTCCTTCATAAGTGCTTGCGACCCTACCAAATTCCTACCTGCCAACTCTAGGCTTCTCAGCATTCTCTCTCTACTCTCGAGGACATACTTTAACATGGAACATGGTTTTGCTGTGCCCTCCCAGATTTCTCTAACCATGTTGAGGGGGCCTCTGACCTGATGTCCGAAAACTAACTCATTGGGACTGAACCCTAGGCTTTCACCAGGTACCTCCCGAGCAGCGAATAATACATAGGGCAACCCAAGATCCCAATCCTTGCCATTTTCAACACAGTAACAATGCAGCATGCTTTTCAGAGTCGAGTGCCACCTCTCCAACACCCCTTGACTCTCTGGGTGATAGGCTGAAGAGACAACTGTACTGATACCGTGCTGCTGCATTGTCTGTTTGAAAAGGTTAGAAGTAAAGTTGGACCCTTGGTCTGACTGCAATTCCTGCGGGTACCCGTACCTAGAACAGTACAATAGCAAGTTACGAACAACAGTCTTAGCAGTACCATTTCGCATGGGGTATGCATCCGGATAACGAGTGGCAACATCCATGATTGTGAGGAGGAACTTGTTGCCTGCACTAGTAGGGGGTAGAGGGCCAACCATGTCGATTATAACCTTACTGAATGGTGGCCCGATTACAGGAATAGGGTGTAACGGAGCCTTGGGAATACACTGGTTTGGTTTACCTACTGTCTGGCAGGTACTACACATTGCCACCCATGACGCCACATGTGCCTTCATACTTGGCCACCAAAACAATTTCGCCAATGCTGCTACCGTCTTACGTACACCCAAATGCCCTGCCAACGGTACATCATGCGCCAACCTCAGTAGGCTATCACGGCACACACTAAGCACTACCAACTGGTCAACCACTCTCGACCCACCCTCCCAACTCTGTCTGGGATCTAGAAAACGCCTGTACAATATGCCCTCCACACGAAAGAAGTCCCCCGGCTTTGCATCCCCGTCCTCATCAAGTTCAATCGCACCATTACTACACTTCTGAAGCTTAGGGTCATCTATCTGCAGCCGACAGATATCCGAAGGAGCCAATCAATCTAAGTGCTCCCGGAGCAACTTATGGCCTCCCCCGATACTGGACTGTTCGATCCTATCTTGCTTAAGTGTGTAACGTTGCTGTCTCGGAATTTTCTCACCCCATACCTCCTCACCAAGTGTGACAGATTCTGGGGCCACTCCGGGCCTAAACATTGGTGCTAATACTGAGTCGCCAAGAAGAGCCGCTGGATCAAAACTCACAAAACTTCTCCCAACTTTAGCTTTCTCCTTCCGACCGTTCCTCCGCTGGTCTAGAGACTGAGGAATAGGCTGTGACACCTTAGATGCACGAGATCGGGTGACAACACACGCCATCTGCTGTAATTGACAGCTCTCGACCAACTCCTGCCCCTCCCTACTCACGTCGGCCGCCTTCTCGGCAACGACTAAGGGTGGAACCTCAGAAGTAGGCACCGCAAAGTCGTTGCCGAGAAGAAGGTCGACGCCCTCTACTGGCAGTTTCTCTACGATTCCAACATCTATCTCTCGTGTCACACCATCAACCTCCAGCTCCACTCGAACCAACGGGTATGACCGTGTAGCATTAATACCCTGCACCACAACTACCCGTGCCGCGTTTATAGGTTGACCTGTAAAGTTTTTCGAGTCTGGGATGCACCTGAATCACGCAACAACTCCAACCCATGCTTGCAACCAGCCCAACTCACGCAGCCACGCCCTCTATGGTCGCAAAAATCATCGCGGACAGGTTTCGAGCCATCCGGACACTCCTTCACTGGCTGTGCCCCAGCATCTGACATATCACCCTGGCTAAACGCAGAAGACCTCAGAGACACCCCAATGTTGCTAGCCAAAGACACGACTGCTGCAGGTTGGTTACTAGGGCAGGAACGTGCAAAATGCCCCTTTTTATGACACTTAAAACACACTACTTCACCCTTGGACTTCCCCTGAGGTGGGGAAGGGCCCTAACCTTTCTTAAACGGAACGGTTTTTGGTTTGTGATCAAAATTAGTATCATTGCTCTTACTTTTGTTATTAAATGTTGCATAACTGACTCGGGGGGGTGGAGTGTTGCGCCCCTTGTTAACTGCATCGGTCCGTTGTGCAGACCTGCACCCACGAATCAGCGATAATCTCAGGTCAGCCAATCAGCTGCCTCTTGTAGAGTTTTAGGATGTTTCTCTTTGAGGTTCAAAGTCAGGTCGCCGCCTGTACATTTAAAAAATTGCTCTAGAAGGAATAATTGCTCAAGCTCTTCGAACGTCGTCACCTTCTCTGACCTCAGGCAATTTCTCAAAGCATCAGACAGTTCCCGGGCATGTTCTAGAAAAGTGCACTCACGACCCTTCGTAACACACCAAAACTTCAACCTATACTCTGGCTGTAACTCGTACGCCCGCAGAACAGCTTCCTTCAATACCTCATAATCGATGCAAGACTCCAAGGGCAACGCATCATATGCCTTGAGTCCTTTGCCAACCAACCTAGAGGAAACAAGGGCTGCCCACTTAACCTCGGGCCATTGGTGCTCCCGGCACTTCTTCTCAAAATGCATGAAAAACTCGGTGACACCCGACTCGTCAAATGCAGGGACTAACTTAAGAAGGTGCGATAAAGACTGATCAAGACCTCGATTCCCAGAACCGAGACGCTGCCCTGTCGACTCCACCCGAAACTTCTCAAGCTCTCTGTCTGCACAGTACTTCGTAGCCTCAACCTGAAGCTCAGCCTAACGTATGGCCTTTCTCTCCTCAGCCTGAATCCTAAGCTCACATTCCCGCTGCTGCTGCTGAATCTTAGCCATCTCAAGCTCAGATTCCCGCTGCTGCTTAGCCATCTCAAGCTGGAAGAGCATATCTGGAGTTAAACCTTGAGGAGGAGGAGATGCAACAATTGGAGACCCACCCAGTGATCCACCCAGGGGCGAACCACGCTGCCAGTGACTATCGGCCTGCGTGAACGTACTCGGATCCGGTGTTCTAGAGAGCATGATGGGAGTAGAGTGGAGGGGGGGCTTGGCCGAAGGTGCCAAAGCACCCGCGCCACCCTGTGCACCACGCACCCCGCCCAGCACACATGCCACCAGGTCACTTCTCGTCATGCTGCTAGTGCCAACATGCCCCATGACCGTGGCCAAATACTGGAGACCATACCGATCAATCCCCGACACCCGGTCAACAGTAGTAGGCATCTCCAGAAACTTCCTTGCATCCTCCTCACTAGTTACTACTCTAATGCCATCGAACAAACCCAGCTTCTGCACCTCAGAGCCTGCTTCCCGTACTGTATCCTCACTGTGCACTGATCCGTCGTTCGACATATTGTCCACCGGAAATCCTCAACGTTTATAAAAAAAAAAGTACCTAAACTCTCATGTAGCACTAATCACTCAAAAAATGCTTGAAGACAACTCAAGTGCTACACTACGTTGCCAACAAAAATTCCAACGTGTCCAAAATATTCCTCAAGAACAAATGTCCACTGCCAAACTGTGAGAAATAACAATCGACCCCCAAACGGTGATTACAAAAACAAATTCTCCACACAAAAAAATCCGGCAATTATTTCTTAGTTCACTAATTCCTAGACTAAGGTCGCCATTTGTTATGACGACTAGGACATGATACTAGGCAAGGTCGCCATTTGTTACGACCGGGACTACGAATAAAACAAGGGCACTCAATGATTGGCCTAGTAATAGGGCACTATGCAACAACGGTACGCTAGATCCAAACCCTCGAACTTATATGCCGGCGAACAAAACACCTATACCCTCCACGGTTTATCTGCGATAGCGGGGTATCCTTAACTGGGCATAAATATACTCTACTTCAGGCTAACCTGCACTGGTATAGCCTGATAACAAACAAGATGCAAGTTACGTTAAAATGCATAAAAAGGAATCTATGGAAAGATCAATTAAATCACTGCAAGATTTAATACAATAAAAAGATGCTTCAATACAGTTACTCTAAACAACAATAAACTCTTCACTCCTATCTGAAAGAAAGTGAAGTATAGTCCTACAGCATAGACCTGGAAACTTCTGAAGAAAGTCTGATGCTCATAAGATGCTTGTACTGATTTAGAACTATATAAAGGCAGGAGGCAGGACACCACACGTGTAAATCGAATACACTAAAAGATAGGACATATAATGTTAACTGACACGAGAATACTATAAATGCGCAACGGTAGCAATGCTTGACACTAAAAGAAGTACTTCCTCATCAACGAAACAGTCTGCTATGGTTGTGCGGCTCAGCAACAACCTAGACTAATAAATGCTGTGAATAATAATGCGCACATATCAAAGAGCTTATATTAAATACAAACAAGTGTCTACTCGATTAATAATGTCTAGCTGGGATTCACTGGGTAAGGAACTGGGGTTGAGCAAGACAGTCTCGTAGCCTAGGGATGTCCTTAACACCTTACGAGCGGCCTATGCGGTTTATTTATATGTAACGCACAGCGGGGTGTTTTTAGCCAAAATAGGGCTGTTTACGTGATAATTTTCATGCCTAAATAAGACCCAGAACGTAAAACAAGTACCTATCCCTGAAAGGGCATAAACAGAGCTTTCGAATGACACCATAACGATCCTTGTATGATGGATAGTTTTCTTGCAATAACCGTGCAACGCGAGTGCAAAAAGCAGGTAATTCGGTACTTTCGGTACATAATTGAGTATGTAGCGAGTGAGAGAGGGAGGAGGGAGCTGAGATTTGTGTCAGTAGGTTCGCCGCGGTGGTCTGGAGCAGTCATACGCTCGCTAGTCTCCTGCCACCACTTGTCTCTCTCTCTCAGCCACATTACGTGCTGAAATTGCCACTCGACCTATGTCGAGCGCCGCCACATAGTCCAGCTTTATTTAACTCGACTTATGTTGCTCGCCGCTAATTAAGGGTTAAGACTGCATCATTTAAGTTACGTTAATTGACTAGGGGGCTCTCTCGATAGATCCAGATCACAAGTATCTGGTTCTATCCTGGCGACCCTCTAAAGACAAGCGAAGAGGCAGCAAAGTGTGGAACTGGTACAGGCCAAAACCCTCAGTCAACACAATGCTGCACTCGCAAAGGACGCAACCGAAAAGACAACCCAGGCTACCACAGGACCGGTCGAAGTTGTGTAGGTATAAGCAAACCGTACACACATCGGAGACAACGACTACAGTTACCTTATCCCAGTCTAGCATTAAATAAAAGAGCAGAAACACTAAATCAATAATGGAGACACACAAAGTTCTTAACCTATACTAACTAAGAACCCTCAAACCTATTCTAAGTACATGTAAATATCTCTGAGGACGGCGCATGCAATACAATGGGACGGCTATGAAAACCGTATGCAGAACCCAAGGGGAGTGTTGTGCAGTTAATAAAGGTTAGAGTATGGAAAGAGAGAATCGAGTGAGAGAAACAGTGATAAAGGTGGTGATCGGGAGAGAGTATGCAAAGGGATGTTAGAAGCACGCGCGCCAAGCCTGTCCTGACGAGGACAGCTCCTGGGGACCCTCATGGAGGAGGTAAGTTACACAGGAGACCGCCAAGGCGCGATGGTCGGCCAATCACGGGCCGAGACGTCACAAGACAGCAGGCGTCATATGACACAGCAAGTCCAATGGCGAGCGAGAGGCAGGAATGCACCCGTACATACAGACACTTACTACCTCCTCGCTCTGAAAGTCTTTCTCATTCACACGCTGGTACTATTATCACTACTATTGATATAAAATATAACCCGTTGTCACAGACGAAAACAAAGACCACCACTGGACTGTCTGTGACAATGTGATTACTAGGAAAGAAAGAACAACATTCTCTGATAACTGTAGCCCATTTCGATGTCCCTGGCGAGCGCTAGTGGCTAACGAGAGGCGATTCTGCCAACGCTGGTAGACGTCACATAGGACTCTTAGAGAGAAGACACAAGGGAACTATCAAGCAAAACCGGCATACTTGACGGTGCCGGAATTAAGAGCAGCAGAGTCAGCCATGATTAAGGTAGCTCAGAGAGAAGCTTACTCTGAGGAACACCACTATTTGTCAAAAGGACAGGGCACACCAAGCAATATAGTGAAGCAGTTAGGCTTCTATATGGAGGGAGGCATGATACTTACAGTTTCTTACAGTAGATCCTCTGGAAAAAGGCAAACTATGCCTGTGTATCCAGCTCAGTACTAGTACTTGCACTGCTGCGGTCGTTCACGGTGTTGGCGGCGGCGGTAGCAGACGCAACATTTTTACTATTCTGTATTTTTGTTTTATAATCAAACTTCAAATCTTGTCTTCCCCATGCTTTATCAAGATTACTTTCAAACTCCTTTATTGATTCGGAATCGACTACATACTGGGGCAGTGCGTTCCACTCATTTACCACTCTATCACAAAATGAGTTCTTTGCCTTCTCAAGCCTATTTCTTTCTTTGTAAATTTTCTTAGAGTGTCCTCTCGTTCTTGTTCCCTCCCGCATCAAGAAGATACCTTCACACACATCCTCATCGTACTTTCCTGACACTATCTTAAAAGTCTCTATCATATCCCCTCTCTTTCTCCTATATGCCAGTGTCGGAAGCCCCAGTGTCCTCAACCTCTGCTCATAGCCCGCGTTCTTCAACGTTGGTACCAGCTTGCTAGCTCTCCTCTGCACTTTCTCCACTGCTTCTATATCCTTTACCATATATGGAGCCCACACCTGGTTTGCATATTCCAGGTGCGGCCTAACCAGCGCTGTATATAGATTCCTGAAGATTTCTTCGTCAAGTGACACAAATGTCCTCCTTATCAGCCCTACAATTCTATTGGCTTTGTTTATCTTTTCCGCTAAATGTTCTGAGAAATTTAACTTATTGTCTATCACTACTCCTATATCCTTTTCTGCACTCACTTCCTCCATCGCTTCATACATACTGTATCCAACCTTGTCTATCTTGCTGGTCCCAATCCGCATGTACTTGCATTTTTTTGGATGAAAAGGCATTAACCAATGCTCAGACCATCCCTTCATGCACTCCACATCTCCTTGAAGCAAACCCATATCTTCCTTACTCCTCACTCTTCTATACAGTTTAGTGTCATCCGCATACAGGTATACCTCACTTCCATTAGTTATAACTTCAGGCAAGTCGTTGATAAATATAACGAACAGCAGTGGTCCCAACACAGATCCCTGAGGTACCCCACTTGTAATTTCCCTCCACCCCGAGCCTATTCCATTCACCAGTACCCTCTGTCTCCGATCTTTCAGGAAGGCTTCTATCCATTTCACACATTTCTCCCCTATATTATAGCTTCTAACTTTCTCTATTAACCTTTTATGTGGGACCTTATCGAAGGCCTTCATAAAATCGCAATATACCACGTCTATTACATCACCATCTTCTAGAATTTGCATCCAATCATCTACCACCTTAATTAGCTGTAGTACCGTCGACCTCCCCGGCAAGAATCCGAACTGTCTCCCACTGAAAAGTTGGTTTGACTTCATATGATCCATTATTCCTTCTCTAATTACCGTTTCCATTAGTTTACACACAACACTTGTCAAACTGACTGGTCTATAATTCCCTGGGTCATTTCTCTTTCCCTTCTTAAATATAGCTGTTATGTTCGCCTGTCTCCAGTCCATCAGGATTTGTCCTGTATTAAACGATACCTCAAATAACATTTTCAATGGCTCACTATGCACTGCAGTAATGTTTGCCAGATCTTTAATATGTTGTGTAAATGTGAAACAATATCTGAATGACGCCTTCACAATAACTTAAGTAGTTCTTGGTAATTGTTAGATGCTATTTTCTTATCAAGAGGTAATATAAGCCAAAATATTATTTATTTGGCCGACTGTACAGTGGCTCTTAAAAATGAGTGTACCTGTTATGTTTTTAATTATGGAAGTAGAAGCATATGGATTAATTTATGAAGATATTGTTTAATGAATCTGATTGAAAGGGTTAATGAATCCTTTTCCTGTTTTTGTGTGAGAAGTCAAGGGTAGACTATGTAGGCATTATGTTATGCATATATTATGAAGTCAAGGGTAGACTATGTAGGCATTATGTTATGCATATATTATGAAGTCAAGGGTAGACTATGTAGGCATTATGTTATGCATATATTATGAAGTCAAGGGTAGACTATGTAGGCATTATGTTATGCATATATTATGAAGTCAATGGTAGACTATGTAGGCATTATGTTATGCATATATTATGAAGTCAAGGGTAGACTATGTAGGCATTATGTTATGCATATATTATGACAGCAAAATAGCATAAACTATAGTTTAACATAATGATGCTTGGGTATTGAACCGCCACAGGTCAACTGCCACCTGTCATCCAGTTTAAATAATTGTATATTTGATGTTTGTTTCATGATCATATTTTGTTCCGTCAAATGGTTCATGATTTTCACTGCATGCACTGTAGAAAGTGTGCATTCTGCCATAATCATACTTCTGATCAGTATAAAAGTTGTTTTATTAATTTGATCATCCCCCAAAACATATAATTTGACACCAAATTTGCCAATTTATTTATTTTTTTCTATGTGATTGAGGGAGGCAAAAGGCATAACTGCCTATAGCGAGTGCCTCCCCCATAGTTGAAAGAGGGCCAAAATCAAGGGACATTCGAGCCAAAATGCCTGGACACACGGAGTTTGAAGCAATTTAAGTCATAGGAAGAGGGAAAGACTGATTCTGGGAGAGAGTTCCAGAGCTCAGATGTTGAGTAGAAGAAAGTTTGAGAGTAACGTTTCACTCTTGGGTTGGAGAGTTGCACAGAGTAGGGGTGGGATTGAGTTGCAAGACGGGTACCACGTTCCCTACGTAAAGGAGGTGGTATGCACTGGGATAGCTCTGAGGAACACTGATTATTATAGTAGCGATAGAATAGCGAGAGAGATGCAACATTGCGGCGGAGAGAGAGAGATTGCAGAGAGTTGGTGAGTGGACGGGAGTTAATGATACGAAAGGCCTTCCTTTCAACTTTGTCTAGGAGAGCGGTGTGAGAGGAACCTCCCCACACATGTGAACAATACTCAATACAAGGGCGCACTATGCCCCTGTACAGAGCAAGAAGCTGTGCAGGGGAAAAGAACCCACTAAGGCGGTTGAGCACACCCAGCTTCTGGGAGGCTGCCTTAGCAAGACTGGTAATATGGTCCTTCCAAAAATTTTTTTTTTTTTTTTTTTTTTTAAGAGACAATGAACGGAGGAAGGAAAAACACAGATAAAACAAAAAGGTCCATGTGCCTAAAGGCATCCTCCATTCATAAAATGTTTGTAACAACTGGATTTAAACATTTGTTGATTGTAAGTTTGAGGAAAGCAATTCGAGGGAAGTGAATTCCAAAGAGTAGTAGCTCTGGGGATAAATGAATTCTGATAAGCAGAAGTTCTGCATTGTGGAGGAGAAAGTGTAAATTCATGGGCGCTCTCAGCTGCCCTAGTTCTACGGGGAAAGATGTGGAGAGGCGCCACAATTGAAGCAAGTTCCTCGGAACAATTGCTGTGAGAGCAGAAGAAAAAGAGACACCAAGAATATTGAGAGAAGATGAAGGGTTAATTTTTGTATTGTTGAAGAATAAGGGATAGTCCGCTGGGAGATCCTGACGGGTAGATAGATGGAGAAATTGGGTTTTGGAAGCATTAAAGTTAACAAGGTTTTCTCTGCCCCAATTGGAAATAGTATTTAGATCAGAATTTAAGAGTTCTATGGCTTCATTACGTTTGGCGTTGAGGGATTGCTGGCTTGGGCGTTCTGAAAAACTAATGGAGTAGTGTAAGGTTGAGTCGTCTGCGTATGAATGGATGGGAATTAAGGTACAGTTAAGGAGATCATTTATAAAAATTAGAAAGAGAATAGGAGATAGGACAGAGCCCTGAGGAACACCGGAGTTTATAGGGTGAGGAAGTGAACAATGGCCGTCCACAACCGCAGCTATGGAACGGCCGGAAAGGAAATTAGAGACAAAGGCACAGATGGAGGGATAGAAACCGAAGGAGGGTAGTTTAGAAATTAAAGATTTATACCAGACTCTATCGAAGGCTTTCGATATGTCTAGTGCAATAGAAAAAGTCTCACCGAAGTCCCGAAAGGAGGATGACCAAGAGTTAGTAAGATATGAAAGAAGATCACCAGTAGAGCGACCCTTAAGGAAGCCATACTGGCGATCTGAGAGCAGATTATGAGAAGAGAAATGCTTAAGAAATTTGGAAGCAAGAATAGTTTCAAAATTGAATTGTCTAATGAAAGTCTTGATATAAATTCCATTTTGTCTATGGCGGCCATCTTGAAAACCAGTATGGCGGCCAAGTAATGATCTCTGAGAGTGGTTCCGGGGATAATATTTATTGTTGGCCCACAATATACAAGTCTGTAAAATCTGGTGCTTTTGTCCGGAATGTCCACTTCAACTTGTTTAGCTCCCGGACTAATAGTAGGGGTCGGCTGGCCAGCGACGAAACAAGCGAATTATAGATCAATTTTCCTGGATGGTAGGCTATAAGGAGTAGCAAATTAATCTAAGGAACCTGTCATCAGTTTTCCCTGACCCACTGTTCAAAATAAGGGTACGTATATTCATGAAATCGTAAATAATAGTAAATTCCTTTGTTTATCTGTCTATGATTATTTAGAATGTAATACTGTATATTTAATGTATTTATTTAACTCCCAACACCAAACACCTCCATATATTTAGTGAACATAGCATATATGCTCAGAAGTGTTTTACATTACTTATGGTCATCTTTGAACACATATGATATTGAACTTTATATACATTGGACAATTGGGAATTTGTTGTTCAAAATCTTGTTCAAGATGAGTATGTATTATTTAAAGTGGAGTATGCTGCGTTGGTGGAGTTGATTATGTTATTAGTATTGTTTAAAATGTGCCTGGTAAGCTTCCTCTAAGGTATTAAGTTTAGCTCAGAACACTAAAATCTTGCTATAGCACTATCATAAAGGCAAAATCTTGTTATGATACTGTTAAACTGTCCATTGTATTAGCCATTGTACATAGTACAATTACATTGTACTAGTGTAATTATATAATGTTACTTTTAAGCAATACAGTGTTCTAACAAAACAGTGCCATGTAAACAGTATTGATCATATATATATATACAGTATATTGAGATTATATCACAAATACACGTGAGCCACTAAATGTTTCTAATCTCTCAGTGGGGATCGAACCGTCGACCATCAGGACGATAGCCGACGCTTTAACCCTTGTCTGGCGGGGTGTTTTGGGCTTTTTTGGGCATATTCAGGCCCTCCTGAATGATCAATCAAGTATCTGCATGAAAAAAACTAGGCGCTAAAAGCTTCAAAATGAGACCAGAACGAGGTACGTAGCACTCGTGGTTCTCTTGCAGTGGTGCCACGAACATGGGAGTTTAGCATATAGCGGTATATTTTTCCCAGCTATGCTCACTACTGGCTACACTGCCGGCCTCTCGAGAACACAGGGAACATGAGTTAATGGGCGGCGGTAAGCCCTGGGAGTCGGCTGTCTGGCCCGCTGCTGCGCTGCCGGCTATTTGCACTCGATTTTAACCCTTTAAAAGCCTTAATAATGCTCCTAACTTGCTGCAAATTGGTGCACGACTTAAGTCGAGCGCCGCCAATAAGGGGTTAATCAATTACACCATGGCAGACTGCCGTGGTGTAATTGATTAAAGCGTCGGCTATCGTCCTGATGGTCGACAGTTCGATCCCCACTGAGAGATTAGAAACATATACAGTATATATATATAACAGAAATAAATATACATAAATGTAACCAAAAACAAAAACAACAGTATTGACACTTGGTATTATTCATTGAGGCGCTTATGTTACCAAGGTAAACAACAATATTGTTTACTTTTCATGATGACGAAGAAAGCTCATACATTTGCAAACCTGCCGGGAAATATTGGCAGAAAACTGGCCGAGCCACCCTGCCTCCTCCAACCAAACTCTGGTATTGCCTCCTACCCTGTCTCTCTCTCTCTCTCTCTCTCTCTCTCTCTCTCTCTCTCTCTCTCTCTCTCTCTCTTTGTTCCTCATGCTATTAATATTCTGCTTATATCATGGTTTTCTTCTGTTTGCCTTAATTTTTTATTCATTAGGCTTAATTGAGCAATTCTTCTTATTGTAACCAAAGTGAAGGTAGATGAACTTGGTTGACAACATTCTGCACTGCTATCGGCAACCAAACTGAAGGTAGATGAGCTAAGGCGACGTGTTGATGAAAGTACAGTATATTACAGAAGCTGGTAGATGGATATTGTGGGAAATAATCGATCGTGTAAATTGGCCTTTACGTATGGCTCTAGCCTACACCAACACTTATTCCCGCAACTCAGATCTGGTAGCTTGTAAATTATACTATCTATCTATTGCCAGATGCCACGATCCCCGAAGGTGTGGCGATGAATGAATTGCCTCCATGCACCTCTGTCCTCAACTCAACTATTAACACATATTTAACGAAATACATTGTGTATACACATAAGCAGTAAGAAAGAATCACATCGCTCAAGAAGAAGGGAGAGAGCTATTATTGAACGACAGAGTACACTCAGTGCATAATTATACAATATGTTTTGTTTTTATTTTGTTGATTAATAGTATACCATTTATGAAGAGGAAACAAAAATGTGATTTATGTTGGCAAGCATTGCTCCTTTATGAGTTCCGGCTGCCCATAAATAAATGGCAAGACAAATTATGACGAACTCACCTAAAATACTAGCACACACACGTTATTGACTCGTCTTTTGTGGCGGGCACCAAGGCACAGAAGTGAAGTGCTATGAGCTCTCTCGTATTACGTGTATACTGAACAATCACCTTGGTCCTGGAAGTGGTGGGTGGAGACAGTGCTATACTCCACTCTAATGATCCTTAGGGAGGGGAGATGGTTAATTAAGATTATGAACAAATTAATAACCGAAACACACACACGCGCACGCGCGCACACACACACACACTTAACATTGCCTCAAAATTCAACCTCTTAACCATAAACATAATCACCCACCTTCAATTGTGTCCTCATGTTATGACGTGCATTCAGAAGTTCTGTCTTATTTCAACTATTTCAAATTAGGTTATCTATCTAGTACTACACTATCACAGTAAATTAGGTTATCTATCTAGTACTACACTATCACAGTCAATCAAATTAGGTTATCTACCTAGTACTACACTATCACAGTCAATTAGGTTATCTATCTAGTACTACACTATCACAGTCAATTAGGTTATCTATCTAGTACTACACTATCACAGTCAATTAGGTTATCTACTAGTACTACACTATCACAGTCAATTAGGTTATCTATCTAGTACTACACTATCACAGTCAATTAGGTTATCTATCTAGTACTACACTATCACAGTCAATTAGGTTATCTATCTAGTACTACACGATCACAGTAAATTAGGTTATCTATCTAGTACTACACTATCACAGTCAATCAAATCAAGGTTATCTAGTACTACACTATCACAGTCAATTAGGTTATCTATCTAGTACTACACTATCACAGTCAATTAGGTTATCTATCTAGTACTACACTATCACAGTCAATTAGGTTATCTATCTAGTACTACACTATCACAGTCAATTAGGTTATCTATCTAGTACTACACTATCACAGTCAATCAAATCAATAAGTTTGTAAATATATATTATCTTAACGTCCCGAAATTGGAGACGAAATATTTGATTCACTTTACCTTACCATATTGTCCAGAACTATATCGAATAACATCTCATTACATTAAGCACACACACACACACACACATATATATATATATATATATATATATATATATATATATACACGTAATACGAGAGAGCTCATAGCACTTCACTTCTGTGCCTTGGTGCCCGCCACAAAAGACGAGTCAATAACGTGTGTGTGCTAGTATTTTAGGTGAGTTCGTCATAATTTGTCTTGCCATTTATTTATGGGCAGCCGTAACTCATAAAGGAGCAGTGCTTGCCAACATAAATCACATTTTTGTTTCCTCTTCATAAATGGTATACTATTAATCAACAAAATAAAAACAAAACATATTGTATAATTATGCACTGATTGTACTCTGTCGTTCAATAATATCTCTCTCCCTTCTTCTTGAGCGATGTGATTCGTTCTTACTGCTGATGTGTATACACAATGTATTTCGTTAAATATGTGTTAATAGTTGAGTTGAGGACAGAGGTGCATGGAGGCAATTCATTCATCGCCACACCTTCGGGGATCGTGGCATCTGGCAATAGATAGATAGTATAATTTACAAGCTACCAGATCTGAGTTGCGGGAATAAGTGTTGGTGTAGGCTAGAGCCATACGTAAAGGCCAATTTACACGATCGATTATTTCCCACAATATCCATCTACCAGCTTCTGTAATATACTGTACTTTCATCAACACGTCGCCTTAGCTCATCTACCTTCAGTTTGGTTGCCGATAGCAGTGCAGAATGTTGTCAACCAAGTTCATCTACCTTCACTTTGGTTACAATAAGAAGAATTGCTCAATTAAGCCTAATGAATAAAAAATTAAGGCAAACAGAAGAAAACCATGATATAAGCAGAATATTAATAGCATGAGGAACAAAGAGAGAGAGAGAGAGAGGGAGAGAGAGAGAGAGAGAGAGAGAGAGAGACAGGGTAGGAGGCAATACCAGAGTTTGGTTGGAGGAGGCAGGGTGGCTCGGCCAGTTTTCTGCCAATATTTCCCGGCAGGTTTGCAAATGTATGAGCTTTCTTCGTCATCATGAAAAGTAAACAATATTGTTGTTTACCTTGGTAACATAAGCGCCTCAATGAATAATACCAAGTGTCAATACTGTTGTTTTTGTTTTTGGTTACATTTATGTATATTTATTTCTGTTATATATATACTGTATATGTTTCTAATCTCTCAGTGGGGATCGAACTGTCGACCATCAGGACGATAGCCGACGCTTTAATCAATTACACCACGGCAGTCTGCCATGGTGTAATTGATTAACCCCTTATTGGCGGCGCTCGACTTAAGTCGTGCACCAATTTGCAGCAAGTTAGGAGCATTATTAAGGCTTTTAAAGGGTTAAAATCGAGTGCAAATAGCCGGCAGCGCAGCAGCGGGCCAGACAGCCGACTCCCAGGGCTTACCGCCGCCCATTAACTCATGTTCCCTGTGTTCTCGAGAGGCCGGCAGTGTAGCCAGTAGTGAGCATAGCTGGGAAAAATATACCGCTATACGCTAAACTCCCATGTTCGTGGCACCACTGCAAGAGAACCACGAGTGCTACATACCTCGTTCTGGTCTCATTTTGAAGCTTTTAGCGCCTAGTTTTTTTCATGCAGATACTTGATTGATCATTCAGGAGGGCCTGAATATGCCCAAAAAAGCCCAAAACACCCCGCCAGACAAGGGTTAAAGCGTCGGCTATCGTCCTGATGGTCGACGGTTCGATCCCCACTGAGAGATTAGAAACATTTAGTGGCTCACGTGTATTTGTGATATATTCTCAATATACTGTATATATATATATGATCAATACTGTTTACATGGCACTGTTTTGTTAGAACACTGTATTGCTTAAAAGTAACATTATATAATTACACTAGTACAATGTAATTGTACAATGTACAATGGCTAATACAATGGACAGTTTACCAGTATCATAACAAGATTTTGCCTTTATGATAGTGCTATAGCAAGATTTTAGTGTTCTGAGCTAAACTTAATACCTTAGAGGAAGCTTACCAGGCACATTTTAAACAATACTAATAACATAATCAACTCCACCAACGCAGCATACTCCACTTTAAATAATACATACTCATCTTGAACAAGATTTTGAACAACAAATTCCCAATTGTCCAATGTATATAAAGTTCAATATCATATGTGTTCAAAGATGACCATAAGTAATGTAAAACACTTCTGAGCATATATGCTATGTTCACTAAATATATGGAGGTGTTTGGTGTTGGGAGTTAAATAAATACATTAAATATACAGTATTACATTCTAAATAATCATAGACAGATAAACGAAGGAATTTACTATTATTTACGATTTCATGAATATACGTACCCTTATTTTGAACAGTGGGTCAGGGAAAACTGATGACAGGTTCCTTAGATTAATTTGCTACTCTTTATAGCCTACCATCCAGGAAAATTGATCTATAATTCGCTTGTTTCGTCGCTGGCCAGCCGACCCCTACTATTAGTCCGGGAGCTAAACAAGTTGAAGTGGACATTCCGGACAAAAGCACCAGATTTTGCAGACTTGTATATTGTGGGCCAACAATAAATATTATCCCCGGAACCACTCTCAGAGATCATTACTTGGCCGCCATACTGGTTTTCAAGATGGCCGCCATAGACAAAATGGAATTTATATCAAGACTTTCATTAGACAATTCAATTTTGAAACCATTCTTGCTTCCAAATTTCTTAAGCATTTCTCTTCTCATAATCTGCTCTCAGATCGCCAGTATGGCTTCCTTAACCCGGCAAGCGCGATAGGCCTCACGGAAGGCTTCCTATAGGGAACGCGATAGGCCTCACGGAAGCAAGACCATAAAAAAAGCCTTCCAAAAAAAAAAGGGCCTATCAAAACAAAGGATTTTGTTCCTAGGTGAGATAATTCCCCTCTAGTACTCACCCCTGTGTTTCTCACCCTTCCCCCTCCCCTCCTTCCCCACCTTATTCCCCCCTCCCCCCCCTCCTCAATTATCACCTATTTATCCTCTTATTATCATCATTTATCGGTTATTTTTCTCTCCCGCGAAAATGTAGCACAAGTGGGTTGCATAAAAGATCGTTATGCAACACCCAGACACCGGCACACACCGCCCCGCTCGTCTCAGTTGAGTCCCAGACAGCGAGAGGGGAGGGCTGCCTGTGGCTCTCTCTCGCCTGATATTATGACCGGGTGGCCAATATCTTCGTTTTTCACCACCCAAATGCTTTTCCCACTTATTTTAGCACTCTTGAAGGTTCATATATACATCATATATGTAAAATAAAAGCATACCGAAAACAAATAATGCTTTATATTGTAAATATAACGAATTCTGTCAGAATCTAGGGCTAGAAATGCACAAATAACTACCCTAGCAGCTAGGTCTATATCGCGCTTGTCAGGTTAAGGGTCGCTCTACTGGTGATCTTCTTTCATATCTTACTAACTCTTGGTCATCCTCCTTTCGGGACTTCGGTGAGACTTTTTCTATTGCACTAGACATATCGAAAGCCTTCGATAGAGTCTGGCATAAATCTTTAATTTCTAAACTACCCTCCTTCGGTTTCTATCCCTCCATCTGTGCCTTTGTCTCTAATTTCCTTTCCGGCCGTTCCATAGCTGCGGTTGTGGACGGCCATTGTTCACTTCCTCACCCTATAAACTCCGGTGTTCCTCAGGGCTCTGTCCTATCTCCTATTCTCTTTCTAATTTTATAAATGATCTCCTTAACTGTACCTTAATTCCCATCCATTCATACGCAGACGACTCAACCTTACACTACTCCATTAGTTTTTCAGAACGCCCAAGCCAGCAATCCCTCAACGCCAAACGTAATGAAGCCATAGAAATCTTAAATTCTGATCTAAATACTATTTCCAATTGGGGCAGAGAAAACCTTGTTAACTTTAATGCTTCCAAAACCCAATTTCTCCATCTATCTACCCGTCAGGATCTCCCAGCGGACTATCCCTTATTCTTCAACAATACAAAAATCAACCCTTCATCTTCTCTCAATATTCTTGGTGTCTCTTTTTCTTCTGCTCTCATTTGGAAGGACCATATTACCAGTCTTGCTAAGGCAGCCTCCCAGAAGCTGGGTGTGCTCAACCGCCTTAGGGGGTTCTTTTCCCCTGCACAGCTTCTTGCTCTGTACAGGGGCATAGTGCGCCCTTGTATTGAGTATTGTTCACATGTGTGGGGAGGTTCCTCTCACACCGCTCTCCTAGACAAAGTTGAAAGAAAGGCCTTTCGTGTTATTAACTCCCGTCCACTCACCAACTCTCTGCAATCTATCTCTCTCCGCCGCAATGTTGCATCTCTGTCGCTATTCTATCGCTACTATAATAATCAGTGTTCCTCAGAGCTATCCCAGTGCATACCACCTCCTTTACGTAGGGCACGTGGTACCCGTCTTGCAACTCAATCCCACCCCTACTCTGTGCAACTCTCCAACCCAAGAGTGAAACGTTACTCTCAAACTTTCTTCTACTCAACATCTGAGCTCTGGAACTCTCTCCCAGAATCAGTCTTTCCCTCTTCCTATGACTTAAATTGCTTCAAACTCCGTGTGTCCAGGCATTTTGGCTCGAATGTCCCTTGATTTTGGCCCTGTCACTCTTTCAACTATGGGGGAGGCACTCGCTATAGGCAGTTATGCCTTTTGCCTCCCTCAATCACATAGAAAAAAAATAAATAAATTGGCAAATTTGGTGTCAAATTATATGTTTTGGGGGATGATCAAATTAATAAAACAACTTTTATACTGATCAGAAGTATGATTATGGCAGAATGCACACTTTCTACAGTGCATGCAGTGAAAATCATGAACCATTTGACGGAACAAAATATGATCATGAAACAAACATCAAATATACAATTATTTAAACTGGATGACAGGTGGCAGTTGACCTGTGGCGGTTCAATACCCAAGCATCATTATGTTAAACTATAGTTTATGCTATTTTGCTGTCATAATATATGCATAACATAATGCCTACATAGTCTACCCTTGACTTCAATACCCAAGCATCATTATGTTAAACTATAGTTTATGCTACTTTGCTGTCATAATATATGCATAACATAATGCCTACATAGTCTACCCTTGACTTCATAATATATGCATAACATAATGCCTACATAGTCTACCCTTGACTTCATAATATATGCATAACATAATGCCTACATAGTCTACCCTTGACTTCATAATATATGCATAACATAATGCCTACATAGTCTACCCTTTACTTCATAATATATGCATAACATAATGCCTACATAGTCTACCCTTGACTTCATAATATATGCATAACATAATGCCTACATAGTCTACCCTTGACTTCTCACACAAAACCAGGAAAAGGATTCATTAACCCTTTCAATCAGATTCATTAAACAATATCTTCATAAATTAATCCATATGCTTCTACTTACATAATTAAAAACATAACAGGTACACTCATTTTTAAGAGCCACTGTACAGTCGGCCAAATAAATAATATTTTGGCTTATATTACCTCTTGATAAGAAAATAACATCTAACAATTACCAAGAACTACTTAAGTTATTGTGAAGGCGTCATTCAGATATTGTTTCACATTTACACAACATATTAAAGATCTGGCAAACATTACTGCAGTGCATAGTGAGCCATTGAAAATGTTATTTGAGGTATCGTTTAATACAGGACAAATCCCGATGGACTGGAGAGAGGCGAACATAACAGCTATATTTAAGAAGGGAAAGAGAAATGTCCCAGGGAATTATAGACCAGTCAGTTTGACAAGTGTTGTGTGTAAACTAATGGAAACGGTAATTAGAGAAGGAATAATGGATCATATGAAGTCAAACCAACTTTTCAGTGGGAGACAGTTCGGATTCTTGCCGGGGAGGTCGACGGTACTACAGCTAATTAAGGTGGTAGATGATTGGATGCAAATTCTAGAAGATGGTGATGTAATAGACGTGGTATATTGGGATTTTATGAAGGCCTTCGATAAGGTCCCACATAAAAGGTTAATAGAGAAAGTTAGAAGCTATAATATAGGGGAGAAATGTGTGAAATGGATAGAAGCCTTCCTGAAAGATCGGAGACAGAGGGTACTGGTGAATGGAATAGGCTCGGGGTGGAGGGAAATTACAAGTGGGGTACCTCAGGGATCTGTGTTGGGACCACTGCTGTTCGTTATATTTATCAACGACTTGCCTGAAGTTATAACTAATGGAAGTGAGGTATACCTGTATGCGGATGACACTAAACTGTATAGAGGAGTGAGGAGTAAGGAAGATATGGGTTTGCTTCAAGGAGATGTGGAGTGCATGAAGGGATGGTCTGAGCATTGGTTAATGCCTTTTCATCCAAAAAAATGCAAGTACATGCGGATTGGGACCAGCAAGATAGACAAGGTTGGATACAGTATGTATGAAGCGATGGAGGAAGTGAGTGCAGAAAAGGATATAGGAGTAGTGATAGACAATAAGTTAAATTTCTCAGAACATTTAGCGGAAAAGATAAACAAAGCCAATAGAATTGTAGGGCTGATAAGGAGGACATTTGTGTCACTTGACGAAGAAATCTTCAGGAATCTATATACAGCGCTGGTTAGGCCGCACCTGGAATATGCAAACCAGGTGTGGGCTCCATATATGGTAAAGGATATAGAAGCAGTGGAGAAAGTGCAGAGGAGAGCTAGCAAGCTGGTACCAACGTTGAAGAACGCGGGCTATGAGCAGAGGTTGAGGACACTGGGGCTTCCGACACTGGCATATAGGAGAAAGAGAGGGGATATGATAGAGACTTTTAAGATAGTGCCAGGAAAGTACGATGAGGATGTGTGTGAAGGTATCTTCTTGATGCGGGAGGGAACAAGAACGAGAGGACACTCTAAGAAAATTTACAAAGAAAGAAATAGGCTTGAGAAGGCAAAGAACTCATTTTGTGATAGAGTGGTAAATGAGTGGAACGCACTGCCCCAGTATGTAGTCGATTCCGAATCAATAAGGGAGTTTGAAAGTAATCTTGATAAAGCATGGGGAAGACAAGATTTGAAGTTTGATTATAAAACAAAAATACAGAATAGTAAAAATTTTGCGTCTGCTACCGCCGCCGCCAACACCGTGAACGACCGCAGCAGTGCAAGTACTGGTACTGAAGCAAACTATGCCTGTGTATCCAGATACACAGGCATAGTTTGCCTTTTTCCAGGGGATCTATTGTAAGAAACTGTAAGTATCATGCCTCCCTCCATATAAAAGCCTAACTGCTTCACTATATTGCTTGGTGTGCCCTGTCCTTTTTTTTTTCTTTTTTTTTTTTAAAGAGACAATGAACGGAGGAAGGAAAAACACAGATAAAACAAAAAGGTCCATGTGCCTAAAGGCATCCTCCATTCATAAAATGTTTGTAACAACTGGATTTAAACATTTGTTGATTGTAAGTTTGTGGAAAGCAATTCGAGGGAAGTGAATTCCAAAGAGTAGTAGCTCTGGGGATAAATGAATTCTGATAAGCAGAAGTTCTGCATTGTGGAGGAGAAAGTGTAAATTCATGGGCGCTCTCAGCTGCCCTAGTTCTACGGGGAAAGATGTGGAGAGGCGGCACAATTGAAGCAAGTTCCTCGGAACAATTGCTGTGAAAATATCTGTAGAATAATGCAAGGGATGCAACGTTTCTTCGTATGGCTAATGTAGGAAGGTCCTGTGTGATTGCAGGGTTATTGATTAATCTAATAGCTTTATTTTGAATTTTGTCCAACTGCCTCAATGCAACCACTCCACTTCCACCCCACAGAGGTGAACAGTAATCCATCTGAGAGCGCACATGACTTTTATATATTACGGCCAACTGCTCGTCAGTGAAGAATTCTCGAACTCTGTACAGGAGTCCCAGTTTTTTAGAGGCATTCTTAGCAATGCTTCTAACATAATGTGTCCAGCTCAAGTTAGTAGTTAATGTTACACCGAGAATGTCAATACTAGGGGAAGTGGGAATATTTACATCATTAAAAAATATATGGGAGTCCGTGAGATTCTGTCGGTTAGAAAATTGAATGTACTTGGTTTTCTGTGCATTAAAGGAAACTAGATTCTCTTGTCCCCATTCATTAATTCTAGAAAGGTCCTGGTTCAGAGAAATTGCAGTGTTTATTTTTGAATTTATAAGATCGGGTTGGGTGAAAGAATTGGTAAATGTGAAGGAACTGTGGAGTGTTGAGTCATCTGCGTAGGAATGTATTGGATTATGAGTGGTAGATATGAGATCATTGATATGAATGAGGAACAGAGTTGGGGCCAAAACTGATCCCTGGGGAACACCAGCATTTATTGAGTGAAATTGAGAATAAAGGCCATCTACCATTACACGTATTTTTCTGTTATGAAGATAAGAAGAAATTAGTGGAACTAATGATGCAAGGCCGTAGTGTGACATCTTCGACAATAAGGATTGATGCCAGACTCTATCAAATGCCTTTGATATATCCAGTGCTATTGTATGTGTTTCACCATGTTGGTCTGTAGCTTGGTTGATTTGATGCGTAAGAAGGCAAAGAATGTCTGCAGTTGATCGACATCGTCTAAAACCATATTGCCTATCACTGATTAATTTATTATTCTCCAGATGCTTAATTATGTGATTATTTAATATAATTTCAAAAACTTTGTCAAGAGTGGAAGTTATAGCTATTGGTCTGTAGTTTGATGGATCTGAAGAGGCACCTTTTTTAGGAACTGGATGGATGTTTGCTTCTTTCCAGGGTACTGGGAAGCATGAGGTATGAGTACACAGACGGAAAAATTTTGCCAATACAGGAGCGAGCACCAAGGAGCAATTCTTAAGTACTATTGGAGGAATTTCATCTGGACCAGGAGCCTTATCTACTGAGAGATTCTGCAAAATAGTTTTGACATGTCGGGTGTGGATCTTAAGTGAGGGAATTTCAGGTGAATTAAAATAAAGAACAGGGACATCTTGATTTATGTCATCTAAGGTTGAGTTGGTGGAGAAAATATCTGCAAGAAGGTTAGCTTTACCTCGTGGGTCACTTACAAGATTGCCAGTCGGAGATTTTAATGGTGGAATGGATGAAGCAGTAGTGAAGTTGGATTTGAATGAGTTAAGAGTAGACCAAAATATTTTGTTATCATTTGGATTATTTAGAAGTTTATTTGCCTGCTTATGGAGAAAGTTTGATTTAGTTAGGTTTAATACAGTTTTGGCATGATTTCTGATGTTTCTAAAGTAATTAAAGGCTTCATGTGTTTTTGATCTTGTGTATGCATTGTAGGCTATTGCTTTTTGTTCAGTTACTCTAGCACAATTATGGTCAAACCATTTAGGTGAATTAGATCTTTTACTGTACTTTTGATGAGGAATAAAAGTTTCCATTCCAATTTTTACAAAATCTTGTATGTGGCTCAAGGTGGAGTGTGCATCATTAGAAAAGAAAGAGGTCCAGGGAATATCAATAAAGAAACCTTGAAGACCCTCCCAGTCTGCCCTATCGTAATGCCTATTTTGACAAATAGTGGTGTTCCTCAGAGTAAGCTTCTCTCTGAGCTACCTTAATCATGGCTGACTCTGCTGCTCTTAATTCCGGCACCGTCAAGTATGCCGGTTTTGCTTGATAGTTCCCTTGTGTCTTCTCTCTAAGAGTCCTATGTGACGTCTACCAGCGTTGGCAGAATCGCCTCTCGTTAGCCACTAGCGCTCGCCAGGGACATCGAAATGGGCTACAGTTATCAGAGAATGTTGTTCTTTCTTTCCTAGTAATCACATTGTCACAGACAGTCCAGTGGTGGTCTTTGTTTTCGTCTGTGACAACGGGTTATATTTTATATCAATAGTAGTGATAATAGTACCAGCGTGTGAATGAGAAAGACTTTCAGAGCGAGGAGGTAGTAAGTGTCTGTATGTACGGGTGCATTCCTGTCTCTCGCTCGCCATTGGACTTGCTGTGTCATATGACGCCTGCTGTCTTGTGACGTCTCGGCCCGTGATTGGCCGACCATCGCGCCTTGGCGGTCTCCTGTGTAACTTACCTCCTCCATGAGGGTCCCCAGGAGCTGTCCTCGTCAGGACAGGCTTGGCGCGCGTGCTTCTAACATCCCTTTGCATACTCTCTCCTGATCACCACCTTTATCACTGTTTCTCTCACTCGATTCTCTCTTTCCATACTCTAACCTTTATTAACTGCACAACAGTCCCCTTGGGTTCTGCATACGGTTTTCATAGACGGCCCACTGTATTGTATGCGCCGTCCTCAGAGATATTTACATGTACTTAGAATAGGTTTGAGGGTTCTTAGTTAGTATAGGTTAAGAACTTTGTGTGTCTCCATTATTGATTTAGTGTTTCTGCTCTTTTATTTAATGCTAGACTGGGATAAGGTAACTGTAGTCGTTGTCTCCGATGTGTGTACGGTTTGCTTATACCTACACAACTTCGACCGGTCCTGTGGTAGCCAGGGTTGTCTTTTCGGTTGCGTCCTTTGCGAGTGCAGCATTGTGTTGACTGAGGGTATTGGCCTGTACCAGTTCCACACTTTGCTGCCTCTTCGCTTGTCTTTAGAGGGTCGCCAGGATAGAACCAGATACTTGTGATCTGGATCTATCGAGAGAGCCCCCTAGTCAATTAACGTAACTTAAAGGATGCAGTCTTAAGGACATCGCTAGGCTACGAGACTGTCTTGCTCAACCCCAGTTCCTTACCTAGAGAATCCCAGCTAGACATTATTAATCGACTAGACACTTGTTTTGTATTTAATATAAGCTCTTTGATATGTGCGCATTATTATTCACAGCATTTATTAGTCTAGGTTGTTGCTGAGCCGCACAACCATAGCAGACTGTTTCGTTGATGAGGAAGTACTTCTTTTAGTGTCAAGCATTGCTACCGTTGCGCATTTATAGTATTCTCGTGTCAGTTAACATTATATGTCCTATCTTTTAGTGTATTCGATTTACACGTGTGGTGTCCTGCCTCCTGCCTTTATATAGTTCTAAATCAGTACAAGCATCTGATGAGCATCAGACTTTCTTCAGAAGTTTCCAGGTCTATGCTGTAGGACTATACTTCACTTTCTTTCAGATAGGAGTGAAGAGTTTATTGTTGTTTAGAGTAACTGTATTGAAGCATCTTTTTATTGTATTAAATCTTGCAGTGATTTAATTGATCTTTCCATAGATTCCTTTTTATGCATTTTAACGTAACTTGCATCTTGTTTGTTATCAGGCTATACCAGTGCAGGTTAGCCTGAAGTAGAGTATATTTATGCCCAGTTAAGGATACCCCGCTATCGCAGATTAACCGTGGAGGGTATAGGTGTTTTGTTCGCCGGCATATAAGTTCGAGGGTTTGGATCTAGCGTACCGTTGTTGCATAGTGCCCTATTACTAGGCCAATCATTGAGTGCCCTTGTTTTATTCGTAGTCCCGGTCGTAACAAATGGCGACCTTGCCTAGTATCATGTCCTAGTCGTCATAACAAATGGCGACCTTAGTCTAGGATTTAGTGAACTAAGAAATAATTGCAGGATTTTTTTTGTGTGGAGAATTTGTTTTTGTAATCACCGTTTGGGGGTCGATTGTTATTTCTCACAGTTTGGCAGTGGACATTTGTTCTTGAGGAATATTTTGGACACGTTGGAATTTTTTTTGGCAACGTAGTATAGCACTTGAGTTGTCTTCAAGCATTTTTTGAGTGATTAGTGCTACATGAGAGTTTAGGTACTTTTTTTTTTTATAAACGTTGAGGATTTCCGGTGGACAATATGTCGAACGACGGATCAGTGCACAGTGAGGGCACAGTCGGGAAGCAGGCTCTGAGGTGCAGAAGCTGGGTTTGTTCGATGGCATTAGAGTAGTAACTAGTGAGGAGGATGCAAGGAAGTTTCTGGAGATGCCTATTACTGTTGACCGGGTGTCGGGGATTGATCGGTATGGTCTCCAGTGTTTGGCCACAGTCATGGGGCATGTTGGCACTAGCAGCATGACGAGAAGTGACCTGGTGGCATGTGTGCTGGGCGGGGTGCGTGGTGCACAGGGTGGCGCGGGTGCTTTGGCACCTTCGGCCAAGCCCCCCTCCACTCTACTCCCATCATGCTCTCTAGAACACCGGATCCGAGTACGTTCCCGCAGGCCGATAGTCACTGGCAGCGTGGTTCGCCCCTGGGTGGATCACTGGGTGGGTCTCCAATTGTTGCATCTCCTCCTCCTCAAGGTTTAACTCCAGATATGCTCTTCCAGCTTGAGATGGCTAAGCAGCAGCGGGAATCTGAGCTTGAGATGGCTAAGATTCAGCAGCAGCAGCGGGAATGTGAGCTTAGGATTCAGGCTGAGGAGAGAAAGGCCATACGTGAGGCTGAGCTTCAGGTTGAGGCTACGAAGTACTGTGCAGGCAGAGAGCTTGAGAAGTCTCGGGTGGAGTCGACAGGGCAGCGTCTCGGATCTGGGAATCGAGGTCTTGATCAGTCTTTATCGCACCTTCTTAAGTTAGTCCCTGCATTTGACGAGTCGGGTGTCACCGAGTTTTGATAAAACACCGAGTGCCGGGAGCACCAATGGCCCGAGGTTAAGTGGGCAGCCCTTGTTTCCTGTAGGTTGGTTGGCAAAGGACTCAAGGCATATGATGCGTTGCCCTTGGAGTCTTGCATCGATTATGAGGTATTGAAGGAAGCTGTTCTGCGGGCGTACGAGTTACAACCAGAGTATAGGTTGAAGTTTCGGGGTGTTATGAAGGGTCGTGAGTGCACTTTTCTAGAACATGCCCGGGAACTGTCTGATGCTTTGAGAAATTGGCTGAGGTCAGAGAAGGTGACGACGTTCGAAGAGCTTGAGCAATTATTCCTTCTAGAGCAATTTTTTAAATGCACAGGCGGCGACCTGACTTTGAACCTCAAAGAGAAACATCCTAAAACTCTACAAGAGGCAGCTGAGTTGGCTGACCTGAGATTATCGCTGATTCGTGGGTGCAGGTCTGCACAACGGACCGATGCAGTTAACAAGGGGCGCAACACTCCACCCCCCCGAGTCAGTGATGCAACATTTAATAACAAAAGTAAGAGCAATGATACTAATTTTGATCACAAACCAAAAACCGTTCCGTTTAAGAAAGGTTAGGGTCCTTCCCCACCTCAGGGGAAGTCCAAGGGTGAAGTAGTGTGTTTTAAGTGTCATAAAAAGGGGCATTTTGCACGTTCCTGCCCTAGTAACCAACCTGCAGCAGTCGTGTCTTTGGCTAGCAACATTGGGGTGTATCTGAGGTCTTCTGCGTTTAGCCGGGGTGATATGTCAGATGCTGGGGCACAGCCAGTGAAGGAGTGTCCGGAAGGCTCGAAACCTGTCCGTGATGCTTTTTGCGACCATAGAGGGCGTGGCTGCGTGAGTTGGGCTGGTTGCAAGCATGGGTTGGAGTTGTTGCGTGATACAGGTGCATCCCAGACTCGAAAAACTTTACAGGTCAACCTATAAACGCGGCACAGGTAGTTGTGGTGCAGGGTATTAATGCTACACGGTCATACCCGTTGGTTCGAGTGGAGCTGGAGGTTGATGGTGTGACACGAGAGATAGATGTTGGAATCGTAGAGAAACTGCCAGTAGAGGGCGTCGACCTTCTTCTCGGCAACGACTTTGCGGTGCCTACTTCTGAGGTTCCACCCTTAGTCGTTGCCGAGAAGGCGGCCGACGTGAGTAGGGAGGGGCAGGAGTTGGTCGAGAGCTGTCAATTACAGCAGATGGCGTGTGTTGTCACCCGATCTCGTGCATCTAAGGTGTCACAGCCTATTCCTCAGTCTCTAGACCAGCGGAGGAACGGTCGGAAGGAGAAAGCTAAAGTTGGGAGAAGTTTTTTGAGTTTTGATCCAGCGGCTCTTCTTGGCGACTCAGTATTAGCACCAATGTTTAGGCCCGGAGTGGCCCCAGAACCTGTCACACTTGGTGAGGAGGTAGGGGGTGAGAAAATTCCGAGACAGCAACGTTACACACTTAAGCAAGATAGGATCGAACAGTCCAGTATCGGGGGAGGCCATAAGTTGCTCCGGGAGCACTTAGATTGATTGGCTCATTCGGATATCTGTCGGCTGCAGATAGATGACCCTAAGCTTCAGAAGTGTAGTAACGGTGCGATTGAACTTGATGAGGACGGGGATGCAAAGCCGGGGGACTTCTTTCGTGTGGAGGGCATATTGTACAGGCGTTTTCTAGATCCCAGACGGAGTTGGGAGGGTGGGTCGAGAGTGGTTGACCAGTTGGTAGTGCTTAGTGTGTGCCGTGATAGCCTACTGAGGTTGGCACATGATGTACCGTTGGCAGGGCATTTGGGTGTACGTATGACGGTAGCAGCATTGGCGAAATTGTTTTGGTGGCCAAGTATGAAGGCACATGTGGCGTCATGGGTGGCAATGTGCAGTACCTGCCAGACAGTAGGTAAACCAAACCAGTGTATTCCCAAGGCTCCGTTACACCCTATTCTTGTAATCGGGCCACCATTCAGTAAGGTTATAATCGACATGGTTGGCCCTCTACCCCCTACTAGTGCAGGCAACAAGTTCCTCCTCACAATCATGGATGTTGCCACTCGTTATCCGGATGCATACCCCATGCGAAATGGTACTGCTAAGACTGTTGTTCGTAACTTGCTATTGTACTGTTCTAGGTACGGGTACCCGCAGGAATTGCAGTCAGACCAAGGGTCCAACTTTACTTCTAACCTTTTCAAACAGACCATGCAGCAGCACGGTATCAGTACAGTTGTCTCTTCAGCCTATCACCCAGAGAGTCAAGGGGTGTTGGAGAGGTGGCACTCGACTCTGAAAAGCATGCTGCATTGTTACTGTGTTGAGAATAGCAAGGATTGGGATCTTGGGTTGCCCTATGTATTATTCGCTGCTCGGGAGGTACCTGGTGAAAGCCTAGGGTTCAGTCCCAATGAGTTAGTTTTCGGACATCAGGTCAGAGGCCCCCTCAACATGGTTAGAGAAATCTGGGAGGGCACAGCAAAACCATGTTCCATGTTAAAGTATGTCCTCGAGAGTAGAGAGAGAATGCTGAGAAGCCTAGAGTTGGCAGGTAGGAATTTGGTAGGGTCGCAAGCACTTATGAAGGACAGGTACGATGAGAAGACAAAACTCCGGGAGTTTAAGGTGGGGCAGGAGGTATTGATTCTGTTACCTCTGCCAGGTCATCCGTTGTCTGCCAAGTACGCTGGTCCTTATGAGGTGGTAAAAAAGATCTCTGACCTAGACTATCTTGTGGCTACTCCAGATAGGCATAAAAAGAATCAGCTGTGCCATGTGAATCTGGTGAAAGAGTTTGTGAGGTGCCCCCCTGAGCCTCTCGCTGTCCCTGTGTTGACCTGCAGCGGTCATGGAGGAGAAGGAGTGAGGGTCAGTGAAGCCCAGGTGGAGGATAACTGGGAGTGTCATGTCTCTGCTGACCAGTGGGCGGGGAACTCCAGACAGGTGGCTGACGATGCTCTAGTGCACCTGCCTGAGCAACAGCGTGCAGCCGTGCAGCGCCTGTTTGCTTCATACCCCACTGTGTTTGCAGAGCATCCAGGCCTCACAACTCGAGTGGTGCATGACGTGGACGTAGGAGATCACCCCCCCTTTAAATCAGTACCCTACAGAATTCCATCCATTAAACTCCCAGCCCTCAGAGCGGAGTTAGAGTATATGTTGGAATGGGGGCTGATTGAGAAGGGGGCAGTTAGGTGGACATCTCCTGTCACTCTGCAGCCCAAGCCTGACGGGAAGGTTCGCTTCTGCATTGACTTTCGGAGATTGAACGGGTTGACTCCCACCAATGCTTATCCCCTTCCCCGTGTTGACGATAGTGTAGACAAGATCGGTAAGGCACAGTTTCTAACTAAGGTAGACCTAGTGAAAGGCTACTGGCAGGTGCCCTTGTCTGAGCGGGCGAAGGGGGTATGCGGGTTTGTGGTTGATGGGAACACCTACCATTGCAATGTGATGCCGTATGGCCTTAAAAATGCCCCAGCATCCTTCCAGAGTCTTATGAATGAGTTAGTAGCTGACATCCCTAACTGCACTGTCAACCTAGATGACGTTATAATCTACGATGACAACTTTGAGAGTCACTGTGAGCACATAGAAGCCTTGTTTCGGAAGCTCAGTGAGGCCAGCTTGGTGGTCAATCTGGGCAAGTGCGAGTTTGTCCAGGCAACTGTGCAGTATCTTGGGTTTGTGGTCGGGTTAGGCCAGGTGTGCCCCCCCAACACAAGATACAGGCAATTAACCAGTTCCCCAGGCCGTCCACCAAGCGGCAGATCATGAGATTTTTGGGCATGATCGGTTACTATCGCCGCTTCATTCGGGGTTATTCTACTGTGTTAGCTCCCCTGACAGATTTGCTAGCAAAAGAGAAAAAGTTCAAGTGGGCACCTGAGTGTGAAAAGGCTTTTTCGCTGGTCAAGCACCTACTATGCACTCACCCAATCCTCAGGGCCCCTGACTTTGAAAGACCGTTCCAGCTGGCAACAGATGCTAGCGGTGTAGTGGCTGGTGCCGTCTTAATGCAAACAGACGAGGAAGGTTTGGAGCATCCAGTCAGTTTCTTTTCCAAGAAGTTTAATTCCGCTCAGAAAAACTACTCTGTGGTGGAGAAAGAACTGCTGGCAATAGTGTTGGCGCTCAGGCACTTTGAAGTATATGTTCCTGCCTACGGGCCAGTCATGGTGATTTACACCGACCACCACCCTCTTAAATTTCTGAACCAATTCCACAACCGGAATATGAGGCTGACACGTTGGTCACTCATGTTGCAAGAATACAATCTAGACATTCGCCATATTGCCGGTTGTGAGAATGTGATTGCAGACTGTTTGTCGAGGGTGGAGGATCCGGCGTAGATCACCACAGGTGTGTGGGTTTGAGTGGAGAAAAACCAGGCTTGCCCCTGTAGAGCAGCCGTCAAATGCAACATTAAAATTAAATCAACAATCACATAAAAACTCTTTCTTTTTGATAGTTAATTGTAAGTTGCCAATGTTATAGCTAAAGTCCTAAGTTGAACCTGTCTTTCACTTAGTAGGCTGGGCTCTGTGAAGCTCGCTCAGGGAGCATAGCAGGCTAAATTATACTATTGTGTTTGGGAGGGGATGTAAGGTGTTCTTTATGCTAATATGTTGTTTTATTTAAGATTGAGCTTTGCATTTCATTTCTGGTGGAGTGGCTAGGTGTAGCGGATCTTGTCGGCATTCTGCCATGTCAGATATGGTGCTCGCCTAATGTTGAGCGTCCCATATCTTGGGCGGGGTGTGACGTCTACCAGCGTTGGCAGAATCGCCTCTCGTTAGCCACTAGCGCTCGCCAGGGACATCGAAATGGGCTACAGTTATCAGAGAATGTTGTTCTTTCTTTCCTAGTAATTGCATTGTCACAGACAGTCCAGTGGTGGTCTTTGTTTTCGTCTGTGACAATGGGTTATATTTTATATCAACAGTAGTGATAATAGTACCAGCGTGTGAATGAGAAAGACTTTCAGAGCGAGGAGGTAGTAAGTGTCTGTATGTACGGGTGCATTCCTGCCTCTCGCTCGCCATTGGACGGCGTGTCTTACTGTGTCATATGCCGCCTGCTGTCTTGTGATGTCTCGGCCCGTGATTGGCCGACCATCGCGCCTTGGCAGTCTCCTGTGTAACCTACCTCCTCCATGAGGGTCCCCAGGAGCTGTCCACGTCAGGACAGGCTTGGCGCGCGTGCTTCTAACATCCCTTTGCATACTCTCTCCCGATCACCACCTTTATCACTGTTTCTCTCACTCGATTCTCTCTTTCCATACTCTTACCTTTGGATGTGTTCGCCGCTCCTCTAGCGGCACCAAGGAGCGCGACGCCCCTCGTTATGGGTGGTGATTTGGTGCAGTAGACTGTTTGAAGCGACAGCTCGCTCCCTTGCGAGGATGGGCTCGTCTGGCACTTTTTGCAGTTCGACATCTAGGGCTCTCTTGAAGTTGTCTAACGAGATGTCCCTCATGTCTCTTACTCGCCGTGGGAGTTTGTTGAAGAGACGTGGGCCTCTGTGTGATAACCAGCCCTCTCGCAGAGAGCCCATAGCACCCCTGTTATTCATCCGGGGGATTTTGCATTCCCAGCCTCTCCTATCACTGAATTTCATGACTATCGGAGTATGTAGGTTTGGTACTAAACCCTCTGCGATATTCCATGTGTATATTATTAGGTAACGTTCTCTTCTACGTTCCAGTGAGTACAGATTCAGTGCTCTTAAACACTCCCAATAGTGTAGATGTTTTATCGAACTTATATGCTAAGGGAAACAGTAAGGGTGTGAAAGATAAGAATGGGAGAATGCTAGCCGAGAAGCAAGAGAGAGTCGAAAGATGGAGGGAGTACTTCAGTGAGTTGCTAAATGAAAGGAATGAAGAGCCAGCAAATAATAGCTGGATATGGTATGGGAGGGAGAAGAAGAGAAGTAGTGGAGGAGGAGGTGGGGATCAGGAGGTCAGAAGTGTGGGAAGCCATGAAAAGAGTGAAGTTGGGGAAAGCACCAGGAACAGATGGAGTGTGTGGGGAAATGTTGAGGTATGGTGGTGAGATAGTGATAGAATGGGTATGGAAAATGTGCAAACTAGCATGGGAGAAGGGGAGTGCACCCGATGACTGGAAGACTGGCATAATAGTCCCCCTATATAAGGGCAAAGGGGAAAGAGGAGTGTGTGGTAACCACCGAGGAATATGTCTTCTAAGCGTAGTAGGGAAGGTATACAGTAGGGTAGTGATTGAGAGAGTGAGAGTGAGAACGGAGAAATGGATAGGCGACGAGCAGGGAGGTTTTAGGAAGGGAAGAGGATGTGTAGATCAGATTTTACCCTGAATTGTGTTGTGGAGAAGTATCTGGAGAAGAAACAAAAGGTGTATGTTGCCTTTATGGACTTGGAGAAGGCCTATGACAGAGTGGATAGAGAAGGTTTGTGGAAAGTACTTAGAATATACGGAGTAGAGGGCAAGTTGCTGAAAGCAGTGAAGAGCATGTATGAGGGTGCAAAGGCGGCAGTACGTGTGGAGAGTGAGCAGAGCGAGTTCTTTGACCTGAATGTTGGTTTGAAACAGGGGTGTGTGATGTCCCCGTGGTTGTTTACTGTATATATGGATGGAGTTATGAAAGAAATACTATCAAGAGCAGTGGATGTTGGTGTATCGCTGAAAAGGGAGGGAATTGAGTGGAAGCTACCTATACTGCTGTTTGCGGATGATACAGTTCTGATGAGTGATAATGAATGGGAGTTGCAGGGTCTGGTAAATGAGTTTGGAACAGTGTGCGAAAAACGGAATTTGAAGGTAAATACAGGGAAGAGCAAGGTTATGGTCTTCGAAAGGGGTGAAGTCACAGAGTGTGAGGTGAAGCTGAACGGTCAGGCTATGGAGATCGTCAACTCTTTTAAGTATCTGGGCAGTGTGTTGAGTAAAGATGGGACTATGGATGAAGAGGTGCGGGAGAGGGTACAACAGGGGAAGAGGGTTGTAGGAACGCTAAAAGCAGTAACAAGAAATAGGGTGGTCAGTATGGAAGTGAAGAAGTCCTTGCATGACAGTGTGGTAATCCCGACACTGACTTACGGAAGCGAAGCATGGACGTTGGTTGAGAGACTCAGACCAAGAGTGAGAGCAGTGGAAATGAATTACTTAAGGAGTGCGTGCGGAGTTACATGGAGGGATAGACAGACTAATGAGGAAGTAAGAAGGAGGTGTGGTGTGGAGGTAGATGTGCTGGAAAGTGTGAAAAGGAACAACTTGAGATGGTTCGGCCATATGGAACGTATGGAAAGCGAGAGAATGACTAAGAGGGTGTACGAGAGCGAGGCGGAGGGACAGAGGGGGAGAGGTAGACCGAATATGAGGTGGAAGGAAGGAGTGAGGAAGTACATGAACGAAGGCGGTGCTGGTTGGGGGGAGGGGCGTCGACTGACTGGGGACAGAGGTGCATGGGGGCGGTTCGTTCGTGGCCACCCCTTCGGGGATCACGGCGTCAGGCAATAGATAGATAGATAGATATGCGAAGTGAAATTTCTTTGTACACTCTCTACGTCATTTATTTCACCTGCTTTGTATGGGGATGTTAATACGCTACAGTATTCAAGCCGCGGTAGCACTAGAGATTTGAAGAGCGTTATCATAGGCAATTCACCGCGTGTTTTAAAAGTACGCAGAATCCAACCCGTTAGACGTTTCGCAGCCGCCACTTTGACCTGGTTATGTACTTTGAAACCCATATTTTCAGACATTAATACCCCAAGGTCTTTCACACTGTTTTTCCGTTCTATTATGTGGTTGATTCTGTTAAGTAATTTGTAATTTCTTTAACACCATTATTATCTCCGTACCGTATTAATTGGAATTTTTCCTCATTGAATGGCATGTTGTTTTCCCTGGTCGACTGGAACACTACATTCATGTCTTCCTGCAGTCGGCCCGTGTCCTCTTGTGTGTTTACTATCTTGCTTAATTTTGTGTCATCAGCAAAAGACGACACCGTACTGTGTCTGGTGTTGGTATCTATGTCGCATATTAGTATGAGGAACAGAAGGGGCGCTAGCACTGTTCCTTGGGGCACTGAGCTTTTGACATCCGAATGCTCAGAAGTGACTTGGTTTACTGCTACCGATTGTTTTCGGTTTACAAGGAAATTGTATATGCACCGTCCGATTTTCCCAGTTATACCTTTTGCTTTCAGTTTGTGGGCTATTATACCATGGTCACATTTATCAAATGCCTTAGCAAAATCGTTTTTCTTTTCTTCTAGTGCTTTAAGAATTTTGTCATAGTGTTCCAAAAGTTGTGAGAGACATGATCTTCCCGCTCTGAACCCATGTTGACCGGTGTTGTGTAGTTCATTTGTCTCCATGAATGTTGAAATTTTGATTCGCAGGACTCGCTCGAAAACTTTAATGATGTGAGAGGTTAGAGCTACCGGGCGGTAGTTTTTTGGTAGTGCTTTACTCCCTCCTTTATGCAGTGGGGCAATTATTGCGTTTTTCAAGCTATCTGGTATGTCACCAGTGTCTAGACTCCTTCTCCACATTATAGCCAGGGGTTTTGAGAGGTTTTCCTTACATTTTGTCATTAGGATCGAATTCCATGAGTCCGGGCCTGGTGCCGAGTGGGATGGCATGTTGGAAATGGCCTCTTCTATGTCTTTTGGACCGAAATCAATATCCAGCATCTGAGGGGTTTCCGTGGGGGAGGTTTCCATGAAAAATATATTTTGGTCTCTGATGACTTTTGTTTCATCAGGCTCACTGAATGTCATTTCATACTGCCTGCTTAAGAGTTCGCTCATTTCCTTTTTGTCCCCTGTGAAAGAGCCGTCCCCTTTGCTCAGTGGGCCGATGTTTGATGTTGTAAAACAACATCAAACATCCGCCTTTTGTTTGGCGTATGAAAAGAAGTATTTGGAATTTTCCTTTATACCTGCAATAGCTTTCCTCTCCTCTTCCATATGTTGTAGTTCATATGATATTCTTAGCCTTTGTTCAATTTCCACAATTTCTCTATCTATTTCGACCTTTTGCCTATCCTGTAGATATTGATGTGTGCGTCTTTGTGTGAGTAATTTTCTTCTTCTGTACAGCCTCCTCCTTTCCCGATCTTGTTTGCTTCTTCGTTTTGTTTGTCTTGCAGGTATATGGTGGCTACAGATTTGGGTCATGGTTTCTGTTATTAAGACTAGACATTCTGCTGGTGTCAGGTTATCCATTAAATCTTCCCAGTCTATTTCCTCCATTTCTTGATTTACCTCTTCCCACCTAATGTTTTTGTTATTGAAGTTAAATTTACTGAAGGGGCCGGTTTTTGTTCTCGATTCTGAGGTTGTCTGTACACTTTCTAAGGTTGTTTTGATCTCAATTAATTTATGATCTGAGTATGTTGTGTCCGATATGTTAATGCTGTGTACTAGAGAGTCGTTGTTAGTGAAGACCAGGTCTAAGATATTGTTTTCCCGTGTGGGTTCAGCAATATGTTGGGTAAGACTAAAAAAATCGCAAAGTTAAAAAAGCTCTCTCATATTTGCTTCTCCGGTGTTGTTTGCCACTAACTGGTTTTCTAGTTGTCTCCATTTAATGTTTGGTAGGTTAAAGTCTCCTAGCCATATAATATTTGGTGTTGGGTTCCCCAGGGTTTCCACTTCTGATTTTATTTTGTTGAGCTGGGTTTTGAATTCTTCTCGGGATGCGTCTGGTGGCCTGTATGTAACAATAACTGCTAAATTTAGGGATTCTATTTTAACTCCAAGTATTTCCACCACTTCATTACTGTTATTTAGGAATTCAGTACATATCAGTGAGTCATGGATGTACAAGGCTACACCTCCATGTGATCTATGCGTTCTGTCCGCCCTATGTAGGTTGTAACCAGGAATCCATACCTCACTATCTTCCTGATCTTTAATGTGAGTTTCTGTGGGCCGCAAATATAGCGTTTCCTTCTTCTAGCAGGCCCCTAATAAATGGTACTTTGTTCGTGGTTCTATTTTTTAGGCCTTGGATATTTGCAAACAAGATTTGGGAGAGATTGTTTGGAGTACTATGTGTACCTAATAGTCTTCGGGATGTATTTGCCACTCTTGGGAGGCCAGGAGGTGCTCGAGGTGTTCTATGTGCTCCTCCATCTCCCTCAGTCTCTTCATCTTCTTCGTCTGCCCTTTCCCTCCTTGCCTTTTTCCTCTGTCTCGTCCTCGCATAGCTAGAGAGTTTTTTTGGGCTACCATTTGTGTTAGGTCTAGCATATCTCCAAGTCCCTTTAATATGAAAAGCTGGGCATTTCATATTGTAGCAGGTCTTGTTCTCAAGTGATGTCTTGCAAAGGGATGGGTGGTGGTATTTGCAGGTTTCACCAAATCTACATTTTCCATGACTGGTTATGTTGTTGCAAATTTTGGGATGAGCAAATCTACATGACTTCCCATTATATTGGCCCTTTTGACCAAAGTAGCACCTTCTTTCCAGATGATATCTGCACACTGGTGTAGACAGCCCCAGTAGGTGTGGCTGGGGCTGCGAGGGGTTATGTGGTGAGCTAAGTGTGGTTGTGGTTGATAGTGGGCTTGGTGTATGGGTGGGTGAGGCCTGCAGGGGGGTGGAGTTACGTGTCGGTTGTAGGTGGGCAGGTGGTGAGCTATGCTGCGGGGCTAGTTGGGTCTGGGAGGGGGAGGTCTGGCAGTTGGGGGAGATAGTGGTGTGGTTTAGGGATGGTGTGGTGTTATGAGGTGGTGTAGAGGGGGGCTGGGTGTCATGATCTGCCGGGCGTAAGTAGGCAGATGGCAGAGGTGTGGAGTGGGGTGGGTCATGTGGGGAGGTGGGAGGCGGCGGCGGTGTGGTATTTGGTGACGTCGATATGATTGTGGTCAGGGATGTATGAGGGAAAATTCTTGGTGTGTTTCCCCAGTGTTGTTGGAATAACACCACCTCTTGGCTATATTTAGGTCTATCTTGTACCTCTGTTTTTTCCACAGTCTGGATGATTTGCATTGTGAACTCGGCACAGCTGTTGCAAAAATGGAAGTTCTTCCCCTTATTATTATAAGCCATGTTTATCGGTGTTGAAAGTCGTATGCAGCACCAATGAAACTTGTCTTTGCATATTTGGCATTTTGTGCCACGTTTGTCTCTCACTCTGTCCCTACAGATACTGCAAACGTCCTTGGTATTCATATCTATAAGAATATTTTACTCGACTTTCTTGTATGTAACGAAGCAGGGGAGGGAAAAGGGCTAGAGAGAGAGAGAGAGAGAGAGAGGGGGGGGGGGGGGGGGTCACTGTTTTGTGGTTAGGACTTGTTCGAGCTTCCAATCATTAACACTGGCTTTGGTTTAAACTTTAAGTAACACTTTCGATAAACTTATGAAACAGAATCATCACTGCCCTAACCACTTCCTGTCTCTCTTATCCCCGGTCCGAATTTACACTATTGATGGTTGCATGAGAGTTTCTTCCTCAATAACGTCACTACTAATAATATCCCGCGATATGCGATTTGTTAAATAGTTAACTTATTATGCTTCTCTGTTTTATTTTTATTTATTTTTTTGATATTTGTTTTATCTGTTCGAGTTTAAGTTCCCATTTCGGTAAAATCGTATACCAGTACCACGGTTTAGAATGTGTCTATGTCAAGGGGGAGGGGTGGTGTTGGTGAGAGGGGGCCTATGACACTCGTCAAGTGCTAAGCGATGTATGTGTTTTGGTACGGTGGTGGTAGGACGCTCACTTACACTGGCCCTAAACTTTCTTTTGAAATTGTAAGTTCTGTATAAATGCTGGTATTTTTTTTTTTTCATGAGATACAGTTTACATATATGAATCGTGATCTAGCCACTTTTCACTAATATGCGATTTTAACTTTGCACACTGGACTAAAAACCCATCGTTCCCTTGATTATGCCTGGCATTGGGGAATAACGGTTTTTGTTTTTGTTTTCACACGCTTTTGTTATATCTCCGAAGATATTTATGCCATCAATTCGATTTGACACTACACAGAACCGCGACACTAAGTTTGGTTATGTGGATGATTTTGGTTCAGTTGTATCATCAATATCCTGTCGAGGTTAAGTTTTGCTTTTGGTAAAATCGTATAGGGGGAGGGGAGGGGACGTGTCCAGGAGAGCGAGGGGACATATGTGTTTATGGTCTTTGCGGTCACTTAGGGTATTTTGTTTACAGCATACGTCCTGTTCCCAAGCTAAAAGTTAAAAGTTCCCCTGACTTTAATTATCTGTATTATACTTTCCTAGTTTATTTACGTGATATACGATGTTCACTATCACTTTTAACTTAGGCTTCCTATTTTCCCATAGCCCTGTTTGATTTCATAGGACTATATAGCTAACACTTTGCTTTTGGGACGTAACGGTTTTTTCTTTCCCTTCTTCTTTCCACCCGCCTTATGGGCCTGCCCTAGGCCTGTCCTAGACCAGCGCCGTGGCACTGCTGTAGGAGTTAACGGATTTGTTCTCCAAAATGCGTATATATCTCCAGATATTTTATCAATCGGTTCGATTTGGCACTTCACAGAACCGCGACACTACGTTTGTTTTTGTGTGTGATTTTTTGGAAGTTTAATCACCAGTATCCCGCGGGATAGTCGAAAAATCCCGGACCGCGACGGATGTGACCCTCCTCTCTGACTGACTCTGACTATAACTCTAACCTTTATTAACTGCACAACACTCCCCTTGGGTTCTGCATACAGTTTTCATAGCCGGCCCATTGTATTGCATGCGCCGTCCTCAGAGATATTTACATGTACTTAGAATAGGTTTGAGGGTTCTTAGTTAGTATAGGTTAAGAACATTGTGTGTCTCCATTATTGATTTAGTGTTTCTGCTCTTTTATTTAATGCTAGACTGGGATAAGGTAACTGTAGTCGTTGTCTCCGATGTGTGTACGGTTTGCTTATACCTACGCGACTTCGACCGGTCCTGTGGTAGCCTGGGTTGTCTTTTCGGTTGCGTCCTTTGCGAGTGCAGCATTGTGTTGACTGAGGGTTTTGGCCTGTACCAGTTCCACACTTTGCTGCCTCTTTGCTTGTCTTTAGAGGGTCGCCAGGATAGAACCAGATACTTGTGATCTGGATCTGTCGAGAGAGCCCCCTAGTCAATTAACGTAACTTAAAGGATGCAGTCTTAAGGACATCGCTAGGCTACGAGCCTGTCTTGCTCAACCCCAGTTCCTTACCTAGAGTATCCCAGCTAGACATTATTAATCGAGTAGACACTTGTTAGTATTTAATATAAGCTCCCACACTCACTTAACTATGGGGGGGGGGGGGTCCAGACTGAAGCTGGATTCCTAATTAATATTAAACACTCCGTTGCCTCAGTTCGAAACCCGAGATAGGGAACACATAAGTGCTGGGGCAGAACCGTCAAGGTTGTTACCGAGTCCTAAGCACGAACACTGGGAAAAATATGTAGGGGTTATGGATGTGTGTGTGTGTGGACTGTCTATGGGATTAACAGTGCTTATTAGTAAGGACTCCGGCAAACCTCCCAGCTCTTCCCTATCACGAATTCCGACGTAGCCACCGGAGGTGCAGAGTGTATAAAACAAAGGGAATTATAATAAAATGCTGATCAGAGGAAAAGAATTAATTAAAAGAAATGATGGATGTCTAGGATTCTCTGTTAATTACGTTACGTTACTATTATGCAAACAAGGAAAAATAAACGGGCCGACTGGGGTGCCACAAGAGAGAGCTACCACCACCTATACTGTCTGGCCTCCCACGAGAGAATGGCGAGGCCTGGCCCTGGCGTAGCTAGCGGGAGCCAAGCTCAAACTAAGGGGGTTACAATATCTCACCACACGATATGATAAGACTAAGACACTTCACAAGAATAACATGTACTAAAGTATTCCTGTGTTAACAAATTAACTAAAACAGAGTGGCAGATAAAATAAAGTACATCTTTATATTGTAACACAACTGAACTTGCAATGGTCACACAATTAATTAAACTCGTGTTGCTTAGCAACACTACCTCCACCTTCCCCCCGCGAGAGAGCAACATTCCGTCCTCCCCTTCCTCGCTTGACCAGCCACGCCTAGCAGCAAAATACAGCGCTGCCACTAACTAACAACTGGTTAGACGAAACTAGTAACACTCTATTGGCTCATTCTACACAAATGTTTATCGAGACAAAAATGTTTAGAGACACGGCAAAACTAGTCATGCCCAATTGGTCATTTTGACACCCTCACCCAGGGGGGGGGGGAGTTTTGAAGCTTTGAAACAAAACTTTCATCATTAGTTTACATCTGCAAAATACGTACATTGACAGTCTTTTGTATTTTTACATTTTATAGATTTGTTTATCATAAGTAAATATGACTTACTCCCTAAAAAGCCTCGTGCTCACCTATCATTCCTCAGAGGACTCATGGGACAAACAGTCTGCCAGGACATTATCAATACCACAGATGTGCCTAACATCGAGATGATATTCTTGCAACGTCAAACTCCAGCGAGTAAAGCTCTGGTTCTTGTCCCTGAGCCTATTAAGAAACTGCAGAGGATGATGGCCAGAATAGATTCTGAGCACGGGCCCATATGGTGGCAAATAAACAGCGAAATGGTATAAACTAAAAATAATAGCTAGCAACTCCCTCTCGATCACAGAATAGTTCGTGTGTGCTCGGTTAAACTTTTTCGAAAAGTAGAAAATGGGGTGCTCAACATCATCCATGTAGACTAAACAATTGGGGACATCATGCACAACCCTGTCCATTAACCGCTGAAAGGTGGCGGGAGCATTCTTCAAGCCGTAAGGCATTACCTGGCACTGATACACTCCTCCCCCCACCACAAAACTAGCGATTTTCTTGGCACGTTCTGGTAGTGGGACTTGCAAATAGCCTTTAACTAAGTCCACTTTTATGATGAACGTGGCTGTCCCAATCTTGTCTACAGAGTCATCAACTCTCGGTAAAGGGTAGGTATCTGTCTTGGAGAGTAAATTTACTTTGCAAGGTGGTAATATTGTAGGCTTGTTCTCTCCCACATCGATGTTATGCACCGCCCAAGATGTCAAACCTGGTGCATCCCCGAACACTTGTGGATAAGCCCACAAGGTGGTAAACATCTCCTCAACCCTTTCCGGAGGTAAATGGGTCAATTTCTCCCGCAGGGCCAGGTACCCGTTCTCTGCCCATGTCCCAGCCGGCACAGCCTCACCTGGGAAAAACTCCCTCTCCTCCTCCTGCTCCTCCTTCATGCCTTCTACAACCAGGACAGGGCAACGAGATACGGCATCCTGGTCCCTGGGACCGGAGAATTGGGGAGAGTGCAGAGGGGGGTTGAGAGGCACTGCAGGTGCCTTGCCTGGCGTTCCCACAGTGCATGAATCGCTAGCCCCAGGACCCGGGTTATCCAACCACCATCCACCAGGCCAGGGCTCACCCTGCACCTCAGACTCCAACTCTCCAGTCAATAACCTAGGCAAGAAATTGACTGTATCTGACTCAACTTTCTCTACTGACCCGTTCTGAGCGGATACAGTAGCACAAACTGCCTCAGACAACTCCCCGTTAACACCAGCAGGTGACTGATCGGCGCCCAGGCAACTCTCTCGGCTAGCCCCTTTAGGTGACGTCGCCTGTGTGCCCGCCGCACTACAGTACCTCTTCAACATGTTAATATGTCAGAGCTGATGGGTCTTATGTCTGTCAGGATTACTCTCCCCGACCTTAGAAAACAATTGTGTTAATAAAGCATCACTCTGCGGCGCCTCACCAATCTCCCCCGGTGCCACGGTGGTAAGATTAGTTATAGCCTCCAAGTCGGTCTGATTCGATGATACATGATTAACCAGTCCTCCCGTAGGGACCCGATCGCTCCCTTCAGTATCACCTCTGGCACCGGGAGAAACGAGTGAGGAGCTTTCCGCCGAGCCTTCCTCCTCGTCCTGCACACCCTAAGCACCCTGCAGATCAGTCGAATCTATGGGTGATGCAGATTCAGTACTGTACATCCCCTCGATCAGATCTATCTCCTCTCCTAATAATTCCTCCGGCTGTGCAACCTGGGCCATAGATCTCTTGACCGCACACACTGGAAACAAATCGGGAGGCAGCTTCTTAGCCTCCTTGTTCCTCTTCTCCGGCTATACCTGCTCCGACACCACTACCGGAGGTGGAAAGACTCTACTCCCTGCCATATCTGCTCCAAGAAGAAAATCAATCCCCTCCACATGTAATGAGTCCACGACCACTAACTTCGCCGTCGCTGTGACTACAGGACACCTAAGATGAATAGAAATGAGGCTCTAACAGGCCTCAGTGTTTACACCTCGACACAACACAAACTCGTCAGATTTTATCGGCTTCCCCGTCAAGTTCAAACACATGGACTGCTTAGCTCCCGAATCCCTAAGAACCTTGACTGGATACACCTTCCCACACAGCTCTACTTGAACCTCATGAACGAAAGCCTGGCACCAAGCGAGCGAGGCTTCTGGACCTGCATTGGTACCTAGTTGAGACACTTTGTCGGGGGCAGGCTGTGCCATGGCCATTGGCACCCCATGCTTCACCCTTTGGTCTGCCTCCAACCTTGGTAACAAAGATTCATCCCCTCCTCCCTGGATACCAACCACTAACGACACAAGCTTAGCAAGCGCTGCAGAAGACTTTGCCTGGGGACAGTTTGGTTTAATATGTCCGGTCTGTTTACACCCATAACACCTAACAACACTGGAATCAGGTCGGGCTGAATTTGGTGATTTTGGTCTGTCTCCACCGTTATTATTACGTGTGGGACCAGGGCCACTATTACTGTACCCTCCGCTTTCACCTGCTCAGTACTTCTCGTCACGTGCAGTCGTGGGGGTGGGGGGGGTCATATCTGGCACGATCAGTAAAACCCTTAGTTGCCAACACTCGATCGTCAGCCCACACGGCAGCATCAGACAGCTTGCCGGGGCGCTTCTCACGGATCTTTTGGCAAATCTCTCTGTCGACATTGTTGGTAAAGTGTTCTAGCAGGAAAAGCTCAATTGCCTCATTTAAATTGGTTACATTTTCACTCAAAAGCCAACGAGACAAACAATCACGGAGGTACTTAGCAAACTCAACATGGGTATGATTAGGCTTCTTCCTTGCATTACGAAATTTAAGGCGATAGGCTTCTGGTCTGAGTTCATAAGTCTTAAGGATAGCCTGCTTTAAATTATCATACTCCGCGAAGTCCTCCACTGACATCCTATCATATGCTTTGAGCGCTTTTCCCTTGAGAACATTTGCCACCAATGCCGCTCAGCGTTCCCGTGGCCACTCGAACTCCCGTGCTTTCTTTTCAAATCTCTGGACCCATTCAGTGACTTTTTCCTCGTCAAAAGCGGGAACGAGCTTCAGGCTACGAGACAACTTTAACTCGCTAGATTCCTCCCTGTGTACCGTGCCCACTTGTCCCCTTGTGTACCTACCCCCGTCTACCTCAACTTTGGTTCTTTGTAACTCCATCGTCATTCTCTGTGTTTATAACCTCTCCTGCATCTCCCTCTCTCTCTCTCTTCTCTTTTCTCCTGCATTTCCAATTTCTTCAATTATAGTTGTACTAGAGCATCACTCGATAGCCCTACCAGGGCAAAAGTAGGGGGTGGTGTAGGAACATAAGCAGGACGGTAACGTGGCTGAATCGTAGAAAGTCCGGCTGGGATAAATAGGGGGGGAGGTGTAACCTGGTTCTGTGCCGCCCAGCCAGTGGCGGGAGTAGAGTGTAAAGGATACAAATGGGGTTGAGTAAGTTGGGGCA